>CM038146.1:405001632-405569940 GCA_021437245.1 Aegilops speltoides | reverse complement strand
TGATGTTGATCATGAAACTTGAGATCAAGTTATCTGAGAACCTCGTAGATCAACGAGTAAGATCCGCACTGAGTGATGCGGTAATCCTGTTACGGAAGTCATGCTACTAGATCATGATGAACCTCGAACTATGAAGAAGCGATGGTGAGCCCAGATTCCGCGAAATGGCTTGAGGCCATGAAATCGAGATGAGATCCATGTATGAGAACAAAGTGTGGACTTTGGTGGCGTTGCCGATGATCGGCAAGCCATAGAAAATAAATGGATCTTCAAGAGGAAGACGGACGCTGGTAGTAGTGTTACTATCCACAAAGCTCGACTTATGCAAAAAAGGTTTTGACAAGTTCAAGGTGTTGACTACGATAAGAGTTTCTCACTCGTATCTATGCTTAAGTCTGTCCGAATCATGTTAGCAATTGCCACACTTTATGAAATCGGCAAATGGATAACAAAACGCAATCCTTAATGGATTTATTAAAGAAGAGTTGTATATGATGCAACCAAAAGGTTTTGTCAATCCTAAAGGTGCTAACAAAATATGTAGACTCCAGCGATCCATCTATGGACTGGTGCAAGCATCTCGGAGTTGGAATACACGCTTTGATAAGTTGATCAAAGCATATAGTTTTATCTGAGACTTACGGTGAAGCTGTATTTACAAGAAAGTGAGTGGGAGCACTACAAGACATTTACGATAAGTATATGTATGACATATTGTGGATCGAAATAATATAGAATTATTACGTAAAGCACAAAGGAGTGTTTGAAAGGAGTTTTCAAAGAAAGACCTCGGTGAAGCTGCTTGCATATTGAGCATCAAGATCTATAAAGATAGATCAAGGCGCTTGATAAGTTTTTCAATGAGTACATACCTTGACAAGATTTTGAAGTAGTTCAAAATGGAGCAGATCAAAGAAGGAGTTCTTGCCTGTGTTACAAGGTGTGAAATTGAGTAAGACTCAAAACCCGACCACGGCGAGAAGATGGAAAGAGAATGAAAGTCATTCCTATGCCTTGGCCATAGGTTCTATAAAGTATGCCATCTGTGTACCAGATCTATTGTATACCCTACAATCGAGTTTGGCAAGGAAGTACAATAGTGATCTAGGAGTAGATCATGGACAGCAGATCAAAATTATCCTTAGTGGAATAAGGATATGTTTCTCGATTATGGAGGTGAAAAAAAGGGTTCGTCGTAAAGGGTTACGTCGATGCAAGTTTTGACACCGATCTGGATGACTCTAAGTCTCTATCTAGATACATATTGAAAGTGGGAGCAATTAGCTAGAGTAGCTCCGTGCAGAGCATTGTAAACATAGAAAATTGCAAAATACATAACGGATCTGAATGTGAAAGACCCGTTGACTAAGATTCTCTCACAAGCAAAACATGGTCACACCTTAGTACTCTTTGGGTGTTAATCACATAGCGATGTGAACTAGATTACTGAATCTAGTAAACCCTTTGGGTGTTGGTCACATGGCGATGTGAACTATGGGTGTTAATCACATAATGATGTGAACTATTGATGTTAATCACATGGTGATGTGATCTAGATTATTGACTCTAGTGCAAGTGGGAGACTGAAGGAAATATGCCCTAGAGGCAATAATAAAGTTATTATTTATTTCCTTATTTCATGATAAATGTTTATCATTCATGCTAGAATTGTATTAACCGGAAACATGATACATGTGTGAATGCATAGACAAACAATATGTCACTAGTATGCCTCTACTAGACTAGCTTGTTAATCAAAGATGGTTATGTTTCCTAACCATGAACAAAGAGTTGTTATTTGATTAACAAGGTCACATCATTAGTTGAATGATCTGATTGACATGACCCATTCCATTAGCTTAGCACACGATCGTTTAGTATGTTGCTCTGCTTTTATCCATGACTTATACATGTTCCTATAACTATGAGATTATGCAACTCCGCCATCGGAGGAACACTTTGGTGCTACCAAGCGTCCTGGCGTAATCGGGTGATTATAAAGGAGTACTACAGGTGTCTCCAAAGGCGGATGTTGGGTTGGCGTATTTGAGATTAGGTTTTGTCACTCCGATAGTCGGAGAGGTATCTCTGGGCCCTCTCGGTAATACACATCACTTAAGCCTTGCAAGCATTACAACTAATAAGTTAGCTGTGAGATGATGTATTCGGAACGAGTAAAGAGACTTGCCGTAACGAGATTGAACTAGGTATTGGATACCGATGATCGAATCTCGGGCAAGTAACATACCGATGACAAAGGGAACAACGTATGTTGTTATGCGATCGACCGATAAAGATCTTCGTAGAATATGTAGGAACCAATATGGGCATCAGGTCCGCTATTGGTTATTGACGGAGGCGTGTCTCGGTCATGTCTACATTGTTCTCGAACCATAGGGTCCATGCGCTTAAGGTTTCGATGGCGGTTATATTATGAGTTTATGAGTTTTGATGTACCGAAGGAGTTCGGAGTCCCGGATGAGATCGGGGACATTACGAGGAGTCTCGAAATGGTCGAGGCGTAAAGATCGATATATTGGACGACTATATTCGGAGTTCGGAAAGGTTCCGAGTCATTCGGTATATTTCGAGTACCGGAGAGTTACGGAATTCGCCGGGAGTATATGGGCCTTATTGGGCCATACGGGAATAGAGGAGAGAGCCAAAAGGAAGAAGGGGCGCAGCCCCCCTCTAGTCCGAATTGGACAGGGGGTGCAGCCCCCTTTTCCTTCCTCCTCTCCCCCTCTTTCCTTCTCTCCTACTCCAACAAGGAAGGGGGGGAGTCCTACTCCCGGTGGGAGGAGGACTCCTCTGGCGCCCCTCTGGCCGGCGAACCCCTCCCCTGCTCCTTTATATACGAGGCAGGGGGCACCTCTAGGCACAAGACACAAGTTGATCTACGGATCGTTCCTTAGCCGTGTGCGGTGGCCCCCTCCACCATATTCCACCTCGGTCATATCGTCGCAAAGCTTAGGCGAAGCCCTGCGCCGGTAGAACATCAAGATCGTCACCACGCCGTCGTGCTGACGAAACTCTCCCTCCTCGAAGCTCTACTGGATTGGAGCCCGAGGAGCGTCATCGAGCTGTACGTGTGTCAAGAACTCGGGGGCGCCAGAGTAACGGCGCCGGGATCGGTCGGATCGCGAGGAGAACGTACGACTACTTCCTCTACGTTGTGATCGCTTCCGCTACGGTCTACGAGGGTACGTAGACAACACTCTCCCCTCTCGTTGCAATGCATCGCCATGATCTTGCGTGTGCGTAGGAAATGTTTTAAAATTACTACGTTCACCAACATGCTGGTGGTGTCTTGGTTGGTGTGGATGCAGATATTTTTGAGGTCCTTCAATGGAGCTCACTGAATTACTTTGTGTCCTGCAACCTGAAAGTTAAAGCTAATGGGACCTGCTTCAGAGTGATAGCTGTTTATGGGTCTCCATATGATGAGGGAAAAGATGCTTTTATCTCTGAACTCCATAGCCTCTTTGTGGATGACCAAATGCCCACTGTCATAGGAGGAGATTTTAATCTAGTTAGGTATCAGCAAGATAAGAGTAATGGTAATATTAACCATCTCTGGGCAGATAAATTTAATGCCTGGGTAGAAATATGGAGCCTTCTAGAAATTAAGATGTCAGGTAGGAAATTCACTTGGGCTAATAACCAAGAGAATAACATCATGACTACCATAGATAGGATCTTCTGCACCATTGAGCTGGAAGCTATGTTCCTCTATGCACCTCCCAAGCCCTCCTCGAGGCTGGGAGTGACCATACTCCCCTTCTATGGGATTCGGGGTTGGGGAGTAGTACTAGAGCTCCAGGTTTCAAATTTGAAAAATGGTGGCTGCTCCATAAGGATTTCAAGGATTTGGCCATCAAAAACTGGACAGCTCCAGTCAAGAAGGGCAAACCAATAGATGTCCTGCAAGAAAAAGTTAGGAGATTGAGAAAATTCTCCAAAGGGTGGAGTAAAATGTAGAAGCAGAAATTAGGAAGCTGAAAACTGCTCTCACAGAAGAGTATGATGGGTTGGATATCAAATCTGAAACAACTTGTCTCTCTGATGTTGAGGCTGCTAGGATGCAGAATATTCTAAAGGAACTTAGATATATCTGGCTTAAGGAGGAAACCAAGGCTAGACAAAGATCTAGAGATAGAGATATGTTAGAGGGAGACAGGAATACCAAATACTTCAATGTTGTAGCCAACCAAAGGAGAAGAAAGACTCTCATTCATTCCCTAGCTGGCCCTGATGGTCCTACCTCAGACACTAGAGAGATGCTTAAAATAGCCTCTGATTTTTATAAAGATCTTTTTAAGAAGGAAGATAGAGGAGGATTCAATTTAAGACAAGACTTTTTCTCTATTGAGGAAAAAATATCTGATAATGATAATGAATATCTCCATGCTCCATTTACTGAAAAAGAGGTGAAGGATGCCATTTTTGGCTCATACTCTGAAGGAGCACCTGGGCCAGATGGCCTATCCTTTCTTTTTCTTCAGGAATTTTGGGAAATTATCAAGCAGGATGTTATGGCTTTGTTTGATGACTTCCATGCAGGGGAACTTGATATATATAGATTAAATTTTGCTATGATTACTCTCATTCCTAAAGAGGAATATGCTACTGATATGAGGAAATTTAGACCTATTAGTTTGCTGAACTGTATTTTTAAGGTTTTTACCAAGGTTTTAACTAATAGGCTTGCCACTCTCATGAATTTCCTAACTTCTAGCAACCAGTCAGCTTTCATAAAAGGGAGATACATCCTTGAAAGCGTAGTGACAACTCATGAAGTTTTACATTCTACTTTCCATTCTGATAATTCAGGAATGGTACTAAAATTAGATTATGAGAAAGCATTTGATAAAGTTAATCTGGATTTCTTGATGGAGATTCTCCAAAAAAGAAACTTTGGTCCTGTTTGGACCAAATGGATTTATCAAATTACCCATATGGGCTCTGTGGGAGTCAAGGTCAATGGGGTTGATAGTGACTTCTTTGTAACCAACAAAGGACTAAGACAAGGAGACCCTATATCTCCTTTAATTTTTAACATTGTGGTAGATGTGCTAACTAGAATGCTCATTAAAGCAGCTTCTCACAACCTGATTAAAGGACTTTGTTCTAATCTTGTCCCTGGTGGAGTGATATGTTTGCAATATGCAGATGATACTATCCTCTTCATGGATAAAGATGAATCTAAGGCTGGTAACTTGAAAATGATTTTGACTTGCTTTGAGAGAGTATCAGGTATGAGAATCAACTATGCTAAAAGTGAACTCATTCCATTAGGAGTTGAGGGAGGAGAGCTAATTAACTTCATCAGTACCTTTGGATGTACTGCTGGTACATTTCCAATAAAATATCTAGAAATTCCTTTATATTATGACAAGCTGAGGAGGGAAGACATCCAGCCTCTTATTGATAAGATATTAAAGAGGATGGCTGCCTGGAGGGGGAAGTTACTGTCCTACCCTGCTAGACTAACTCTAATTAAAGCTTGTTTAGCTAGTATCCCCATTTATTTGTTGTCTTCTTTAAGTTCCCTAAATGGGCCCTAGATCTGATTAATAGTCAGCTAGCTCATTGCCTTTGGAGTGACTTTGAGGGGAATAGGAAACTCCACCTAGCCAACTGGCACCTAGTTTGTATGAAGAAAGAACATGGAGGGCTTGGGATCCCCAACATCAGGGATCTTAACCTGTGTTTACTGGGCAATTGGGTCAAGAGATATGCCCAAGATGAGGGTAAAATTTGGAAGTCAATTGTAGACAACAAGTATATTAGGAATGCTCCTAATATTTTTGCATGTAGGCCACAAGCCTCCTCAAATTTTTGGAAAGGGGTTATGTGGGCTGCCATGGCTCTTAAGTTTGGCTACAGATGGGTAGTGGGAAATGGTAGGAAAATTAGATTTTGGGAGGATATCTGGTTTGGAACCTCCCCTCTCTCAGTTCAATTTTGGCCTTTGTACTCCATTTGTCATCAACAATGTGTGACAATTTCTGAAGTTTGGGATGGGAGCAACATTAGGCTTACTTTTAGCAGAATTTTCACCCCTGCCATGATGGAGGAGTGGTACTCCCTTGAACAAATCATAAAGGAGACTGTGCTCAAAGTAGATGATGATGCTATGGTCTGGCAATATGAATCCAAGGGGGTCTATTCTTCTAGCTCACTTTATTCCATAATCAATTTTAGGGGTGTGAAGCCTGTCTATATCCCTTATGTTTGGTCCATTGTTGTGCCACCTAGAATCCAGGTTTTTCTCTAGCTCCTGGCGCATAATAAACTTATGACTAAGAACAATTTACTTAAAAGGGGCATAGATAGGAACCCTGACTGTCTTTTTTGCTCTGAACAGGAAACTGTAAACCACTTGTTTTTTGACTGTGTGGTTGCAAGAAACATCTGGGATGCAGTCTCCTCGTTTCTTTCTGTAGAAGTAGGATCTAGTTATTATTCCATAGCCAAATTTTGGCCTGCCAACAAGAAACATAAAGTGCTTAATGCCTTTTGTGCTTGTGTCTTGTGGTGCCTGTGGAAAACCAGAAATAAACATGTTTTTGATAATGCGATGCAGTGCGATGTTAAACCGATCCGTGGCTGGTCGGAGGACCCTCAAGAGGTGGATGATTACGTACTCGAGGACTCGCTCGAGAAAATGCAGGGGATACTACATTGGATATCCTGCATACTCAAAAGCCCACTCCAATTGACTTTGGGGTGAAGAGGAACCTGATGGGCACTGGAGGTGCCACTCATGGCTCTTCATACCCCAAACTTGATTCTGGGGCTTGGAAAGGTGGGTTCCAGAATTCTGACTCTTCAAGGCCAAGTGATCCATCATCAAAAAAGGCTGCTCAGGCGATTTCAAGCCCTGCATCACCTCCGACTGGCCTGGTACCCCAACTCAACCCCTCAAGAAGATGAAAGGGGGGCTCGCGGAGCATATCAAGGAGGTCCGCGAGATGCTCGCTGCAGAAGACATGAGGATTCGAGCCGGTGCGGGAGGAATGCGGATCACTTTGCTGTAGTTTCATCGATCTAGTTCAGCGTCATGAAAGTCGGATCTTTGATCCTGTAATAGGCTGCAGGCCTTTTTGTTACCCCGTACTATTTTTATTTTTCTGCTCTTTGAGAACATGCGTTTGAGGCAGGCTTGGATGTCGGACCGATGAGGTTTCATTTATTCATAATGAATGGAACCGAGGGAGCCCCAAACTCCCCTGATGATCTAAAAACATATTCAGGTCTGCTCACAAACATTACATAACTAGTATGCAAAAGCAAATTTACCCAAGGTAAGTAAGAGGTGATAGTTCGAGAGGGACGTTTCGGTGCCTCTCTATATCTGGGTCGTTCGCTGCAGCATTGGGATGCAGGAAAGTACAGCTGGCCGAACAGTCCAGGCGCGTTGAAAAGGGAGATACACCAGCGAATACTCGGGTAACAATAGCGTGCAGTGGGCCCTTTTCGTATGGCATGGCTGCCTGGCATAGATGGTGGTGGATTCAGGATGTGTCTCCGTGATGGGGCAATGCTGTGCCATGGTACAGGACGTCCAAGATAGTAGTCCAGGATGTATGGGAATTCTGAGCCGTCGTCAGTTTTTGCGCCGCCACGGAGAACCAATGGGGCCCTTTCATTGTCGGGTGGTTTGAGGAGAAGAAGCGAGTGCGGAGGCGACCAGGTTGGCCGGCGGCATGGTGGAGTTCCTGCTCGATCTAGTTGACAGGTTAGTTTCCCCGTCCGCTGACCGTGTCATTCATCCCCTTAGAGCAAGTACAATAGAGCTGAGTCAGCTGGCTATAAGAAATAAACTAGTATATTCTTGCTTAATTGGAGGAAAGAGAAGAGGAGAGAGAAGATAAGCGGGCTCTTGGTGAAGAGTCAGCTCTAGCACGTGCTCCTAGGCACTTTGTGAGAGTGAAAGGTGGGCCATATAATAAAAAGTAATACACTCTTCTAATCAATTATTGTACATATTGGCTATAAGATGGGCTATAGATGACATGGCAATGGCTTATAGCCAGCAGTTGGCTATACTATTAACCATGCTCTTACTGCAACTCTGCCCTGAGCTCATATTTTCCACATCTATCGGCGGCGCTAACTGGCTTCCCCTCCGAGAACAGTATGCCGATAACCTTGAACATCCGGATCCGGCGCCCCTGAGGGTGCTACCCAAAGTGGAGGAGAAGAACTTGGTGCCAGAAGATTCCAACGGTGAATCTGGCTGCGCTCAGGTTTGTGGTGTCCGGCCTCCCCCGCTAATGGTAGTGAGGTGCGGCGACGGAGAGCGGAATCGCCAACCAAAAGTTCAGCGCAGTTGACTGGGAAGGGGCCCCTGGATGGACGAAAAAGTGAGTTGGTTCCTTCCTTGCTTGGATCGTACTGTCCATTTGTGCGCATGTGGTAGGTAGCTGATTTTGCTAAAGGGATTGTTTTCTTGTCAATCGATGAAACACATAGTAGTTCATAGGCTTTGCACATGATTCGGCTTAATAGCTGGCTTTTGGTGGTCAGAAAATTGAGACAAGAAAAACTTGCAGAATTCAGTTTACCAAACAGGAGGCAGAAATGTTACTAATAAGTTTCATGTACCACTATGTGCAGTGTGCATGCTTTGTAATCCATGGAACTGTCAGATAACATAGAAATGTTTGGTGGATTGACGGAAATGAAGCGTTCATGATGCATGCTGAGACCAGGAAGTCCACCACCGGACATGACTCCTTGTGCTTCATGGATGATCGCTCTGGAGCAAACAATAAGGAAGCATGTGGAGGAGCTGACGACGAGCCAGAGTTAGAAGTGAGGACGCTTGTTCCTCTGTGCTATGCGCCTGTAACCTATACGATGTGAATTGATGAACTTGTTGTTATGAACATGGAATTCAGAACATTTTTACTACATTTTTGTAAAGGGTTTAACGTTGTATTGTGTGTTTATGTGGACCGAAATAATTGATTTTTATTTTATGTGGCACACACTTTTGAAAGGCTTGAGGTGCCAACAGATTGTGACGCCTGGTGTACCAGGTTGACCGGATTGCTGAATGTTTTTGGTTGTTCAGGGTGTGTTCGCCCCTGTGCGTCTCCTTGGTGGATCACGCGAACACATAGGAGGTCTTAAGTACGTGAAAACTATAGTGCGTGCATTTTGTGCAAGGTGGTATTGATTGTTTTTAGTGTGACATGACAATAGTGTGCATTTGAAATTTGAAGTGGACATGCAGTTTATGCGAATTCAAACTAGTGGAGCGCCAAAAAGTGCATGTAAGTCCATGTAAGTGGTGACCAAGCCTCCGTGAGCAGCTTGTACTAGTGGAGGGCAAACCAGTTGGGCAGAAGCAAGTAACATGGCCCCTAGCTAGCTCGGCGGGGAAATGAGTGTTGCAACGAAGAGGCATGGCGATGGTGTCCATGAAGTACAGGATGAGCTGGAGCTGTGTGTCCTTTTGTCTTCCTGGGACAACACATTCTTCCCCTGAAGCTTTTGGTAGCTGATGCTTGAAATGCAAGTGTGCGTGGGGATGCAGCTCGGAGCACCGTCAGATGCCAGCAGCTGGGTCAGTGAGGAGGACGAGCATGAACTGGTCGACGAGGAGGAGGTGAGTTTGGATAGTGAATAGAATTTGACGAGAAACTTGAGAACGATATCTTACTGGGATAAATCATTACGTCCGCATGTAGATGTGTTCGATTTGTTGGATTCAGAAAAGCAAAAAACTATTCGGCAAGTTGCAGAAGTAGGGCGTGACCGTTTGGGCCGCCGTTTCGTGATAAATGCCCAGCAAGGCTCAGGAAGTTACCCGGTGCGACGGTAACAGGCTGGACCGGCAAATGGGCCCACACGATGTCATGATTGCGGTCAGGCGTGAAATTAATATATGAAGCGTACACTGCATATACAGAAGAGAAATACGTCTTGAGGCGCAAATCCCCATACAACTAGGCGGTCATGATTTAGGGAGCAGCTGAGCCCGAGCTCAGAATAGGATTTTCGGTGATAGTTCATAGTAGACAACACTTCACAACCTATTACAAGTACTATAGTTTATATCATACTAGCTGCCTATAAGGTCTATAGTTGCAAGAGTAGATCCAACTTGCTCCTAAAATACTCAACTTCAACCATACACTTCAAAAGAGCTTGAAGCCACAACTCCACAGCTCGGACAAGCATCACCAGATCCACCATCATCAAAATCAAATGGGTCATCCCGAGAAGTGTCTTAATCAGAACCAGCAACATCGTCTTCATCTTCATCATAAACATTGTCGTCAGTAGAAGCAGGAGCAATGATGACCCTGGTCATAAGGTATCCATCCCAATCAGGAACATATTGTTCTAACTTGGTAACACTATGAACAGACATCAGCGCATCTAAGCCTGTTTCTAGCTACAACCACATCCATGGAATTGTCAAAAACAACGAAAAAACCTTTACAACACGATCTACCACCGTAAAGTTTCTATGGTTAAGTATATCAAACATGGCATAACCAACACAAAACCATCTGAATGAGTGTTTTCAGTGGCTGAGGAGAAAACAACTTTGTCAGTAAGACCAAAGGGGACATTCAGCTAGGCTCTTGTTACTACTAATATCTTCATGGTCTTGGGACTGAAATCCTATGAAAAATTTAGAAAGACTAAATAATGCATTGAAAATTACACACCAACATAACTAATCTTGCATCAAACACAAACTAGCAAAGAACTACTTATGTACATAGGTATCAGTAACAAAAGCACACATCCAACTTGCTAAATTTGCAGCAAAGATCACTGCAGCTGCTACTTAACAAATATTATGCAGAACTAAAACAGAGCAACCAAAGAAGATAAAATCTAGTACTAGGGATATTTTAATTACATATATAGCCTACAAAAGTTGCATAAGACCGTTATTAGCAACAACAAGCTACATGCTGGAGCAGATAACATTGTCAACAAAGTGATTTCTAAATGTATTCAGAAACACAACTAGTTTACATGCCATTGAAGCCATTTGGCTACTATTGCAGCCAATTCCTACTCTATTTTTCACTCTACCATACAAGTAAAGTAATAAACTTCAAATTCAAAAATAATCTACATAACTTGCAGATTATGATTTTTTTCAAAACCTTTTTCTTACAGATTATGATTTTCTGAAACCTTTTTCTTACAGACTGATTTTTTTGAAATGTCGAATATTTTTGAAAACACAAACAATTTTAAAATTTTGAAAAAATATTTTTCAAATGTGAACAAACTTTATAATTCTGATATTTTGAATAATAAGAACAAAATTTGGCATTTTGAACAATTTCTTCTTGAACAATTTTTCAAAATATGGACAATTTTTAAAAAACGCCGAAGAGGTTTTATAGTGTGGACACTTTGAAAATTCCAAACATTTTTTTGAACAAGATGAATAAATTTATTCTATTTTTATTTTAATAATACATGTTAAATATTGTTTTGCACCATTTAGAAATTGTTGAAATTTTAAAAATGTTCATGCATTTGAAAAGAATGTTTGTGATGTTTCGAAACATGTAATATACAATGAAAAAAATCATAACATTCAAAGAAATGTTCGTGAGAAATTTTTAAAAACAAAAGTCACGTATTTAAAAAAAATCATGACATTTTATAGAATTTCTTTTATGCAATGTAAAACAATGTTCACATAAGTTTTTTTAAAAGACGTATCATACCATTTAGAAAAAATGATCAGTAGGAATTCAAAAAACGTTTACCATGTTTTCTAAAAAAATGCTCGGGCCTGTATTTGAAAAAAAAATATTCACCATGTATTTTGAAAAAAAATGTTCAGTGTGTCTTAAAGAATGTTCCCGTGTATACAGAAAAACATACAATGTGTATTACAAAAGTGGACATGTATTTGAAAAAATACAACTATATATTGGTACTGGGTGGAACGCGTTGCGCGCCGAGAATGGACATGCAACTATGTCGGGCATGAGTTGCATGTTTGACTTGGAGCTGCAACTCGGCCGGGTGGGTTTACATGTTGGGATTGGAAATGGAACTATATAGGGGTTGGAGCAAGTTGCGTGTTGTAAAATAAGAACATGCCTATGTGCGAGTCGAAGGGTGGGCTTGTAACTAGGAGAACTACGAGCTAAGTTTCGAGTTGAGGATGTACTTACAACTAGGACAACTACAAACTATGAGACCAATTGCGGGTCAAGGGTCGTCTTGCAACTAGGATAAAACAAATTACGCTTCCAGTTGCGAGTTAAGGATGAACTTGCAACTAGGATGAAAAAATACAGGCTCGATTATGTGTCAAGGGTGGGCTTACAACTGGGATAAAACAAACTACGTGCCTAGTTGCGAGTCGAGGTTGGTCTTGTAACCGAGAGAAGTATATAAAACAATGATATGAGTTGCGCGTTGAGGGTGGACTTGTAACTGAGATGAAAAAACAAGACACATCCCAGTTGCGAGTCGAGGTGGACTTGCAACTAGGACAACAACAAACTATGGGCACATTTGCGAGTAGATGGTGGACTTGCAACTGGGACAAAAAAGATCGGGGCCCAGTTGCGATTCAGGGGTGGACTTGCAACTGAAAGAAAAAAGTCACGCCCTAGTTGCGAGTCGAAGGTGGACTTGCAACTAGGACAAAAAAAGTGTTGAGCCCTAGTTGCGAGTCGTGGGTGTACTTGTAACTAAGACAAAAAAAGGTCGGGCCCCAGTTGCGAGTCAAGGATGGACTTGCAATTGGATAAAAAAGGTTGGACCTAGTTGCGGGTCGATGGTAGACTTGCAAGTGGGACAAAAAAAGTTTACCCCAGTTGTGAGTCGAGGTTGAACTATGAACTGAAAACGAGCCCTACTTATGAGTCGATGGACTTGCAACCAGACAAAAAAGTTGCTCCCCAGTTGCAACTCTAAGGTGGACTTGCAATTGGGACTAAAATAGATTGAGATCCAGTTGCGAGTCGAGGGTGGACTTGCAACTGGGATAAAAAATGTCGAGATCCAACTGCGAGTCGAGGGTGGGACGAATGCAACAGGGACAAAACAAGTTAAGTTATAAGTCGAGGGTGAACTTACAACTAGAACAAGAAAAATAGGAACCCCTCTGTTTGGTGGTGGACAATCAACTACCAGCAAAGGAAAAAATTCATGAGTTTTTAAAAAATGAAAAAGAAAATACTGAAAAAGAGAAAAGAAAAATAAAAAAAATCATGAATTAAAAGTATACACATTTGAAACAAAATAAATAAAAAGGAAGAAAAAAAAAGAATCAAACAGGGCCTAAATGCTACGCCTCACGCGGCAACGAGTACTGGAACAACACCTAACGGAAAAAAAATCAAAGAATATGAATCTTGATGTCTAAATCGTGTGGTTGAAAAGTTAGATGCGAGGTAATTATTTCACATCTAGATATGAAATAGCAAACCTTGTGGTGCGTCCGATTCTCGTGGGTCATCTATTCATTTCATTGTCTCTCTGAGCGAAGCATGCAAAAGTTCACTCCAGCCGCACCCCGCACCTTGAGCAAACGATTAAATTTTTGAACAATGACATTTTTTTATATAGGCATGACAATTTCTATGTGTAGCATGTTTGTCTCTTCTGATGCAACATGCATGGCAGATTCCTGAAAACATGTGGCAATTTCTCTATTGCAGCATGACAATATTCCCTCTTGTAGCATGACAAATGATGAACATTCTATGGCAACTTTATCCTTTCGTAGGATGTCAATTCTTTTTTTAGCATTGCAATCCTCACGACAAATCTTTTTGTTATAAGAATGACAAATCTCTTGTTTTAACATGACAATCCTAAGCTCTCCTTAGGAGCGGTTTTTTTTTGAGTAAGCGCCGAGGAAAATCAATGTTCACTTGCATGAGCCTTGGTGGGAATACTCATTCTCATGCTGGATCCTTCCATAGAGACATCAGCTCTCAATTAGCGTCCTTAACGTATCGAAGAAAGAAAGGAAAATATGTTCAACAACGTAGGTATACGTAGTGTACTCCATGTGTATCTCTTTTTTTGCTATTATACTCCAAGTGTATCTCTGATTGTATTCCATTGCCACTCAATATATTCACCTTTCATTGCAAAAGAAAGAACGGAAAATGAATTAGACTCACACATCCGATTGTAGAGGACGCTCCAATATATAACGAGACCACATATCACTGAGGTTAGCAGACACGTGCGATTCACGATGTTTTCTTTTCCTCCTTTCCCTTTGAGAACACACATGCAAACTTTCATTCATGCTAGCTTAGGAACACACATAAGCCAAGGGGGAAGGCGCCAGAGACAACGGGAGGAGGGATCCGTCGGGTCCAGCCACGACACGGGTCGCCGCCGCCGTCCATAGCCCTTCGCACCGCCACTCGAGGGCCGCCACCAAGCCGTCAGCTCCCGCGGCCGCGGCCCGCCACCACCCGAGTGCCATGGCCCGCACCGCACACCACCGAGAGGGAGAAGAAGAGAGGCCCGTCGCTCCCGACGTTGGAAGGGCTTCGCCCGCCAACACGCCACCCGCGGCGGCGATGGGAGGGAGGGAGAGGTGGGGGCGGGGGGTGCTCGGCTGGGCGGCTAGGGTTTCCTCCCCGGGCGCTCGCTGGAGCGCCACGAGAGAAGAGGGGGGGGGGGGTCCTTGATATGGGTTTGGGAACCCATAATCATGATTGCCTTTACCTCACACATGGTCAAGTGTGATATGAATAGTTGAGTTTATCATGTAGACTTCAGTTAATACTCACGCATTCTATATTTAGAAAACGTTGCAAAAGTTTATGCTTACTCCAATGCGTTCGAGTGTCGACCTTTGTTTGACAACCTTGAGGGGTTGCTCAAATGGTCGAGCCTGTATGGACTCACTCGGAGGACACTCAAGGAAGAGCTGGTTGGTGCCGTGCTCAATACTTAAACTGTAGCAGAACTTGTCACTGTATGGAATCTCGCAGGGCATTATTTTATATGCAGCCGAGTGTATCACAGTAACTAAAACCATGATTCAATTTTTGCAAGGTATCTCATTATACACACTGCCCACATCCATGGTTGCACATTCGTTGCACACTGCTTAGTACAATTCATAATATCTCATATTTAATTTACATGGGACATTTGTATCAGTATTAAAAGAGCCATTCAGCCCACCGTAGGATCTATTTTTATTTGCTGCCTTCTATTATGTCTGTTATTAAAATTCTACAATTAACATCCTCACATAACCCTCGCTTTGTTTCATATCCTGCTTGTGTACACATGTACTGATATGTGTCTTCCTCGGGTTGCTTTGGGCTTGTGCGTGGGCTGCTGCTGATCAGTGGCTTCTAAGTTTCTCCACCGTTGTTGCCTTCGCCACCCGTGCAATAATTGCAGAATCGGCAAGCAGGTCGACGTCACACCCCCTTCCCTCTTCATCATGCGTTTAGTTGACGTTGCACATACGTCCTACTCGTTCTAGCATGTTTGGCTGCCTATTGGGTGATCATGTTAATGCCTGACATATGAGGCGTGCATAGCATTTTTTCACAGGGCCAAAGGTAGGGCAAATCTCAAGTTGTATAATACTTGCTTATCTTTTATTTATTTACTTACAAGGATAGCCTGAAGTCATGGTAAGTTCGATCGAACACACTCACTTCCCCCAGAATTCATATATTCATTAGAACTTCACAACCAACGCATTTGCAGGCAGCGGAGCACGTATGGTTGTAGTAGGAAAAGAAGTGGGTGCATCTGAGGAGCCAGGACGCCAACCGTGAGGAGCGGTTCATCATCATCGAGAGAGGACCAACCACAAATCGCTCTTAGTACGTAGCCCGCCTAGCGAAGTTTCTACATAAGATGCTCTTCTGTCATGTATGCTATGAGCTAAATTGCCTTTCCTCACTTTTGAACGGGCTGCCATAATGTAATGTATCATCTAGCCGGCTCTTAAGCTAAGTGCTACTCCTAGACTGTCACATGTGATGGATCTCGTCTACTTAATGTTGTTTATAAAGAGCTCGTCAGCTGCGTTTGCATGTATCACATCATAACCAAAAAGGTCAGCCTAATGGGTGCTACCTACCTGAAATCGCCCAACTTCCTTTTATGAGGCCCGCAATGGCGGGCCCCAACCACTAGTTTGTATGACCCTGCGTGTTCGTGCCAAACGATAGATTGGTCAATTTACACTCTCTCTTATTTTCCTGACGTACATGTGTTTTTTTTAGCTAAACGTGTCTCTGCAGGTGTACCATCCGAACATCGGCTGGAGGGGAAGATGGCACTGGACATCTTCCGGAACGAGTGGAGACCTGCTTTCATGATAAGCACGGACCTCCTATCCATCGGCTCCGTCCTCTACGACCCCCTGCTCGACCTCCTTGTCCGTCACGACAGTGCCCGGCAGTACAAGCGCGAGCGGGGTCATTTTGAGCAGAAGGCCAGGGACTGGACACGAAGGTATGCCTCGGCGCCGGTCGCCTCCTTCTATTCGGCAGGGAGGGAGACGTTCGAGGTGGCGGCGGATAGTGGGGTGGTTCGTCGTTGTTCTTGGGGGGGGGGGGGGAGGGCAATGGCGCTCCTTTGCGGCTCGTCACCCATGCATTCAGTCATGAATGCACCACGGTCATCGCCCAACAAAAGCACAATAATTAAAGTTCACCAGAAGAATCCTCGATCCGTAGTATACTACTACTACTAGCTAGAAGTATTTCGTAATTTCCATAAAGTGTGTTGTCTTGATTACTTGTCATGCTTTGTGATCCATGATCCGTGTTGGCTTTGTACTGCACTGAGGTGATTGCAACCAAAAGTTAATCAATCTGTAGGTCGGTGACGCGACTTGTTCTGAAAAAAAGATGGCACGCTGGTCATTGTGACCTGTTCCGTGTTCCTACAAATGTTGTCTTTTCTTTTGTTTTGTGGCCATCACACGATTGAACGGGAAAAACATACGTGAATGTGTAGGCAATGTGTCAAGAACCGGCAATGATGAGCAAGCTAAGCAAAGGAAACGAACGGTAAAAAAATGGCCAGTCACCATATCAAGTGCAGCCTTTAGTGCTTGCTACAATTTGTGTAGAAAGATGTGCAAAAGCATGTTTCCACATGCCTTGCTCCGTGTCAGCACTGGCACGATCCAGCCATCCATGGCGCCGTTGGCATCACCCACACTTTTGTCAAAAATGAGAAGGTTTTCCGAAAACAATAGAACACCAAGACGTGTGTGGTGAACCCAGGAGCAATTCTGGCAAAGCAACAACAGCACGGTACGTAGCACAAACATATGTCTTCCTTCAGAAGCAAGCTTACAGAACAATAGACGTGTGTGGTGTTCAATGCTGACATATGCTCCGCTCCACAATTCATGGGACGAATCATGGATGAGGCGGCTTAACTTGCTCGACAGAATATTTGAACCACCTTGATTTTCCCCTTGTTTGTTGCTGGGTGTTTTCTTTCTGGATGCCAGCTCCACCTTCTTTTTGTCTCTCAGACTTTATATTCTGCCTCTCCTGATTAATCAATGAAATACGGCTCTAGGGCCGTCTTTTCGTCAAAAAAAAAAGTCATGCATGCATGCATTATCAGCAATATGGAGTTTGTGGTGACCAAACAGGCGAGTGGCTAAGAATGACAAGAATAGACTTTGACGATCTATGGCCATCACACCACAAAGTGTACGCGCCGCACGTGGCTTCAACGTGCACCTATATGTTAGAAAAAGTCCGCCGGGACAAGCAATCGTGCATGCGAAAAATACTGAACCGTTTCTAATCTATCATGTTGCTTACTTACTTACTTACGAAGCCTTTTATCCCAAAAAAGTTGGGGTAGGCTAGATATGAAACCCTTTCACGAGGACTTCTCAGGAGGTCACCCATCCTAGTACTACTCTCGCCCAAATGGGTTTCATACCCAAAAGACTGACTAGTTTTTACGTTGGCTCGCCAAGCCTATCACAATCCTTAGATATGAAACCCTTTCACGAGGACTTTCCAGGAGGTCACCCATCCTAGTACTACTCTCGCTCAAATGGGTTTCATACCTATGGGACTGGCTAGTTTTTACGTTGGCTCGCCAAGCCTATCACAACCCTCCTCCTTTACCCGGGCTTGGGACCGGCTATGCCTAGAAGACATAGACAGAGTTATCATGTTGCTTACATCTAATAAATATAAAATAATAAAATGTATTTAATTTAGTTTTAGTTCTCATATCATTAATCAAAATTTTAGGTTTCATGTTATCAAGTTTCATTAAAATATATTCCAACCAATTTACGTAACAACGCGCATGGTATCATCTAGTTTTCTTAACCCGGAGCCAATTTTCATATTACAACTCCGCATGGCACTTTAATGCGGAACCAAGTTAGATATGCAAGAAGATACCATTTTCCCATCAACAACCATCAGATCAAGCGGAAAACACCATAGAGCTTATATTCAACCATAATTTGAACAAGCGTTTTTGTCATCATGATATGCAACAACAGTATAGCATGTTTCTGTATCCACCATGTTATTACGGAAAATTTTAGCAAGAAGGCTGTGAGAAACAACAACATCAAAAATGATTTTGCTGGACGCCAGTCATCTGAAATTATAATTTGGGCCAGTCGAATCGGTGAAGGAAGCAGGGCCGATCCTGAGATTTAGGGGCCCAGGGTGAAAACAGAATATAGGCCCCGGAATATGGAAGCAAAAAAAAAAACTAATTTTATGGAGTATAGGTTGCAAAAATCCACTCTACCAGAAGGTCTGGCAGCAAACCCCGGGACGGCCTGCAAGTGCGATCCTGGCGTCCTGGCCGCAGGGCGGCAGTGTCGTGCAAATCACGGCCGGATCCAAGGAGGAGCTAGGCAGCGGCGGGAGGAGCCACATCAAGGAGAGCTCGGCAGACACCCGGGTACTACGTTAGGAGATGGAGGGGGAAAAGGGAATTAAAAATCCACAGACGTGTACGTTCTACAAGGTGGAAGAAGAAATATGAATACTTCCGTTTTATTAGTTTGCACGCTGCAGAGCCTCTAAAATGATTTTTTACAGTATATACTCCCAAAGTTGCTCTCGACAGCAACGTAAACTGATCCTACCATATCAAGTACAGTGTGGTCTTTTTTTAGTTGTATGTACAGTGCGGTCTAGTTTCATAGAAAAGAAAGTGTAGATTGTGGTCTTACGCAGCGTTCCGTCTCCAAGTCGGTATCTCCAAAAAGTACAGCCATCCGTCCATATAAAACATTCAAGCCGGAGCTGTGAGGGAGGGGAACTTTTGGTCTATGGGGACATATGCCCCCTATATGGGATTTTTTCTAGTAATTCAACAAAACTTGTTCCTTCTATCCTTGCTCTCAGTGATTCCATCGTCGTCCAGTGGAGGTGGAGCCATGGTTGCCTTGAACCACAGGCATGGCCCGTGCTCGGCCAAGGGATTACATGACTCAGCCTTAGCAACCACATTCTTAGTGTAACAAGTACCTCATGTATTATGCCAAACTAAGTGCAAGTAGTATTGTATAAGTGCCTACTAGGTCTCGAAGCTAATGCCCAATCAGATAACACATTATCTATCAATACCTACTAACTAAAATCAGATAGCTACTATAGAGATTACATGTTGAACAGAACTAGATTAAGGTAATGACTTAAGCATAGAGATATGCATGGATCTCAGGAAGACTAGTAAATGTATGGTATACCATAGAGCATATCGTAATAGTTAACAACTTAGATAATAAGGAGTTCATGGCATAGCAATACGTAGGACTCCAGGCATTGATATGTTAGGATAAGATTATCAGAATGGTTAAATGCAATAGAACCTACTTGAGAGCATCATAGATTACTTGCTTAGTTCAAAACTTCCATTTAGATGAACTTATTCATGAGTACAAGTCCAATGTTCCAATGAGTGTCGTACTGCAGATCTTCAGATAACTTCAACATATATGTCAAGTATTTAATCTGAGACACCATGCATTTTGATCATGACAAGGCTTCAATGTGTTCATGCTAACTTCCTCCATGAATCTTGTTAGTTCAAATATAATGAATATGAATAGTATATGATGATTATTCTCATATCATTTACATGAAGCTAATACTATCAACTAATGAGATTATAGGTCATATGATCAAGATATTCAACATATAGAATGATAGGATAAATATGAACTAGAGGACTTATACATTACTATAATGCATAATAAATTAAGTAGCATAGAGTCATTATTCAATAATCAGTGTATCATAACTTCAAACCATAGACCTCTTATTACTTGCGGTTATCCGTAAAAGAGTAATACACTTATTATGATCAGTTATTATCAAATAATAGAATATAGATAGCATGTATTCTTGAACAGAAACATGACTTAACTTCTTCAATGATATGTCAATAGGGATATCAACTTCAGTTTAAAGATCATTGAAAGCTTAAAATAGCTTCCATAGTGAGGAATTAGGTTGTCTAGATATGGACTAGAGGTGAAAATAACTAAGCATTAAGATAATACATTCATGTACTTTACTTGATGCTAAACTATTGCATACAAGTTATAGTGCTTTCCGCATTATGCAAATAGTATATTTTTGCCTACAATGTATTATTTGTTGCAACAATAATAGATTTATAACCTCTCATTCTTATGCACTCATTGATCTTCAATCATGAGGCTGTTCATCAACTATTTAATTTGAATGCAAGTAGTATCTCTAGTCAATGGAATTCTAGAGATGACAACTAATTTAAGTAATGCAATAGCTTTGATGGACAATAGTTTCCATACGTTACGACTTCCATTAAGTACAAGTCACTCAGATTCAACTTATAGGCTCATATAATCCAGGATATACCTTTAATTAAGCCTTCCATCCTTCATATTATAGCAAATGACCATTGTTATACTATTTATCCTCAACTTAGGAATAATATCATAGCTATTTTCTTATCACTCTGAGATAAGTCTGTACTGTACAAAGTCCTCAATCAACTATATGAATACTGCAGATTGCTCAAAGCGACACAGGCTAAAACTCGAGCTTCGTTGTATCTCAGAGTAAGATAAGTCAGACATAGGGTGACGAATGCAGTTAAGTGAGTGCTGTGCTCCCAGTTGTCATGGGACCTACTCATAATGGCATGTCTGAGTACTAGCTTTCCCTAGTATAATGTATCCTTAACTGAGTACCATAAGGTGCTATAATATTGTATTATATACTCTCTTAGAACTAATTTCATATGCTCTATCAAGCATATGTAAGTACACTAATGCTATTTGAAGAGGTAATATCATGTAAGCTAACTTCTCGAGTAATCGAGTCTTGCACCTAATTAGGTCATAGCGTTCACACTTGGCTAGTCTTGACCTATCGAGTCCTAATGATATTGCTACGAACTCCTAGACTTTCCTACAAGGTCATAGAGTGTTTCGTAAAGGCTCAAAGATTGCGATTTCGGTGACAGCGGTCGAGCTAGAAGGATATAAGCAAAATGCAGATCCGAGTGATTTGTTTGAGCCAAGAAGCCTGCCACAGAAGTCGACATTTCATCGTCCGGTGAGACGAAGCCCGCCCACATTCACCCGACCGACCCCAATGCAGCTCCGACCCATATCTCCACAACACTCGACCTGAACTAGGAAGAAGCGCCATCCGGTTCCTCCGTGAGAGCGGGACATCTTTGCATGGAAGCGGTGACATGCGGGTGTTCCGAGGGATGGTGAGCATCGCTTAGAGTCAACTCAGCAGCAAAACCAGTCAAGGAACATCTTCGGCGGTCCGCCATCCAGAAGAGAAAAGCTATTGGTGAGGAGGTGGCTCGACTATTGGCGGCAGGATTTATCCGAGAGATATACCACTCCAAGTGGCTCGCCAATGTCGTCATGGTTCCTAAGAAGGACAACTCACTCCGAATGTGCATTGATTTCAAGCACATCAATCGGGCCTGCCCGAAAGATCATTTTCCTCTCCCTCGCATTGATCAAATTGTTGACTCGACTACGGGATGCGAGAGATTGTCTTTTCTAGACGCCTATTCCGGGTACCATCAGATCCGTCTGTACGGACCCGATGAGATAAAAACAGCTTTCATCACTCCATTCGGGTGCTTCTGCTATATCACCATTCCATTCGGCCTCAAGAATGCCGGAGCCACGTTCACGCGAATGATTCAGAAGTGTTTGCTCACTCAAATCAGTCGGAATGTGGAAGCGTATATGGATGATATCGTGGTCAAGTCGCAAAGGGTTCCGACCTCTGGACCGACCTCGCCAAACATTTGCCAACCTCGGGAGCTATGATATCAAGCTCAATCCATCAAAGTGCACATTCGGAGTTCTGGTGGCAAGTTACTCGGTTTTCGTTTCGAACGAGGAATCGGCACTAACCCGAAAAAATCGGCACTATACTTCGAATGAAATGCCCGCAAGGGTGTGCGATGTCGAAACTTCTTTGGATGCTTGGCGCTTTAAGTAGATTCATCTCACGACTCGGTGAAAAGGCATTGCCTCTCTACCGACTGATGAAGAAGGCAGACAAGTTCGAGTGGACTCCAGAAGCCGATGCAGCGTTTGCCGAGCTAAAAGCTCTGCTCTCCACCCAGCCGGTGCTTGCTGCTCCAATCAGCAAAGAGCCTGTATTGCTTTATATTGCAGCCATAGGACAAGTCGTCAGTACAGTACTTACGGTCGAGCGGGAAGAAGAAGGGAAAGCCTTCAAAGTTCAACGCCCGGTGTATTATCTCTCTGAATTTTTGACTCCATCCAAGCAAAGATATCCTCATTATCAGAAGCTTGTGTATGGGATCTACATGACCATGAAGAAGGTTGCTCATTATTTCTCTGATCATTCCATTACAGTCGTCAGCGACGCTCCACTTTCGAGAGATTACGCACTGTGAGCATGGCTGGTCGAGTGGCGAAATGGGCAATTGAACTCCTTCCCTTGATATCAAGTTTGAGGCAAAGAAAGCCATTAAGCCCCAAGCAATAGCAGATTTCCTTGCCGAGTGGATTGAACAAAGCAGCAGCCATTCGCAGTTCACTCGAGCATTGGACCATGTTCTTTGATGGCTCTAAGATGTTGAATGGTTCGGTGCTTGGGTTGTCCTGGTTTTCCCCAAAGGAGATAAGCTCAGATATGTGCTCCAGATTCACTTTGATTCCTCCAACAATGAGGCAGAATACGAGGCCCTTTTGTATGGGTTGCGCATGGCCATCTCACTCGGCGTCCGTCGCCTTATGGTTTATGGCGATTCAGATTTGGTGGTCAACCAAGTGATGAAGGAGTGGGACGTTAGAAGCCCAGCCGTGTCTAGACACTGCAATGCAGTGAGGAAGCTGGAAAAGAAGTTTGAAGGGTTAGAGCTCCATCATGTACCCCGACTGAAAAATCAAGCGGCTGATGATTTGGCGAAGATAGGTTCCAAAAGAGAAGCCATTCCCAGTGGTGTGTTCCTGGAGCATATCCATACTCCATCAGTCAAAGAAGATCCTTTTACTGAAGAAGCTCCGCAGCCCAAGAGTGCCACAGATCCGACTGAAGTTGAAGTTCCAGCGGTGGTCGACTTGGTCATGGAGGTTTTAGCGATCACTCCCGAGTGGACAGTTCCATATATCGCGTATATCCTAAGAAAAGAGCTCCCAGAGGACGAAGAAGAGGCTCGATAGATCGTCCGCCGATCCAAAGCCTTTACTGTGATCAAGGGGCAGCTATACAGAGAGAGCGCGACTGGAGTTGGTCAGAAGTGCATAACGCCAGAAGAAGGTCGAATAATTCTTGATGATATCCACTCGGGGACCTGTGGCCATCATGCGTCATCTCGGACCATCGTGGCCAAAGCATACCGAGCCGGATTTTACTGGCCAAGGGCGAATGAGATGGCAAAGGAGATAGTGGATAAGTGAGAAGGATGTCAGTTTTACTCCAACATGTCACACAAGCCTGCGTCAGCTCTGAAGACTATACCACTCGTCTGGCCCTTCGTAGTATGGGGATTGGATATGATGGGCCCCTTGAGGACAGGTCGAAGCGGTTTCACGCATGTGCTGGTGGCAGTCGACAAGTTCACCAAGTGGATTGAGGCTAAACCCATCAAGAACCTTGACGCCGGTACTGCTGTCAGCTTCATCAGGGAACTGATATTCAGATATGGAGTCCCGCACAACATCATCACTGACAATGGGTCGAACTTCGATTCGGAGGAATTCAGAGCATTCTGCACATCTCAAGGCACTCGAGTCGACTACGCTTCAGTCGCCCATCCTCAGTCGAATGGACAAGCGGAGCGAGCCAATGGCTTGATCCTCAAGGGATTGAAACCGCGACTGATGCGTGATCTCAAGCATGCGGCTAGAGCATGGGTCGATGAGCTTCCTTCAGTGCTTTGGGGGTCTATGGACCACACCTAATCGGTCGACCGGAAGAACTCCATTGTTCTTGGTCTATGGAGCTGAAGCGGTCTTGCCGAGTGATCTGCTCCACAATGCTCCTCGAGTTGAGCTCTACAACGAAGCTGAAGTGGAACAAGCGCGGCAGGACGCAGTCGACCTTTTAGAGGAAGAAAGAGAGATGGCTCTGATCCGATCGACCATCTACCAACAGGACTTGCGTCGCTTCCACGCTAGAAACGTGAAGAGTCGAGCCTTCCAGGAAGGGGATTTGGTTCTCCGAGTGGATCAGCAGAAACAACACAAGCTTGCTCCTTCTTGGGAAGGACCCTTCATCGTCACCAAGGTTCTCCACAATGGAGCGTACCGTCTCTAAAACGTCAAGCACAATATCGACGAGCCCCGAGCTTGGAACGCGGAGCTACTCCGCCCATTTTACACTTAAGTCTTCACTCGGATGAGTTGTAATAAAAGTACTTCTGTAGTTCATGTTTTGCAAGATAATAGTGCCATAATTTCCCCAATGATTTTTGTCACTTTTATTTATTCAGTAAAATTTCCCCCTCAGTGGGTGGCTTAGCTACGAATCCGTTTCGCCTAAGTTTGTAAAAAACAAATCCTTACCGAGTGGTCGGCCAGCCTCTCACTCGGGGGCTTAGCTGCGAATCCGTTTCGCCTAAGTTTCAATAAAATCCTACCGAGTGGTGAGCCAGACTCCCACTCGGGGGCTTAGCTGCAGTCCAAGTACTCGCCTAAGTTTCAATAAAATCCTACCGAGTGGTGAGCCAGACTCCCACTCGGGGGCTTAGCTGCAGTCTAAGTACTCGCCTAAGTACAAATTCTACGTGCGCTCCGCAAGGAGGACGAGGTGCAGGTCGACTGCGACCCTCTCCTCCGAGCTACGCCACAAGTACAACATGCGGTAGCAAGGAAGACGAGGTGCAGGTCGACTGCGACACTCTCCTCCGAGCTACGCCACAAGTACAACGTACGGTCGCAAGGAGGACGAGGTGTAGGTCGACTACGACCCTCTCCTCCGAGCTACGCCACAAGTACAACGTGCGGTCGCAAGGAGGACGAGGTGCAGGTCGACTGCGACCCTCTCCTCCGAGCTACGCCACAAGTACAACGTGCGGTCGCAAGGAGGGCGAAGTGCAGGTCGATTGCTACCCTCTCCTTCGAGCTACGCCACAAGTACAAAGTTATGAAAATCCTACCGAGTGGAGAGCAGACCTCCCACTCGGGGGCTTAGCTGCAGCCCAGTGCTCGCCTAAGTTTTGAAAAATCCTACCGAGTGGAGAGCACACCTCCCACTCGGGGGCTTAGCTGCAGCCCAGTGCTCGCCTAAGTTTTGAAAAATCCTACCGAGTGGAGAGCACACCTCCCACTCGGGGGCTTAGCTGCAGCCCAGTGCTCGCCTAAGTTTTGAAAAATCCTACCGAGTGGAGAGCACACCTCCCACTCGGGGGCTTAGCTGCAGCCCAGTGCTCGCCTAAGTTTTGAAAAATCCTACCGAGTGGAGAGCACACCTCCCACTCGGGGGCTTAGCTGCAGCCCAGTGCTCGCATAAGTTTTGAAAAATCCTACCGAGTGGAGAGCACACCTCCCACTCGGGGGCTTAGCTGCAGCCCAGTGCTCGCCTAAGTTTTGAAAATCCTACCGAGTGGAGAGCATGCCTCCCACTCGGGGGCTTAGCCGCAGCCCAGTGCCTGCCTAAGTGAATTGGGGAATAAGTCGATTGCAGTAAGCATCTCAATTTAACCTGCAAAAGACATTTCAAAACAAATGCAAGCATATTCAAACGTCGAATCCAAGTTCGGATAAATACCTAACGGAACCGAAAGTGCTCAGGCGCTAAGCCTGTTAAGGTTTATCGGTTACAAAATCACTCGGCATACCGAGGCAAATTTAAAGTGTCGAGCTCAAATACGTTTTTTACCCCTCCTGTGGAGGGCTGGAAGGTGCAACAAACTCATCAAGGTCGATTCCATCCACGATCCGAGTGGCAGCGGCGATGAAAGTCTCCATCAAAGACCGGAAATCATGCTTCTTGGTGTTAGCCACCCGAAGAGCCGCCAGCTTGTCTTCTCGTGCATCCTTGCAATGGACTCAGGCCAGACACAGAGCGACATCTGCACCGCACCTGGCATAAGACTTCTTCCACTCCTGCACTCGACCAGGGACTGTGTTTAGTCGAGTCATCAGAGACTCGAGGTCATTCTGGAGCATCTCCCTGGGCCAGAGCGTAGTGTCAATGCGGGAAGTGGCGACCTTCAGCCTTGCAAGATAGTCAATGATAGCAGCAACACGAGACTCGAGCCGGAACACGTTCATGGCGACTTCGTCATTCACCGGAGAGTTGATGGGGTCCAGGTTTGGTTCCAGTCGACCAGTCTCCTCTTCAAAGTTTTGGCAAAATTCTACAAGCACAATCACCGAGTCAAGGCAACGGTCGAATGGAAAGATCACTGTAAAAATAATTGTTTGGTGCAAAGGATTAACTTCGAGCATGAGGAACAACTTCTTGGCGAGTCCGCCCAGATAAGCCTCCAGATCGTTCTTCTTCCCCGCCAACTCACTCGCCTTGTCATTCAGGGCAACTTTATCGCTTTTCAGTCGATTGACCTCCTTATTGGCAATAGCAAGAGCAGCTTTTAGATTGGTGTTTTCTTCTTCAAGCTTGGTGACCGAAGCCAACTTCTCGTCTGCGAGTTTGGTCTTCTCTAAAGCTGTTTTCTGCATCTCAGCCAACACAAGGCCTTTCTTCTTCTGGGCCTCCTTCACTTTGCCTGCCAAGTCGCAGCAAGGTCAGAATTTGAATCAAATAAGGGGCAAAGGCAGTCGTCGGAAGCCTCACCAAACATACCTTTAGCTTCTTCCTTCGCCTTCGCCAAATTCTCCTAGACCAGCTTCAGATCAAGCTCGAGCTGGATATGCTTGTTCTCCAACTCGGTGTAACGAGCAGCGAGGTCGCAAGATTTCTACGAAGGACCAATCGACAGATGTCAAAAACAATTCACTTCCGAGTGACTAAGGAAAAACCATACGTTTCTAAGACTACAGCCGAATGCAAACATTCGACCATAGTCTCGGGGACTACACCCAGTGGGTGCACTCAGCGTGCCCCCACTAGTTCTATCAAGGAAGAGTCGACCAGTCGACCAACAAAAAAAACAGGACGTATTCTTCAGATCAGTAGCCGATCGCGGCGATCGACCACGCCTCGGGGATTACACCCGGTGGGTGCACTCAGCGTGCCCCACCGGGTCGAAAGTCCGTTCGACCTAATCGAATGAAGGAAAAAGTTTGAAACATAAAGACTATGGTCGATCGTCGCCAGATCCACCATAGCCTTGGGGACTACACCGGAGGGTGCACTCAGCGATGCCCCCACTAGTTTGAAATTTCAATCGACACACCCGGTGGGTGTAGGACAATCACTAAGAATTTCGTAAAAGAAGAATCTTGGACATCATATCCTAATGAGCAGTGCGGTGACCGATCGACTGAACATTACTCTGGAGAGCGGAACTGGCGTCATAGGCTGCCTGGCTAGCCTCCCGGATGGCCTTCACCTGCTCCAGCATGACTCCCGCCTGGCGTATCGCTTCTTTTGCAGCACTAGCTTGGTCCTCTGGGACATAGTGGGTCGAGAAGAGTGAAGGCTGTGCAGCACTCGATGATGCGGGGTGAGCACTCGTCAAGGGCACCGCGAAAGATACGGTGGGCCGAGTGGTGTTCTCTCCCTCCGCGACCAGTGTCTCGGGTGCTGGCACGTCTTGAGTCACCCTGCCAGCAGACACTTTCCTGCTCCTCCTTTGCTTCAGCGGTTCCTCATCGTCGTCATCGTCAGGAAGGGTGATAACGACATTGGATGGAGCTACAGAAAAGAATAAGAATCAGAGACCAAGAGCCAATCGACTAAAAGACGGAATTACGAGAGTCATACCAGGTTTTGAGGTAGTAGCATCTTCCATCTCATGATCGTCAGCCCTGGCCGAGGTATCAGAATTAGCAGCACTGCAACCCCAAAAATCAGTCGGTTAACTCATGAGTCGACCAAAAATAAACTCATGTAGAGCAAGAAGACTCAAATAACATTTTTACCCAGATATGGTGGGAATCGACACCTTCATCTTCGGCAAGACCTTCGCCGCTTTTGATGGCGCCATTCGAGATTGCTTCGGAGCCTTCTCAGTCGGTGCCGGAGAAGTGGTCCGAGGGCGCTTGGTTGACTGCGTGACAGTCGCGACCCCCTTGCCACGTTCAGTCGCAGGGTCATGGATGAGCTTCGATCGTCTTTCCGTGCGAGGCGGTGCAACTTCCTCCTCCTCCTCCTCTTCTTCCTCCCCATCAGAGTCGTCATCATCATCATCAGCAGCAGCGTCCGAGTCCCACTCCTCCTGGCTTTCGCCCCCACTTCCTTCCTCCTCTTGACCGGTTATGCATGCTCCATTGGGCGTCGAGTATAGTTCGGTGAAGGCCTGACAGACAGCAAAATAAAGATCAATCGACCAATTTGCAGTGAAAGCAGAATAAGTATGGAAAGATTACAATTGAAGATAAAGTGGGTATACCTTGTCTGGAGCGCTAGAATGGTCGAGTGGCGGAATCCTCCTGGCTCCTCGAGGGTTGTCTTTGTTCCCTGTGACCGCGGCCATCCACCTCTCCAGTGTGGCATCGTCGACTGCTTCTGGATGGACCCGAGTTTCATCCTTGGTTCCATAGTACAACCACATACAATGACCTCGGTACTGAAGAGGCTAGATGCGCCGCCTAAGGAAGACCTCCAGAAGGTCCGTACCCGTCACTCCTTCCCGAACTTACTGGATTACACGCTCCATCAACATCTTCACTTGGGCTTTCTCCTCAGGGAGCACCTTCAGGGAAGAGGGCTTGTGCGCTCGGTCCATAAAGAACGGAGGGAGACCACTGACCGCCCGGTGTCGACTCGTTTGGTGAGAGAACCAAGTCGACTGCCATCCTCTGACCGACTCAGGGAGGGTCATGGCCGGAAAGATGCTCTTGCTCCGCATCTGAATCCCCAGACCCCCACACATCTGAATAACCTTGGTCTTATCGTCATCTGGACTCGCCTTTTTCACTGTCTGAGAACGACAAGTGAATATGTGCTTGAACAGACCCAGTGAGGTCGGCAACCCAGGAAGTTCTCGCACATGAACACGAAGGCAGCAAGGTAGGCGATAGAATTCGGATTGAAGTGGTGGAGTTGCGCCCCAAAGAAATTCAAGAAACCACAGAAGAAAACACTCAGAGGCAGAGAGAACCCACGGTCGACGTGGGTAGCCAGAAGAACACACTCACCCTCTTCCGACTGTGGTTGCCACTCGTTCCCCGGGAGCCTCGCTGCTCCGTGGGGGATCAAACCCTCGTTGGCCATCTCAGTGAGATCCTTCTCGGTGATGGTCGACCGAATCCAATCCCCTTGGACCCAGCCTTGCGGCAGGCGGGACCTTGACGAGGATCCACCCCGACTAGTCGCTCTCCCTTTCGCCTTACCCATCGCCTCGCCTTCTTCAACGCTCGAGCCGCCGTCTTCTCCTTCACCATTGTTGCCGTCCGGCGCCACGAGGAGTGGTTTGGCAGAGGCGAGAGCAGGCGATGCGGGCAGAGGTGGAGAGGACAGAAGGGGGATTGGAGAAGTACTGTTCAAAAACCCTCGCCGGGCGCATTTTATAGAGCCACTTCTGAGTGGATGACAAGTGGGCCGAGGCAATCCAATCACATCCCGAAACAGTCGCGCGGACACGATACGTGGCGAAAAAGACGGCATGGGAATCGAGGCGTCTATGCCCTATCCCATACGAGCGCCACGGTCCGCCCCGCTTCGCGCGCTTCCCAAAATTCGGATCCCACAAAATCCGCTAACAGCAGATCGATCTATCAGACGAGAGATTTCCCGCGATCCGTCGCTCGGAAATTACTAAGTTCAAAAGTTCACTCGACGAGAGAAAAGAATGGATCAAGGCGACTGAAAGAAAAGTTGCTGTTATCAACGAAGAGATTATTGGTCCAAGACGATACATATCCAGAACACAAAAGGAGGTCGGAAATAATATCAACTCCTTCCTCACTCAAACCTCGATCCATTTGGGGGCTGATGATGAAGTCATGTACCTAGGGTAGGGTCATAGACCTGATCTAAGTACCCTACCCAAGGACACCCTCAGAAGAAACTACCTTCCAGTAGACCAAGAGGGACTTCACTCGACAAACTCGAAGGACTCGACCATGAAGACTTACTCGACCACCAGGAGATCAAGAGCCACTCTGCATCCAAACGGTCTGTAATTAAGTAGTCTTTATGGCATTTAGGACACTTTATGTAAGGCGTTACCAGTAACGCCTAGACTTAATGTACTTTAAACCCTGCATTACTGAGGGCCGGAGGGGTCTGGCGGACACTATATAAGCCACCTCCCTCCTCAGTGTAAAGGGTTCGCACCCTTGTAATCCATACACACATAATCCAGTCGACCGCCTCCGGGCACCGAGACGTAGGGATGTTACTTCCTCCGAGAAGGGCCTGAACTCGTACATCACTTGTGTTTACAACTACTCCATAGCTAGGATCTTGCCTCTTCATACCTACCCCCCATTCTACTGTCAGACTTAGAACCACGACAATGGGTGCACTGGCGCACCTCGGGCGGCTACGATCCAAGCAAGTCGACGACCTACGCGGCGATCTCCTGTAGCTCCGCGGAATGCTCGCAGCTCGGCGAGGAGGGAAACGGCTGCATGAGCTCCGATTGCCAGTACTTGGTACACTACGGTGACGGCTCGAGCACTGGTGGGACATACGGCTCCGACACGCTGGCGCTAGCGGGCTCTGGCTCGGGCTCGGCGACAGTCGTCAGCAACTTCCAGTTTGTTTGTAGCCGAGACGAGACAGGGTTCGATGACCTAACCGACGGGCTCATGGGGCTAGGCAGCAAAGCACAATCCCTCGTGTCGTAGACGGCGACAAAGCTTGGGAACGCCTTCTCATACTGCCTGCCGCCTACCCTGTTCATCTCCGGCTTCCTGACTCTCAGAGCGCCCAGCAACACGTCGGGATTCGCGACGACACGGATGGTAAGATCCAAAGCGGAGGCGACGTTCTACTTCGTCGTCCTCCAGGGCATAATCGTGGCCGGAAATCAACTCAGCCTACCACCCACCGTCTTCTCCGCCGGGACGTTCATGGACTCTGGCACCGTCGTCACGCGGCTAACACCAACGGCGTAGCAGGCGCTCTCGTCGGCGTTCAAGGCCAACATGATGTAGTACCCTGCTGCGCCGCCGAGGAGCCTCGTGGACACGTGCTTTGACTTGGCTGGCCAGGAGGAAGTCATGATACCGTCCGTCGCGCTGGTATTCGACGGGGGCGCTGTTGTCTACCTCGACGGGAACAGTATCATGTTGGAGAACTGCCTCGCGTTCGCGCCCACAGACGATGACGGCACGACCGACATTATTGGCAATGTGCAGCAGCGTACCTTTGAGGTGCTCTACGATGTCGGCCAGGGTGTCATCGGATTCAGGCCCACCGCGTGCTGATCAGCAGTCTCATGTCATCAGGGACGTTGTGTGTAGCAGTACCCTATCAGTATTGTATTGTGAGTGTGTGTGAGTGGTGTGATGTTGTCTGCCTATACAGCTATTGTTGAAAGAAACAGGGATAGTGCTTTGTGTTGTGGCCAGAGCTTCGATATGATCCCTCCCTCTTTTTTTTCACGAATACACCCGTGTTGCATATCATTTCATTTTTATTTTTTTGAGATGGAACACATCGATTCCATACATTACTCGGGTCCAGTTGCATCGCTGGCCCGTCGAACAGAAACATCATCAGGGAGAGCCTCAACCCAGGTCTCTCTCACAGCGCGGCGTACAACGCCAAAGGCAGCAACAACATGAGCTAGCCTATTACAAGCCCTAGGGGCAAAAGAGAAAGAAACATGGCTAAAGTTCATGCGAGCAAATTGGCGGATCTCTCTGAACAGGATTCCCTCCGTGGCCAGGTCAGCTTCCCTCCCATTTAGCGCTTTTACGAGGATTTGGCTATCCAGCTCGACTTGGATGCGTGTCATTCCCCACTCCGCTTCCGTCTCGAGAGCTGCAAGGCAGGCCCTAGCCTCAGCACCCAGCGCTGTGGCGACATGCTGCAGATAGCCCACCCCCGATCCCCTGACATCACCAGCCTCATCCCGAACAACGAAGCCCCAGCCGCCCGTGCCCATGGCCGCATTAAAGGTGCCGTCGAAGTTGATCTTCAGCGTATTTCCCTTGGGTTTCTGCCAGATCTGCTGTGTTGGGGTTGGCTCAGTAGTTCACGCCGGTCGGCACAGCGCCAGGGACTCAAGTGCCAAGTGATTGATCTCGGCTGGCAACTTTTCCAAGGCAGCAACCTTCTGGCCCGCATTTACTTTATTGCGCCAGGTCCACCACTTCCAGAGGAGGCATGCAACCTTGATTGTCTTTTCCTCCGGTAACCGAAGGGTTGCATGCATCAAATCCATCCCGTTTCTGCACTCACATAGCTTCTGTCTAATGTCCTCCAACTGCAGCTCGCGCCATAGATTCTTCACCATCTTACATTTTAGGAACAGGTGCGCTCCATCTTCATCGAGTCGCCTGCAGCACACACAGAGTGTATCGCACTCAATACCTCGGCGTTTCATGTTCCTTTTCAATGGCAGACTATTATGCGTGAGACGCCATAGGAACTGTTGGATCTTGGGTTGGCACGGCAGGCTCCAGATCTCCTTCCACTCCCACCCAGCACATTCAGGGGCCGAGGCCTCTGGTTTTCCTGCATCTCTCAGTTGCACATATAGTTTGTATGCTGATCTCACCGAGAACTGGCCCTTGCTATCATGGAACCAGGCATAGAAGTCCTCAAACTCCTCTCGGATGGGGGTCGCCAAGATGATCCTAGCTTCATCCTCCAGAAATAAACTTCTCATCATCGCTTCATCCCATTCATGGGTGATCGGGTCTACCATCTCAATTGCTTTGGTGAGTATACAGTTTCCCTGAGGCGATCGTGGGATTCGGACTCCCTCCCTGTTCAGCCACGGATCCGTCCAGATGTTGATGGAGCTGCCATCATTGACCCTATGTATGAGGCCTTCCTTCATCAGCTCCACACCTTTGAGGATGCTTCTCCATGTGTAAGAAATGCCCGCATGTGGCTCCGCTTCCAGGATACTTGTTTGGGGGAAGTATCTTGCTTTCAGTACCCTGGCACACAGCGAATCCGGGTTCGTCAGCATGCGCCATGCCTGTCTAGTTAGCATGGCGACGTTGAAACCGCAGATATCCCGAAAACCCATCCCGCCGTCCTTCTTCGGTTTTGTTAGCAAATCCCAGCTCAACCAGTGCATCGTATTGGTTTTCTCCTGCTTTGCCCACCAGAACCGACAGATCATAGCACCAATTTCCTCATACAGGGTTTTTGTTAGATTGAAGCACGACATTGCAAATTCGGGATAGCTTGTGTGCATGCTTTGATGAGGATGTCCTTTCCCATCTTAGAGAGCATTCTCTCCTGCCAACCTTGAATCCGCTGCCAGATCTGATCCTTTAGGTATTCAAACACCCTCTTCCGGGCTTTTCCCACATAGACAGGAAGTCCTAGGTATCGTTCAGATCTGGCTTCTGCCCGAATGTTGAGGGTATCCAGCGCCTCCTTCTTCTTTGCTTGCTTCATGTTTTTACTGAACATGACCGATGACTTGTCGGAATTTACCATCTGCCCTGAGCACACCCCGTATAGTTGTAGAATATGTTGCAGCGACGTAGCACTCTCAGCTGAAGCTTTCATAAGTACTAGTGAGTCGTCCGCAAACAATAGATGGTTGAAGCTCGGTGCAGCATTGCATATACGGATGCCCTTCAGGTACCCCTCCTCCTCGGCCTTGTTGAGCAGGGCTGAGAATCCCTCAGCGCAGATGAGGAATAAGTAGGGAGATAGCGGGTCACCGTGCCTTAGTCCACATTGAGGTATAATCATCTCTGTGAACCCCCCCCCATTCACTCTAACTCTGTACGAAATTGATGACCCACAAGTGTAGGGGATCAATCGTAGTCCTTTCGATAAGTAAGAGTGTCGAACCCAACGAGGAGCAGAAGGAAATGATAAGCGGTTTTCAGTAAGGTTTTCTCTGCAAGCACTGAAATTGTAGGTGATAGATAGTTTTGTGATAAGATAAATAGTAATGAGTAACAAGTAAATAAAGTAAGTAAAGTGCAACAAGGTGGCCCAATCCTTTATGTAGCAAAGGATAAGCCTGGACAATTTCTAATAATGAGAAAGGAGCTCCCGAGGACACATGGGAATTATCGTCAAGCTAGTTTTCATCACGCTCATATGATTCGCGTTCGGTACTTTGATAATTTGATATGTGGGTGGACCGGTGCTTGGGTACTGCCCTTACTTGGACAATCATCCCACTTATGATTAACCCCTATTGCAAGCGCCCGCAACTACAAAAGAAGTATTAAGGTAAACCTAACCACATCATTAAACGTATGGATCCAAATCAGCCCCTAACAAAGCAACGCATAAACTAGGGTTTAAGCTTCTGTCACTCTAGCAACCCATCATCTACTTATTACTTCCCAATGCCTTCCTCTAGGCCCAAATAATGGTGAAGTGTCATGTAGTCGACGTTCACATAACACCACTAGAGGAAAAGATAACATACATCTCATCAAAATATCAAACGAATACCAAATTCACATGACTACTAATAGCAAGACTTCACCCATGTCCTCAGGAACAAACGTAACTACTCACAAAGCATATTCATGTTCATAATAAGAGGGGTAATAATATGTATAAAGGATCTGAACATATGATCTTCCACCAAGTAAACCAATTAGCATCAACTACAAGGAGTAATCAACACTACTAGCAACCCACAGGTACCAATTTGTGGTTTTGATACATGATTGGATACAAGAGATGAACTAGGGTTTTGAGAGGAGATGGTGCTATGAAGATGTTGATGGAGATTGACCCCCTCCCGATGAGAGGATCGTTGGTGAGGACATTGGTGATGATTTCCCCCTCCCGGAGGGGAGTGTCCCCGGCAGAACAGCTCCGCTAGAGCCCTACATTGGTTCCGCCAAGGTTCCGCCTCGTGGCGGCGGAGTTTCGTCCCGTAAGCTTGCCCACGATTTTTTTCCAGGGTAAAATCTCTCATATAGCAGAAGATGGACACGGGGCCCACCAGGCCCAGAGACAGGGTGCGCCCAAGGGGGGCGCCCCACTCTCTGGCCAAGTGTGGGTCCTCGATGTATTTCTTTTGCTCAATAATTTTATTAATTCCAAAAGATGTTTTGTGGAGTTTCAGGATTTTGGAGCAAAGTCAGAATAGGTTTCAATGTTTGCTCCTTTTCCGGCCTGAATTCAATTGCCAAGCATTCCCCCTCTTCATGGTAAACCTTGTAAAATAAGAGAGAATAGCCATAAGTATTGAGATATAATGTGTAATAACAACCCATAATGCAATAAATAATGATATAAAAGCATGATGCAAAATGGACATATCAACTCCCCCAAGCTTAGACCTCGCTTGTCCTCAAGCGGAAGCCGATATCGAAAGATATGTCCACATGTTTATAGATAGAGGTGTCGATAAAAATAAAATACGGACATGAGGGCATCATGATCATTCTTATAACAACAACATATATAGATTTTATCATATGATTTCTTATGCTCAAGTAACAATCAATTCACAATGTCAAGTATGGTTCAAAAACTTCATTGAGAACTAACGAACTATAATCTCAGTCATTGAAGCAATTGCAATTTACCATAACATCAGAAAGAGTCAACAATAGAGCTTTTCAGCAAATTCACATACTCAACTATCATGTAGTCTTCTATAATTGCTAACACTCATGCAATACTTGTGGTTATGGAGTTTCAACCGGACAGTGAGAAAGATAGGGGCTTATTGTGTTGCCTCCCAATGTATTCACCTTTAGGTGATGTCAACAATAATAGCCCATGCTAACTTACATCCAATTGGATATATATATCATGATCTTTCAAACATGAGGAGCTTGCCAAAGGATAAAATGAAAAAGGGAAAGGTGAGGATCACCTTGACTCAAGCATAAAGTAAAAACATAAAGTAAAAGATAGGCCCTTCGCAGAGGGAAGTAGAGGTTGTCATGTGCGTTTAGGGTTGATGCACAAAATCTTAATGCAAAAGAACGTCATTTTATATTGCCCCTTGTGTGTGGACCTTTATTATGCAGTCCGTCGCTTTTATTACTTCCGCAACAAGATCGTACAAAGCTTATTTTCTCTGCACTAATAAATCGTAAATATTTAGATAGCAATTTTTATTGCTTGCAACATGACAACTCACTTGAAGGATCTTACTCAATCCATAGGTAGGTATGGTGGACTCTCATGGCAAAACTGAGTTTAAGGGTATTTGGAAGCATAAGTAGTATTTCTACTTGGTGCAAGGAATTTGGTTAGCATGAGGGGGAAAGGCAAGCTCAACATGTTTGGAAGGTCAATGACAATATACTTTAACTGAGATGTGCGAGAACATAAACCATTACGTTAGCTTCCTTGTCCAACGTCAACTCTTTTAGCATGTCATACTTAATGAGTGCTCCCAATTATAAAAGGTGTCCAAGATAATATATTTATATGTGAACCCCTCTTTCCTTATCACTTCCTATTAATTGCAACAATGACCAAGACTATGTTTATCAACTCTCAACAACTTTTATTCCTCATACTTTCTATATGTGAAGTCATCACTATCCATAAGCTCAATATGAACTCTTTTTTCTTTCTACTTTCTCAAGATCATAGCAACATAGCAAAGCCCTTGACTCAACACTAATCTTTATTATAGATAGCTCACGGACTCGATTACAAAAAGAGATCACAAAGCAAAACTCAAAACTACTTGGTATCGAAACTTAAATCTACTAGATCAAGATACTACTAAAAGGGATCGAACTAAATAAATTGGTAAAGATAGGAGTGTGATGGTGATACGATACCGGGGCACCTCCCCCAAGCTTGGCAGTTGTCAAGGGGAGTTCCCATACCCATGTGTTTATGTCCTCGGAGGTGGTGAAGTAGGAGTTGTTGACGATGTAGGCTTGTTCCTCAATTTACGCTTGAGTATAATATTTTGCTCCTTTAGGTCCTCGATCTCCTGCTCAAGGCTTAATACTCTTTTGCACAATTCCTGTTTATTTTCTTGCAAGAGACGAAAAGGGATAATCTCGATCTTTGGCTTCTTTGCTCTATCAGGGAGGCTAGACTTTTTAAGCTCCAGAAGCATGTCCCCAGGCTGAGGTAATGGGGCCTCGTCTTCGTATGAACTCGTCTCCGCTTTTACTTTAGGCTCATAGTCTTCCCCTTCTTCAGACGTCCAATTATCATGGTCCAAGTCACCGTAGACCTTAGGGTCTGTGAGGTAATCAGCCACATAACTTTCCCCTTCCGAATCCTAGGATGACATATTGCTCTAAATCTGAAACAGAAATAGCTCGAAGCGAAAACAGAGGATATTTGCGTGATACGGTGGTCAAAACCTTTGGGAGTATATATAATGATTTTTTGCCGACCAAAATACGTAACGTGCAAGAAAACGGAGTCCGGGAGGGACACGAGGTGCCCATGAGACAGGGGGGAGCGCCCAGTAGGAGGGGGCGCGCCCTCCACTCTTGTGGGGGCCTCGTGTCCCTTTCGGACTACTTCTTTCTTCCTAAAATTCTTAAATATTCCAAAACTGATAAAAATTGCCATAGAAGTTGTTTTGGAGTTAGTTTACTTACAGTACCACATACCTATTCATTTTTGGAGTCTGGAATGTTCTGGAAAGTGTCCCTTATGTATTCCTCAGGGGTTACGGTTTCAATAATATTAGTTTCAACATGGATAGGATTACCTGAAATGTAATGTTTAATTCTTTGACCGTTTACCACCCTTGGACTTGTGCCTTCGAAGTTGTTGATTTTTATGGCACCAGACCGATAGACCTCCTCGATAACGTAAGGACCTTCCCATTTAGAGAGAAGTTTTCCCGCAAAAAAATCTTAAACGAGAGTTGAATAATAATACATAGTCTCCTACGTTAAACTCACGCTTTTGTATCATCTTATCATGCCAGCGTTTGACTTTTATTTGAATAGCTTGGCATTCTCATAGGCTTGCGCTCTCCATTCATCAAGTGAGCTAATATCAAACAACCTCTTCTCACCGGCAAGTTTGAAGTCATAGTTGAGCTCTTTAATAGCCCAATATGCTTTATGTTCAAGTTCAAGAGGTAAATGACACACTTTTCCATAAACCATCTTATATGAAGACATACCCATAGGATTTTTGTATGCAGTTCTATAGGACCATAATGCATCATCAAGTTTTTTGGACCAATTCTTTCTAGATCTATTCACAGTCTCTTGCAAAATTAATTTGAGCTCTCTATTTCTCAACTCTACTTGACCACTAGACTGCGGATGATAAGGAGATGCGATTCTATGATTGACATCATACTTGGCAAGCATCTTACGGAAAGCACCATGAATAAAATGTGAACCACCATCAGTCATAAGATATCTAGGGACTCCAAACCTCGGAAAAATAACTTCTTTAAGCATTTTAATAGAAGTGTTATGATCAACACTACTAGTTGGAATAGCTTCTACCCACTTAGTAACGTAATCAACAACAACTAAAATATGTATATAACCATTAGAGGCAGGAAAAGGTCCCATATAATCAAAGCCCCAAACATCAAATGGTTCAATAACAAGAGAGTAATTCACAGGCATTTCTTGACGTCTAATAATGTTACCTATTCTTTGACATTCATCACAAGATAAGACAAACTTATGAGAAACTTTGAAGAGAGTAGACCAATAAAAACCAGATTGTAGTACCTCGTGTGCAGTTCTATCTCCAGCGTGGTGTCCTCCATAGGATTCAGAGTGACACTTGCGTAGGATCTATTCATGTCCATGCTCAGGCACACAACGTCTAATAACACCATCTACTCCTTCTTTATAAAGGTGTGGGTCATCCCAGAAGTAATGTCTTAAATCATAAAAGAACTTTTTCTTTTGCTGGTATGTGAAACTAGGCAGTATAAATTTAGCAACAATGTAATTAGCATAATCAGCATACCAAGAAGCAGTATGAGAAGCATTAACAACCGCTAATTGTTCATCAGGAAAGCTATCATCAATAGGCAGTGGGTCATCAAGAACATTCTCTAACCTAGACAAGTTGGCTTCAACGGGGATCTCAGCTCCCTTTCTATCAATAATATGCAAATCAAATTCTTGGAGCAAGAGAACCCATCTAATGAGTCTAGGCTTAGCATCTTTTTTTCCATAAGATATTTAATAGCAGCATGATTAGTGTGAATAGTAACTTTAGAATCAACAATATAAGGTCTAAACTTATCACATGCAAACACAATTGCTAAGAATTCTTTTTCAGTAGTAGCATAATTTCTCTAGGCAGTATCAAGAGTCTTACTAGCATACTGGATAACATTCAATTTCTTATCGACTCTTTGCCCTAGAACAACACCTACAGCATAATCACTAGCATTGCACATAATTTCAAAAAGTAAATTCCAATCAGGTGGCTGAACAATAGGTGCAATGATCAAAGCTTTTGTAAGTATTACAAATGCTTCTACAACATTATCATCAAAAACAAAAGGAATATCTTTTTGCAATAAATTAGTCAGAGGCCTAGAGATTTTAGAAAAGTTCTTAATGAACCTCCTATAAAAACCGGCATGACCAAGGAAACTTCTTATAACTTTTATGTCCTTGGGACATGGCATCTTTTCAATAGCATCAACTTTGGCTTTGTCAACTTCAATACCTCTCTCGGAAATCTTATGCCCCAAGACAATGCCTTCATTAACCATAAAGTGACACTTTTCCCAATTTAGGACGAGAATACACTACAAAAAATACAATTCCGTGATGATACGTGTTTGTCATAGTAGGTCGCGTTTTTTGTCATGCATGTACATCCATGACAAATTTATGACAGAATCAAGATAGTCATACCTGTGCTGTCGTAGAAGTGTTCCATGACATTACCAAAATTATCATCACGGAAGTGTCCACTTCCATGACGATAAATAGCGCGTCACAGAAGTGCTTTCGTCAAGGGTGACCGACACGTGGCATCCACCGTAACGGAACACCGTTAAGATATCGGGTCGGGTTTTGGATCCGATAACCCGTTAACAGCCCTGACCAATGGGGATTTTCCACGTGTAAAATCATCATTGGCTGGAGGAAACACGTGTCGGCTCACCCTTGGGACATATGTCATCCACTCATTGGACAGAAGGCGCCTATGATACGTTGACATGTGGCACGGCCCAACAGAGGCCCATTCCCGTGAAAAGGCCGGCCCATTTGACTTGGTCAAAAGGTGGCGGGATGGCCCATGTAAAGCCTGTTAGCAGCCTGTTCGCATATGGACCATTTACAGCCCGCTAACCCAAGGCCCATTACGCCCTATCCGAATTAGGCCTAGTAGTGTCATCTGGGCCACCCAATATGATAACAGCCAGTTTTCACTTCTGTCCCATGTATGGCCCATGACGTCTTTCGGCCCATATGAGGCCCTATGTAACTCTTGGCCTATTAATGGCCCGTGGTGAAACTGGCCCGTAATGAACTGTGTATTACTTTACACCCATTAACGGCCCGTGGTGAAATCGCCCGTAATGAATAAAGGTATCACTTTATACCCATTAAGGGCCCGTTATTCCGCTGGGCGTTTCATTTATGTTATCTTCGGCCTTCTCGAGCCCATTTATTCTTGGGCTCATTTCAAAGATTCGCTTACTTACGGCCCATTCTCGCTATTTTTCGCTTATGGGCCAAATTCAGCCCGTGGTTCTGATCGGCCCGTTTGTGGTCCGTTAACACGCTGGGCGTTTTCATAGCGCCATGTAATACGGCTTATTAACGATGGCCCGTTATGGTCGGCCCATGAATGGACGATTCCAACTCTAGCCCGCTTACGGCCATAATGCGACTCGTTATTGGCCCGTGTTTGGCTAATCGATCATACCGCCCAGATAAGGCCCATTGATGATACGGCCCGTAGAAGGCCCATTGTTTCTGCGGCCCGTAGAAGCCCATTGTTTCTACGACCCGTGGAAGGCCCACTGTTGATACGGCCCGTAGAAGGCCCACTGTTTCTACGGCCCGTAGGTGCAGTGTCACTACAGTAAATATTAGCCCATGGTTATTACGCCTAGTTTTAAAAATAGGTTGTTGCAGCCACTAGCAAACCGCAGAAAAAGAAGCGACCGACTACAAGCAAACAAATAAACAAGACAACAAGGAAATAAATAAGCAAGCAACTTACACTAGGCTATCACGGCTATTACACATATTACATCCATGGGCATCAAAGTTCGCCACCAAAGTGCAAATATAGGGAACACAAGACATATAAACGTCGCAGACAAAACAAGTCCAGAACTGAAACCACTTTAAGAGCTCAAGAAACAATATCCCGGTACCCATAATGTCGGCAAGATGCTTAGCAAGCTTATTAACTTTCTCTTGTTTGGCGCTTAAGTCCTCCAGTACTTTCTTTGTTACCTGTAAAGTATGCATCCGAATTCAGAGGGACTTCTCGATCCTCCGGCTTCTGTCGATAACATCTCGATCGATGTCTTTCAACTTGAAGTTGAGACTCAAGAAGCCGAACTGATTCAGCAACGAGTTCAAGAGTGGTGCCAAAGAAGTGGTAGCCAAGAATCGAACACTACATCAAGACAGGACTTTGGGGTTGTCTCACTGTCCTCAATATAGTTTTTATCAGCTTTCTTGGAGACCAACAGGGATGTCTCACTATCTTGAACCTTATCTACATTACTTCCTTTACCATTGCATAACAGGGTACTCTTCTCCAATATTTTATCCGCGTACTAAAAGGGAAACAAACAAACACATCTTAGGTTTACAATATAGTATATGAAACTCATTTTGGTAAATCACTTCAGTAGTAAGGTGGATAGGATAACAACATGAAACAAACATATATCTATGTAGTATGGTCACTGTATGGTCTATATCATTCTAGTTTATGTTGCCAAATCAAGGTAGATACAGTTCGAATCATATCTATTTAGGACAAAGCAGCATAGACAGAATATAAATGTGGGAAACTACACAACAATAACAACACTTGTAATGTGCATGGCATGGGAACATAACTGTTTATTCAATTGAAACTGAAATCAACATGGAGCAAGTTATAACAGCAAACAGCCAAACACGTTGAAGAAACAGGTTTAAAACATACCTGTTGCGCCATTGGAGTTTAAATTGCATCCTTCAAATTTGAAATTGGTTGGTATCAAGAATATCTGATGATGCAAGAGCAAAGTAGTATGAACCATAGCTACGGAACCTATCCAGGAACAATTCTTCTTACGCTTTAAGCGTTGACTTGTGTTCGGAGTGGTGGTCCTCGTGATTTGGGCATCGCAGTTGCCTTACTAATCGCTTCGTGTTTGGGTGCTCTGTGGTGGAGATGGTGCTTTGTGTCAACGGAACTGGGTGTCTATCTGCTGGGGTTGGGGTTAGAAGGGGTGTAGCTGGTTCTCTGTCCAACCGGGTAGGGGTACAATCTGCATGAGTGTGGGTTATGTGTGGTGGGGCTGATTCTTGGGCAAGTACAACCGTGGTTCTATCTGCATCGACTGTGTAGCACGATCTTTTTCAAGACCATGTTTTACTCCCACAGATATCGCCATCACGCCTCCAATTGAAATGGCTGATAAACAAGAAAAGTAATTGAATGTAGACATTGTAAGATAGACAGGTGCAATGGATAGTAGGGAAGAAAACAGGGCATGAAATAATTCACATTTATGTTGTCTAAGCAAACAGAATAGCAGGACATAATTTCACATATATGATCGCTAATTAAACAGGATAGCATGACACAATTTCACATGTATGATGGCTAACTAAACAGGATAGAATGACATACTTCAAAATATACTATCACTACTAGAAGATCTATGATTAACGAACCATGCTGAAATAGTCTTGGTCGTTAGACTCAGAGCTAGACTCCACGGGGCGCAAATCACACGACCGAACTACGAACTACCCTTGGCAATCACCACATCACCCCTCAAAAAGGAAAAGGAAACACTATGTCTTGTGTGTGGTTGTTATCGTTCTGATCTCATCTCTCCAATGCCTAATTTAGCCCTCCTACATATAACAAAATATTTTATTGGCGCAAATTATATTATTTATTCATCAGATAACCCTCCAACGGAGAAACAAATCTGTTATGATCCCATCTCCTACGCTTCTTTTTTCCCTTTGACCCAATCGTGATCCGTTTGTTTCTACGTAGGTGGTTACGTGGGCGAGGAAGCTACCGATGGGAGCCATGACCTTCACCGCCGAGCACTGGCACGGGCGGACCAGATGGCAAGCGATGTTGCCCGTCGCAGGCACTCGTTGGGGGAGGAGCTACCAACAAGACACGCGTCGTCCGCCGCCGAGCACCACCGTGGGATGAGATGCAACGGGAAATCAACATCGTCCGCTGCCGGGACTCACCTCAGGAGGAGCTACAACGGTAAGTTGAGGACCGGCTGGGCGAAGGAGACGCCTGGGCCCACGTGGTTGCCGGAGCCATGGGCGCACCACTGGCTGTTCTGGACGCGGCGGCACGGCCGTACTTTTTTAGGGAAGGCAGCACGGCTGTACTTCCTACGAGTCTATAAAACCTTGAAGTGGGCTCCAATGCATGGATGGGTTGCTGCTGGGCACACAATCCATTGTCACTTCCAAATTACACACATGAGGTTTACTTTTTTCCCTTTCATTCTTTCCGGTGCTAAAACTTTAGATTGTTTCCATTTGTGTTGTGCAATGCAAAACAGTGTTAACATCGTTTATTTCAACTTTATATTAGAATCTGTACCAGTGTTGTTAGATCTACAAGCTTATCATCCAAGCCATCTTTTTAGATTTTGGTAGACATAATGGAACATATTCGCCCGCTTGTTACCCATAGCCTGTGTGAAGAAATTTTTGTTTTGAATGGGAGATTCATTCCTTCTGATGAATTTGTTGTTTGATTATATATCGAAGCAATAAAATTTTGATGCATACATATAAATGTACACTACTAGGGAAAAGGCTAGCAGCAGCGCGGGTATTAGATGTATCAGTAGCGCGGGGATAGGCACTACTAATAAGGCGCCACAGCTAACACATAGCGAAGAGGCGTGCTCTCGGGCGCCATTGCTACACAAGTGTAGCGCAGCGCTGTTAGAGGAAGCTCACATCGCTAGTAGCTCTAGCGCCAAGATTGCTGGTCGCGCTATCGCTATCACAAGCGCTGCTACTAACTTTTATACACTCGCTACTGCTAATTTAAGTAGTTTTTTTTGGCATATTTGTTTTGTATTTGAACAGGCTTTATAGAAGAATCTTTAGCACATAGAAATGTCATCATGATACACATACAAATGCCTGCGAGACCACAAATGTAATCATAGCATGTACTTACAAATAGTCTCATCATAATCATCATCCAACACAAAGTGATATCTTGTCATCATCTCGAAAATAGCGATACATGCAAGTCTCGAATACTTGCAACTACAACAACGTCATCCATCTAAACAAAGGTATACGCAAGAAGTGCTATCACTATGAGTGAGAGCGAACTATGCAAGACATGAGGTGGCGGTTACGAGTCCTCTCTCGCTTAGCGTGAACCTCAAGTAACTAGCTTCTCCTTCTTGTGCCTTTTGAAGTTTTATGGCTGGCGCCGTGAACCCATTCACTTGCGCCTGACACTCATGCCACTCGTTGTACACCCTCCGGAACCTTCCTTTTGTACACGACATAGAAATTCCATCTCGCCATCAAGAAACTAGGTACCTGTTAGAGATGCATGTTCATGAAGAGGATGTACAATCATATATATGCAACAAAATATACTAGAGCAACACTGAAAAAGAAAGGGTTAGCAACTAGATGCAACATACAGTATGCAAATTAATTAACTAGAGGTACACAGGTCATCGTACGCAAACTAACAAAGTAGCATTACGCAAGTTCGGCAGGGACCGTGGACATCACAAAGTTTCATCGCTACAAAAAGTATACAAGTTCAACCGACACATATCATCATCATCGGCATCATAAATCACTAGAAGTTCCATCCTTCCATATCATCGAGGATGAACCCTAGCTTCTTGAACGGCGTGAGGTCTAGACGTTGCATGCCTATGCGAGTTCGGACGTCAGCTCGCGATATAGGGCCGTGGTGGAACATCCCCTTCTCATCAACAACTTCTTTCATGATGATCGTCGCAATGTCGCTTTGGATGCGAAAGAAGTCATCTCTAAGTTTATAATCCGCTTCTCCATGAGATTCTAGCCACCTGTGGATATGATCATCATTTCTACTGTTAATGCGAAGTTTTTGGTGATCCGTGTTGAACTGAATCATGAGATGGACGATGTAGAATCCATCCTTCTTGCTTGGTTTTGGGACATGGATGCAGGAGAAGTTAGTTTTATGCAGCGAAACCCATCTTCTTGTTCCTTTGTTTCTTGATCTGCACGTGGCCACCTCTAAAGCTGAAGACTTGGAGAGCATCATCTAGAATATTCATTATGTGGGTGTAGTCCCTTTTCTCGTAGTCTCTGGAAGGGTCAAAATACACGGCGTGGGAGACTTGCGGCTAAAGAACGATAAGGAGGCGCTACCGTTCTGCAAGGGAAAAGACACCTCAAATTATTCCCCATATGAGAGAGAAGGAATGATTGAAATGTACTGAAAGGGTTGTCCGGAACGACTTACTTTGGATGATAAGGCACGAGGACAATTTCCGGTCCTTATTCTGTACCATGAAGTTTTGGAGGTACTCCTAGCAGTTTCACGCCAAAGTCGCCGAGACTCAAGAAAGACTCGTGCATGTAGTACGGATCCGCCACACGATTTGCGAGACTTCTTCACTCTTCATGACGGAGCTCATATGTAGCGCAAAAAGGCGGACGATAGTAAAATCAAGCCGCTTTGTTAGAAACATCTCAAAGATATGGTCAAACCGCAGGAAGAACACCTCCGTGGGCCGTGTGTCGACGTAGCACTTCCCCTCAGGCACACGAGCCGCGTATGTCAGATATCCTGGATCCTTTGAGGCTAGTAGGCTTTTCTCAGTCGACAGCACATGGTCGTGCAGTCTCGTGAGATCCCCTGATAGTTGCTCCAGCGGTTTCGGCGGTAGCATTGGCTCGCCCGTGAGATGGAACATGACCGCACCTTTCACGGGTACACGCTCTTCAGAATGCATCGTCTGGCTACTATGTGAGTCTGGCTTGTTTGGAGGCAGTTACCTTCCCCGATCTCTTCCTCTCCTTTTTCTTAGGCACACCTTCCAGACCCTTCCTTAACCCCTGCCCTAGTGTTCCCGGGCTAAGTACTGTACGACCCTCGCACCTGGCTAGTTGAGCCTGTGTTGAGGCGGCATCTTCAGGCGTGTCCTGTGAGGATTTCATGAAGAGAGACTTTTTGCAATCCATGCTATGACCCTGCCCGGGCATATCATCCATATCCTCATTAGCAAGCTAATAGCCCGATTTGTCATATGGTTGACTCATCATATCTATGTCACAGTCATACGCGTTTGTATTGAGGTAATCCATAGGGTCGACCTCCGTCTCATCATCCATTCTCTGTTCTACAGGAGAAATTTCATTAGCCAAGATTATTGCACCCCTTCATCACGCCGTCTGTCGCTCTCACCGCACTACAGAGCTGGTAATTGCGAGGCGGGTGGTGGTCTCCGCACATGCTTGTTGATGTGTGGTAGTTATTAGTGTGCTCTCGGCCGGCTCTGCATTTAATAAGATTCTTCGCCATAGCAGCACCCAATTCTTGCAGCTTCCAATCCGCGGCAGGGTCTCGTCGTCCGCTCCCACATGCTGTACTGGAGGAGGAAAATCCTTGTGCCCCGATTTCACACTGGTCAAGCTAACCTGAAGTGCCCAGAGGGGATCGGCTGGTTGTGGAACGTGCGTTGAGGGGTCCATTATCATCCCTTTTCCCACGTCCACCTTCTGGCCTTTGATCAAGTAGAGTATGGTGCACGGAGTTTCTTTCGCCTGCAAACACATATGTTTGTGGCGTAAAACAACCAAAAGGCAACAAAAATGGAATATTATATATATATATATATGTTGGTGCGACATGTAATTACCGTGACGGCGTCGAGCTCAGCCAAAGACGAAGGCCCACCTAGCGCGCCTGAGACTGAGGACGGGCTGCTATGAGCGGGAGCGGTTGCGAGAGGAGGCCCGATTGTGTGAGCAAGTGATGGTGCGATGGTGTTGTTGTTCATGGAGTTGCTCCCGACGAAACTGGGCAATGGGAAATCATGTACCGTCTTGTCTGGATTTTCCTTCGCCCAGTTGATGATAACTGGAACCAAGTTAGTAGCAAAATCATTTCGGTAGCGGCATCGGGGCCGGTACCTTCCCCGCCGGTACCTTCCCCGCCGGTACCTTCCCTACCGGTCTCGGTGCCGCCATCGGTGCCGGCGCCGTCGGTGTCGATGTCGGCGTCAGTACCATCATCGAGGCTGACCTGCAAACCTTGCTTAGCAGTCAAATAGTCTAGGTACTCTTGTTCACCCTCATAATCCATCTCGTCTGCATCTTGGTCAGAAGGCCCAGTTTCTTCGTTGTTCGACATGTTTCCTATGATTAAATGTCCTCATTTATTTCTAAAAGTATGAATAAATGAGAAATGACATAAAAAGAAATCTATGTGCCAGCACTCGATATGCCAACTATGTAGCACAAATCATGCCTTTATTCACGGGAATTTTCAGCATGACCTTTGCTAAAAAATGGACATATCGAGCGCCTGAAATTCACCGGAACGGAAATGAATCAACATTCCGGCATAACATAGGCCACTTGGATCATTTTCCAAACATGACATGTCCAAAACATGACATATGCACATATCACACGTCCAGTTCAAATTTGCATATAAATTCAGCTAATTTTGAAATCTAGCTAAATTCATAACTAAATAGATAACCTAATTAACATACGGCCCTAACTAAAACCTAAGTAAATTAACCGAAGAACCCTAGCAGAGAGGGGGGGTTTACAGAGGGTGCAGGGGCGAGGAGGCAGGCCTGATGACGGCCGGGAGGGGAGAGGAGGGAGGCGAGGGCCGACGGATCGGGGGCGAGCGTGCCGGGGTCGGGGCGAGCGCCGACGCCGGGGTCGGGGCGAGGGCCGGGTCGTGTTCGGGACGAGGGCTGGTCGGGCGAGCGCTGGGTCGGGAAGAAGCGCCCGGCGTGAAGTCGGGCGAGCACGGGGCGGGTCGGGTGGCGGTGCGATGGGGAAGAGAGAGGGGATTTGGGGAAAAGGCGGGATGAAGCAGGGCGAGTGAGAATTTTGGGTTAAGTGGACGTAGCAGTAGCGCATTTGGACAAAACACGCTGCTACTACCTTCAGTAGCTGTAGCGCTTTATACGAAATTCGCTTCTACTAACTTCAGTAGCTGTAGCGGTTTAGGAAAAATGCGCTGCTACTACCTTCGCTACTGCCAGTTTTCCTTTTTCTTTTCCTTTATTTTATCCCACTTTTATTTCCCGAGGGTAGTGAACGAAGGGAGGGCGATATATATTGCATCATTTGACGATTAAATATGTATGCAAAATAGGAACATATATATTACACATCATTGGACCCATGCATAATAATGGCTAAGTGTGTATACAAAATAGGAACATATATATATATATATTACATCATTTGACCGATAACATACGTTTCCTTAGTGCTGACGTTTTTGTTTTTGAGTCATCTTCTTTCCCTTCTTGTTCGTCGAAGAATAATTGAGCCCCTCATTGTGACTTTGCCTTTTCCATGGAGTACGATTTTTCTTAGGTAATGTAGTATTGATTCTTGTTTTGACGTATACTTCATCATCATCGTCATCTTCCCTCATTGGGTTGTCGTACTGATCATAGTCTTCCTCGTTAGCGACTCCATCCATTCCAATGAAGTTCCTTTTGCCTCTCCTCACGACAACACGGCTGGGATTGCGCGGGTCAGTTATGATGAAGCATTGTGTCACATGCTTAGCGTGTACCCATGGCTCGTTTTTTGCGATAGCTTTCATGTAGCGCTCTTGGCGTCGGGTATAGTCATGGTAGTGAAAATCCGGCTTTCTCTTTCGACATTCTTAGCCCATCTGACACGGAACATCATCGTGTTGTGCAGTCCAGAGTAGTCAAGCTCCCAGATCTCCTCGACCCTTCCATAAAATTGTTCAGTTGCACCGTTGTCGCTGCCAGTCATGCATTCCATCGTCACCCCTGTGTTCTGATCATCATTGTCCATATCTTTGGCCTCCGTGTAGAACGTGTATCCGTTGATGTCATATGCCTGATAGGTTACGAGGTTGGGCGAGGAACCATGTGCTAAGGCGTATATGAGCAATCCGTCCTTAGAGCCCTCCTCCGGGGGATTAGCAATAATATGCTCTTTGAACCAATGCAGAAAGTGGAGTTGTGCTCTCTAGTAACTTCAAGCGTCCGTCCCGCATACCCCCGGTCACGATACTTCTTTGCGATAATTTCTTTGTGCAGTGCCACGAAAGGATCTACCTCGCCTAGGTGTTGTAGCACTACCAAGTTTGCTCACAAAGTCGTTAAGGCCGATCTGAGTATGCCACGTGCAGTTCCTCGCGACCGTTAAAGTGACCATCTCCTTTGAGCCTCCCATCATGCTTGTTAACGGCAAACCAACACTAACACTGTGCAGCTGGTCTGCGCCATATAGAAAATTCTCACAGAAAGAGATGCACTCTTGTGCCAAATATCCCTGGACGATGCTTCCATTCGGACGGGACATGTTACGAACGAATCCTTTGATGATCCCATTCATCCTCTCAAACGGCATCATGTTGTGTAGGAATGACGGCCCCAGGTCTATTATGTCATCCACAATATGGACACACAGATGCACCATCACGTCAAAGAACGCGGGCGGGAAGTACATCTCAAGCTCATTCAGTATGACAACGATCTCTTCCTGTAGCCTTTGGAGCTGCTTCACACTGATCGACTTTTGAGAGATGACGTCGAAAAAGTTGCAGAGACCAATAAGCGTGGCACGGATGTGCTTGTCCATTATCCATCTAAGGGCAACAGGTAGTATCTGCGTCATCATCACAAGACAGTCATGAGACTTCATCCCGCTGAACCTTTTCTTGTCCGTGTCTAGATATTTGCTTATCTTGCCACAGTAACCAGAACTAACTTTGACTCCGGTAAGGCACTTAAAGAATTGATTGATCTCAGCCTGACTTAAGGTGAAGCAAGAAGGGGGGCAATAATCCTCTTTCTTTATTTTCTTGCCCTTCTTCTCCCATTCCTCTGTCTCCGTCTCTGTCTCGTCTGACATTTTACGGGGCGGCATGTGCAGATCTTCCCTGATTTTCAAATCATGCAAGTCTTTTCTTGCCTTCGGCCCATCCTTTGTCTTATCCGGCATGTTCATCAGTGTTGCGAGCAAGCTCTCAAGGACATTCTTACAGATATGCATTTGATCAAGGCAATGAGGTGTATCGAGTTTGTGCCAACTCCAAGTCCCGCAACACGACCTCGCCTTCCATACCTTCAGCAGCTGCTGCGCGCCTTTCTCATCGCTTTCTTGCCAGGGCACTCCTTCTAGTTTTTCAACAGCTCATCGATTTCGCACCGCCCGCTTACGTGGAGGTCCTCGATGCTCAGCGTGACCATTGAATAGATCTCCACGGTTTCTCCACGGTCGTCTGTTCAAGCCATCTTAGATGCCCCATGTACACGATTTTCCTGCACCGCCATCTTTCCTTGACATTAGCTGCTGAGATGTCATATCATCCATGCATCGCGGCATCCACAATATCCATGGCACACTGGCCCGCCACATATCCAGAATCGAGATAGTCCTCGAATTGTCGTGATCGCGGCTCTCATGTTGAAATACTCACCTTGTCAAGGCCCCATGTCTTAGCCGGTGTTTTCCATAACATGTCTAACTCCTCTTGAAGTAGCCCCGATACAAATTAATATTATTTCCTGGTTGTTTTGGCCCTTGAATAAGCATGCTCATGTGAATGTACTTCGATTTCATGCACAACCAGGGGGGAGGTTGTACATCCATACAAACACGGGCCATGTGCTATGGTTGGTGTTCTGGTTGCAAAACGGATTCATGCCATCGGTACACGTGCCGAGCACGATGTTCCTTGCATCACATTCAAAATACCGATAGAAGCTGTTCAACGCTCTCCACTAGCTTCCATCCTTCACGTGTCTCAGCTTCGGATCATCTCCATCGTCGGGCTTCTTCCTCTCCGCATGCCAGCGCATTAGCTTTGCTTCCTTGGGATCTACAAATTACCTCTGGAGACGGGGAGTGATCGGTAAGTACCATACAACTTTCTGGGGACATCTCTTCCCGGCCTTCTTGTATCGAGAAGCATTGCACACCAGACAGCTTGTTTTTTCCGCGTGCTCCTTCCCATAAATTATGCAATCATTGATGCATGCATGGTATCTAACGTGTGGTAGATCAAGAGGGCACACGATCTTCTTGGCCTCATCAACAGTAGTAGGACATAGATTACCCACGGGATGAACATCCTTTAGGTACTTGAGATGCTCATCGAGGCTAGTGTTGGTCCATTTGTTTTTAGCCTTCGTCTTCAGGAGTTGGAGCGTGAAACTCAAGCGGGTCACCTCAGGATTGCAACCATCATACAATGGAGTGTTTGAGTCTACCACCAGTTGCTCCAGCTTAGCCTCCTCTCTAGAAGCAGCTCTCTCAGTACTTGTCTCCTTGCAAAGGAATGCTTGAACATGAGGGTCCCGCACGATTGAACTTAGTACCAACGAACTCTGCTGCATGGAGTCCATGTCGTTTGCTCCACCGCCATGTCCGGCCCCTTCTCCTCCGCCATGTCCGGCCTCTTCTCCGCCGCCATGTCCGGCCTCTTCCCCGCCGCCATTATCGATCATCTCTTCGTCTTGCCCCGTGTTATCATTGCCTGCCCCGTCGGCATCCTCAACATCGTCATCCTCATCTTCAATTATCCACCGAGTATAGCCATCCATGAAACCAGTCATGAGCAGGTGCGCTTCGACACGACTATCGTCATGGGGGTCAAGCCAAACTATTCCTTTGCATTTTCGACACGGACATAAAACCTCTGTCCGGTTATTTTCTTTCATGTCCTGCACCGCCGACCGCAACCACCTGTCCACCATCATTCCACTGACCATTATCAACTCTGCACGGTAATAATAAACAAATTGATTATAAAAATGCATGCATGCATCAAAGTCATACAAAAATTTGCCATGACCTTCCCTAAAAATAGGACATATATGGATCTAGAGTTTGCCCGGAATTCGCCGAAACGGAAATAAATCGACATTTCGGCAAAACATAGGCAACTCAAAAGCACAATTTGGCATCAACTCATGCCACACACACAATTTCCACAAACATATCACACACACATAAACATATTTCCATTTTGCAAAAGCATGAAATTTTCATCACCTCTATCTCGATCGAGATCGAGCACACAGTGAAGATGATGTTGTAGGGAGATCAAAAGTGCACAAAGCTCTTCTTGACAAAGATAGATCTAGTTAGGGGGAAAATAGGTCACTTAACTAAATCCTACATCTACCTAGCTACCTAATTTGGGAGGAGACAACTTCAACTAGTGGAGGGGAAAGGAAAAAGAGAAAGGAGATGCATTAATGGAGGTGGTGTAGTTAGGTAGGAGTAATGAAGAGAGAGAAAGGTGGATAGAAGAGAGAGAGTAATGGGGGAGAAGTATTGAGGAAGAAGAAGAGTGAGAGTGGGAGCATGTGGGGGAGGTAGGGGGAAGGGAAGAGAGGAGGGGGAAGGGAGGGACGGGTGGGGAAAAGGTGGTGGGTTGGTGCGGGTTAGCGAGAGAGCTGAGCTAAAACACGCTGCTGCTAAGGAATTAGCAGCAAGACTTTTGCGAGCGGCGCCATCGCTAACAGGGACAAAAAAGTGTGCCAATTTGAAATTTAGCAGCAGCGATCTCAGAAAAAGCGCGCTACTACTACATCCGTAGCAGTAGCTCGTTCGCGCCACCGCGCTACTACTAAACGGAGTTAGGTGAACACCGACGGTCGATATTTGTAGCAGCGTGGTTTACACCGAGCGCACTACTGCTAAAAACTTATCAGCAGCGAGTTTACCCGCACACGCGCTACTACTAGTTAGTATCATCGCTCCTTTTTGAGCCGCGCTGCTGCTAAGATTCTGTGTATAGGCTTTTCCCTAGTAGTGGTATGTCCTGACTTTCTGTTCGTGTCTATTTCAGGTTTAGAATCAACGCATTGACTTGTTCCTTCACTAGCTGTGATGTCCATGTTATGATGTATATCACTTATTATCCAGCACAACATTATTCTTTTTTAGTAGAGCAGAATAATGTTCAGTGTTATTTGTTGGGTATATGCCAGCAACCAAGAAAGCTAAAAACTCTTTGCCTAGAAATATTATAACTCAAGTCTTGGGCAAATTAGACAAGAGACACACCGTTTAATCTTTCTTTAGGCTACTTTGTCTTTGTCACATAAGGAGTAATAAAAAGAATTTGCATTGAGGTGCGTCTAAGCTATGAGGCATAGTATACATTTTTATCTGGTCTAAAATTAATGCACGTGCAAACTTCTTCATATATGCTATTGTCCTTTGTGCGAATTCGTTTATATCTATTGACTTATAAATCATTGTGTTTTTTTACAGTCCATCGTAATAGAAGCATCACGAGGCATCAGTTTTTGGTGAAGAATGATATGCACTTGAATACAAAGACATACGATGGTGTGGCATGGCTGAAGATATCAAAGAAAATAATATATTTATATTTTCCTGTTGTGTTTGTTTTTGAGTTACAGATGAACAAATACAATGGTTGTCTACAAAGTGTTGTTGGTTCATATTTTCTAAATGGTGTTTCAACTACAATAGTGTATGTGAGGATCTTGTTCAATATTTATTGTTTTGGTTAAAGAAAACATGTTATAACACTTTAACTGTTTGAATTTTTTGTGTGCAGGATTGGTGTGCTTGCCAATCATCAAAAGTTGCATGCAACATGAAGCCGTTGGTTGTACCAATTGAGATGGGTCATTAAAGGAAATCAAAATTGTGAAATGGATGGTAAAATGCTTTTAGCGATGACAAAAGTGGTTGTTAATACCAAAATTGTGATCGTTATTTTCTCAGAATTAACGACGACACGTTATCCCATTGTTACAAAATAACAACGGGAAAGGGTGGTCGTTATTACTTTTAACAATGGAGCCTATACCGACCACCATTTTGTGGTCGTTAATGACTTTTAACGGCCACAATATATCTTTTAACGACCACATATCCCATCATTAAAAACCTTTTTCCTAGTAGTGTATGTAAACAAGGTGACATGATATAACTATAGGATGTGTCTATTAAAGTGGTTGGCATGCCATAAATCACAAACATGCCGTCGATGGAAACATGATGGCATGATATAATTCACGGATAGAATGACATAATTTTAAATATGATGACTATGTAAACAGGATGAGATGATATAACTATATTATGTCTTTAGAAAATGGGTTGGCATGCCATAATTCAGATACATGCTGTCTATGTAAACATCATGGCATGACATAATTCAAATATATGATTTATATACTAAGGAAGTGACCAGAGGGCAATTGCATATATGATGTGTCAACTAAGGAGATGGCATTCAATATTGTGTATATGATGTAAAAAATAAGCATTGCAATACAACATATGCATTATATGAGTAATATAACCCTAAGTTTGAGCATACACCTCAGGGGGATAATAGGACTGGTCATATGCCTCTGAATCCTCCTCTGAAGAGCTATCTGTAACCAGCAAGATATCTGCTTCAGCAGGTAGCATTGTCTGCTCTGAAGACCTTGTTTTCATTCCAGATTTCTCCATCACCAATTCAAATGGCTGATGCACAGGAAGAGCAGTTGAATATACAAACATTGTCAACAAAAGCAATGAGAAATACAAAAAAAGGACGGCATGATATACTTCACATATATGATGCTTGCCTAAACAACATGGCATTGCATAATTCACATACATAATGCCTTGCAACAAGATAACATTGCATAATTCACATATATAATGTCTTGTAACAAGATGACATTGCATAATTCACATATATGGTAATTAGACACTAAACGTGTAGCATTCACACAAAGCATGTCTAAACTAAGCAAATGACATAGCAATGCAAGATACCATACGCACGATATGAGTAACATAACCCTGCCAAGTTAGGGCATGCACCTCAGGGGGAAATATGACCGTCATCTGTCTCAATCGCCCCGAGGAGCTATCGGTAACCAAAGAAGACATGCGCTTCGCCGATAGCATTGTTTGCTATGAAGACCTTGTTTCACTCCAGATTTTTCCATGACTGTGCCGAATGGCTATGGTAATTAGACATGGCATGATATAATTCACATATAAGATGACCGCTAACGAGGGTAGCATTGCCCGGCTAGACAAGATGGCATTGCATGATTCATATATGATAAAGAAACAAAACAGATGGCATTGACACAAAGCATGTCTAAACTAAGAAGATGACTTTTGATTCATATGTAAAGCTTGATATCTTAAGGATCATAATGTCATTGCAAGAAAGCATTATAACTTTTGAATCTTTAGTACTGAATTTGCTACGAATACTTAGAACTCAACGACTTCCAAATTATGAATTCATATTTGAATGATCATGCTATCAATGGCTGCTTACATACTGCATTTATCATAATGTAAAGTCATTACTAAAGTAGCATGTCTCAATTATCAACAAAGATACATGTCAATAAATTAAAAGTACTAAATTACGTAATGTCATAAAACTGATCAAGCGAGACATGACGTTGACATAGGTCTACATGAATCTGTATAATGATACTAGTGCAGTGATACTATCATAGCGATAACTTATTATACGGCTTCACTGAGAGACTCTTCAAGCTATACCCTGGACATAGCATCACTTACAAAGTGCTACTTATGCTTAGCGTACATCATAGCTACATGTCACGAAATCTGCTGTAGCAATGATCGCACTTATAGCTGCATGTACATCTTAGCTCAATGTACGATTACATTGCATAACATGCCTTGAAGGCATTCCGTTGTAGTCAAATGACCGTATGACCTGATTACTGTACATCTTGACATTGAATGCCGGACAGCTTCGCAAAGGTCCGAACTTGACCATTAAGGAAATTCTCATAATGATTATGATCGTTTCATAATCGACCAATCGGCTCTTTCAATGATGCACTTGCAATCTCATTATACGCTGGGAAATCGCGATGGCCGGCTATCATTACCTTCAGCCACCTGGGAACTTTTCGCGATGTAACGACAGTTACTTAACGCCCATCTATCGCTTCATTGGTGGCATTCAGTATGACGCGCTTGCGCTAGGCCTTATCTAGCATCATACGTTCGACTAGGCCTTGCATTAACGTAGGCACAGTTGCTGCAGAAGGCCGTGATCCCAATTTACCCGTGGTGCGTCTGATGCGCCTATTGGCCAGTTTGGCCTATGTCACCCGAGATGTGCATCGTCGAATGCCTGTATCATCGCCTATCACTTGTTAGGCACCGAGGTCGAGCAATACGAGATCACTCAGTTACCGATAAGCCCATGTATATTGACCAGGCTATTTCCCTAGTTAACATCATTGTTAGCATAGGCTATACGCACCTGATAGGCCATTCCATATTACATAAGAGCTATAACGCCATGATAACGGCAGTAGATACATAGACCTCGATCAAGTCGCTAACCCGAAATCCGGCAAGCCAAGTTATAACCTATGCATGAGCCGTATCGGCACTCAGATATCATTAGGTTCATCGCTTACATCGCATATTTCGCCATGGGCATTAGCACTGTTGCCATAAGAGCCGATATAGGTCATGACACAGTTCAGATGTCCATCAGACTCAGACTAATACATCGAGTCTACCCTAATTGCTTACCTAGAAGTTGCCATTCGAGCCCTAGTCCTGCACTATTATTGACCCTTAATCATGATCAGGACTTTCATATTCTACCGTTTAAGGCCAGCAACCATGTATGTCCTAAATGAACTGACAACAACTTTGAAAGTACAGTAGTATGATTCCTGGCTAACAGCATCACATTATCAGCTTTCATCAAGGTCTACTAATCTGGTAGTATCGGTAATACACATTAAGCTGTATTACAGAGAACTTTAACAAGGACTTCCTATGGACAACAGTACACTTACTGTTTCATGCAGTACAACTCTTTCATTAACAATGGAGCAGACTAATAAAGAAAAGCAACAACTACACTAGGTTAACATTGCTGATGAACATCTATTATCGTAAATAAATTGCAAGGAACTAGACTAGCAACTGGAAACAACAACTATGCAGAGTATTGCACTAATTTCGAGTGTAGTCAATCAGATGCTGCATCAGTCATATCGACTAGGCCGATAGGGAACATTGCTTAGGAACCGAATCTAAGTTTGGGTTGTGATGCTCATTTAGTTGTTGTTAGCGTTGTAACGACAGAGCGTTGAGCTGTTGGACGGGTGGGCGGATGGGATGGCGGTGGAGAACCATGGCTTAGAGGCGCGCTTGTCGAAATGTGGGCTAAGTTCGAAAGTACCCCCACCGATTTGGCGGTTTTTGGTTCGAGGGTACCACGGGCATTTCGGCGTGTCGGGATTTCACGGGAGGTGGGAGTTTTCAGCGTTGTAATTTGAAATAGCAAGGCGTGGGTTGAGATGGAGGAAGTTGTGGGAGCACTGTGAGACAAAGATATATCTTAAATATTTCGGGCTAACAAGGCGGCGGGTTGAAGAGGCGGGAGTTTAGATGACATGATGAAGCGAGCGCTAGCTTCAATTTTCGGCATAACAAAGCGGCTTGAAATTTGGAAGAACAAGCAACGTGTACCCAAAAAAGACAATTTGCACCTCAACCGCACAACACACACACAAACACCATTTAGACTAGAGTAAGGTACCGTGCATTGCACGCATGAGATTTGGCAACCAAATTATGAATAAATACCACATTATAGCATGCAAGCTTTGAGTCATATATGCATGATGTAGATGTTCATTTAATTCTTATAGTTCATTTCATTCAAAATCGTCTAGTTTTTATAAGAAAGCTAATCTATTTTAAGATTCATGGAATTGTGCGTTGTAAGACATAAACTAAAAACAAATAATGGCAAATCATGTAGAAAAACATTTGGGCAATTCTGATATGGAAGATTCTAGAACAGATAAGAAGTGCTTGTGTTTTGATGTTTGAGCATTATGCTTAAGTTCAACCATGGAGTCTTCTAGATTATACATGTGGAGAAATCTGGTGGAATCTAGATGATATCCAACGGCCAATAGTGCTCAAATTTGCCATCTTTGGACCTTCGGATTCGCCTCATCCAACGACCATCTTTCAAAGTTAAAGTTACCCGCTCACAATATAAAAAAAATATAATATATATATATATATATATATATATATATATATTGGGGTATAGATATAGATATGTGATGCGAAAGCCGCCCATCATCTCCAATTACATGCACGGATCGACATGGGCAAATGATATACGCCATCGGTATCTCAAATTCAAATCATTCGACCTTGTTCAATGTGTATACATTACAACATGCTCGTTTCCAAAGCACACCGCAGATCTCCCTTATATTCATGCATGCATGGGTTTCAAACATCGGGATCTCTTATTCAAATATTTGAATTCAACTTTACATTGATTATGACCTTACTTATTCTTTTACACCCACACGGTAGTCTTCTATTTATAATTGTACCACTAACTTTCTCGTGCATGCATGCACACACACTACCGATCGGCATTATCTATATACGCATGCAATCTTTTTCTTCAGTCGGTCTCCCATGAAGGCACACACCCACACATCCCCTCTCCCTCATATCGGGCATTCTTTATCTCTCACGCGTGCATGCGCAATGATCGATGTTCCTCTATGTATGTGTGTATATAGCTAGGTCTTTCATAGTTTTCCACACAAACCGATCAATCGATATATCCGGTGAGGTTTCACCCTCTTTCCCGTCCACATCGATCAATCTATACCTCTCCCGTCCACATCGATCAATCTATACCTCTCTATATATAGGATTAACATAAATAGCTAATACACCCACATTAATTATATATCCAACGTCCCCTCTCATCATCCATGCCTTCGCTTCATCTCTCGGATCGTGCACAATGGCGAAGATAGGGGCGATAAAGAACCTGCCCTCCCCTAACATCACTATATATCGAGGCTAATATGAATGTGATCATTAGACAATTGCTGCTAAAAAAGGTTTAATTTCATGAATTGACCCTCCTCGTAAAGGATTAGCAATGCTTGCCCCCTAGCTCATTTATTTTTCATGGCTCCGCCACTGCGTGCAACAGCGGACGTGTTCGCCCCCTCTCTCTAAGTATCGATCTTGCACTTGTGCATTCCTTCATAGTCTCCCTCCATTCGGCCCCTTGCACCATCTTCTAGCCCCCCACCGGATTTTGCCACATGTACAATCTAGCAGACTCCATGGTTGAACTTAAGCATAATGCACAAACCTCAAAACAACAGTGGTTCTCTTTTGTTCTAGAATCTTCCGTGTCATAACTGCCCAAATTTTTTTCTAGTTGAATTGCCATTATTTGCTTTTACTTTATGCTTTACACGCACAATTCCATGAATCATAAAATAGATTAAGGGCTTCTTTGATTCAAAGGAATCTCAAAGGAATTTTGGAGGATTCTAATCATTAGGAATTTTTCCTATCTTGGTTGTTTGATTCGTAGGATTGTAAACCATAGAAATTTTTCCATATGATTCATTTGCACTAGATTTCATAGGAAACATCCCAACCACGCAAACCTCTTTGAAAGAATTTTGCATTTTTTCTATGCACAATCAAACACTCGTACAATCCTGTAGGATTCAATACGGCATTCCACTATAATCCCACGTTTTTCCTATTCACGCGTTCTTAGCATTTTTATAAATACTTATTTGATTTTGAATGAGATGAACCATAAGAATTAAACGAAGGGCTACATCAGGCATATATGACTAAGAGCTTACATTCTATAGTGTGGTATTTATTCATAATTTGGTTGCAAAATCTGATGCGTGCAATGCACGTGTAAATTACTAGTACTTCAAGTATGTGCAAAACACGTAAATTAGAATACCAATGGCACGCTACACATTGTCTCTCTTACAGTTCATGAAGCCACGTGGCACATGTGGAGGCGCTGTCGCGACCTCCTTGCGTGGATTTAGCACAGTGACATGCTGCTGGTTCCAGAAGAATGTACTCGTCCTCCCCGAGCCATCTTGGCGGTACATGCCTGAAGCGAAGATGTGCGCGCCGCCATACGCACTCATTCCCTCGCATGCTGCAGCGGGTACGGGAGGATGCAATTTTGTACCAAGATCCACCCCATGTGATAATTTGACGCGTGTAAAATCGTTCACTTCATTGATGGTCAATTAATATAGCGCATGCAAATTGAGTGGACGTGAGGGCGGAAGAAAGACATTATTACTCCACTGCGCGCATGCGAGTAGTTAAATCGTGGGTTGCTAGTACTACTTCTATTGGACTCCTTCGTATTTTGTGCCAATTTTTGACAGTAACATAATATTTACGCATTTGAGCAGTGTAGTCTACTTGAAATTTATGTTCCACTATACTCATCGGGAGCCGTTTCGGGCCTCGAAATCAAAACCATCAATTAATCTTTACCTTGTTCCCATCACATTCGAAAGCCTACTCACACCTACTAGTACTACGTACCAAACCTGAACGTGTTCCCACTATGCAGGTATTAGTACTACTAGTGGTAGTACTTAGGTTATAAAAAGGGGAACTACCTAACCGAAAATTACTCTACCTTTCCTCCTCATAAGTGCTTCTTCTTTGTCCGTCGTCGCCATGGCCGGTGAGTAGAGCTCTAGGTCGAGAACTACTCGTAACAAGGGAGCGACAACCAAGGCTGCGGAAAAAAAGAGAGGGCTCGCCGCCATGCAGAGACCTCGAAAGATCTCTCACAGGCGGCGATGGCTCCCGAGGCGCCCTAGCATGAGGCGAGCATGCCGAGCCAGGCGGGCTGAGTCGTTATCCTCGATGGCATGCCCGATCAGCTCAATAAGCACCTCAATAAGCGAAGGAGGTCATCCAAGGCTTGCGGAGTTGCTAAGGAGAGCCTCGGCGACATGCCTGCTGAGCTCAATCGGCGGGGAGTTGACCGCCCGGCTTGGTGATCTTCTTGAAGAAGAGCATTGCCTTGGAGAAGAAGGTGACGGCGAAATCTGCGACATCGGAGGACAAAGCGAAGCTCTGCCACGAGATCGACCTGTTGAAGGAGAAGAACGCCGGCTGGAAGAAGGTGCATGAGAATAGTAGTTCCTCGATGAAGATGCTGCAGGCCCTCGTCATGGAACAGAAGGAGTTGGCGAAGCTCTGCATCGAGCACTCAGCTGCTGTCAAGGTACATAATGCGGCCGTGGAACAGATGATGAAGGCTCGTGTCGAGAAATCCCGCGTCATGGATAGAATGAAGAAGATGGCGGAGGAGACGCGCAAGGAGATGGAGGTTGTGGAGGCGATGAAGAAGCAGTGACGACTCCGCGGCGAATTAGATCATTTGGGGTGATAATCTTCCTCCTTCTTTTGCTGCTGTGTTTCATCTTTTGCTTTGGGTGTTTAGCGCGCGTGTCATGTTCTCTGCGAGGCATGAATAGAACAATGGTTTTTGTTTTTGAGGAATGAATAGAACAATGCTAACAATGAGATGACTAGCAAATTAGATCATTTTTATCGCCATATGGCACTGGGCTGCCGTGTTTCGTGCTCCTCCGTCGCAGTACTACCAGTGGAAAACTTGAGTATACCGCACGGTTCTTTGCTCCTCCTCAATCAGGTCGTCGGCGCATTTATACGAGGAGTCAAATCACAAGGCCCCGCCTTCCAACAGCAATGAGCCGTCAAAGCACAAAGGCCCTCGCCTCTCGTGAAACCGACAAAGCTAGACTGCCCCACCCTCTAGCCTTTTAAAAAATGTATACTTTTGTACATCAGTAGTATCGATGGATTGCGCCATGGAGCAAAACTTGAAATTAAAGAAAGGTGGTACATATAGAGAGCGCTCATTGCCAAATTATGCATATAGTACTATTAAAAAGGCTAGTCACAATAATGGTGTCCAGCACAACCCAACCCTCAAATAAAACTAAGCACCCTGGAATTCTTTGACAAAACTAAGCACCCTGAAGTTCTTTGACAACTAAACTGCTCGCTATATGATTTTGGCCATATATATTGTACGTATATAATGTGAATAAACGAGTGGTAGTACTATACCAACTAAAAGATGAAATGTAAGAAATACTAGTATGTACTTACTGAAGAGTTAAAGTAACAAGAAGAAACATAACATAGTTCTGCTGGGGGCTCAGCACAACACACCCCTCAAATAAAATTAAGCACACCTGAAATTAAACTTTGCAACTATTCCGGTAGACACTACATTAGAACCACCATGAGCAACAACACTGCCACCTTACTCGGAGTCCTCGTCCACGTCCTCGACTTTGTCCTTGTCCCTCTTCCTCTTGGCCGATACTTCTTTGCTTGAACCGCCAACCTGGCTGTTGCTCTTCATCCAACCCTTGTAGATATTGAAACAAAGGTAGCCATCCATTGCAGCGTACTGGATGTAGTCTATATCTAGTACATTCCGCTGCCATGCATGACAATGAAATGTCTATGGAGGTTTCTCCAGTTTACCGTACGAAGGATGAACCATGGCTCCTGCTAGGGTCAGCATGCAAGGCTGACGAGAGGACACCAGCCGATTCATTTGGAGGTCAAAGGTGTTGCCTACAACGAGGCCTATCCGGCCTTGAGACTTCTTTGTCGTTACCAAAGTCTCTGATATGAATTTGACTAGGTTGCTCTCGAGGAAGTCCTTAAAATCCTGGCACTCAACGTCGGCATGGCATATGTGGTAGACCAAGCATAAGTCATGCATGCAAACCTGGATCACGGCGGGCTTCTTCCTCTCTTCGTCCTTTAGATCCTTCTCTTGTCCCACGACTGTGGTGTACTCAACATCTAGCCCGGTGACCCAATCATCATGTGAATCTTCGAACATGCGTCTGAAGCGAGAAAGGCATCCTTTCACCGTCGCGGAAGAACGGGTGTAGATGATGTCGAACTCATCGCCGGTGATGGTTCTAACCTTGTACTCACCACCGATCGGGGAGATTTGGGATGCCATGGATTTGGGAGGAGGGTTAGGATTAGTGGAACTGCCGTAATGTGAATGGACGGGACGACTAGGAGCGAACCGCCGTAGTATTAAAGGGCGTGCGGGGGCGAGTAGGAAGCGAACTGCCGCGTCGTCGAGCAGCGAGGGTAGTGGCTTTCCATTCTCCCATGATCACGGGCCACGAGAGCCCTTGGATCGGAGATCGAACGGTTGCATGGCGTGATTCTAGACCAATGGGTGAATATCCTATCCTGGAGGGTTATTCTGCAAATTTTCAGCAACTTAGCATGCGACCATTTGATCTCAGATCCAAGGGCTGCCAGCAGCCCGTATCATGGTCGCGCCTACCACGACCGTCACGTCGCTCGCGCGGTCGAGCCCTTGGAGATTTAACACGGTGTGTTAGTCTATCTGATGTTGGCATGTCATACATAGTCATCACTTAGTCACTCATACTACAACAAGGTTGGCTATAAGTGTATTTTTTTACTCCTCTCTATCTCTTTCTTCGTACTCCCTCTGTCCCATAATATAAGAACCTTTTTGACACTAGTGTCGTGCCAAAAACGTTCTTATATTATGGAACGAAAAATACTAATATTATTGCATTTGCCAAGGGTGACCTCTTCAATGAAATGGTGTTGCTAAGTTTGCTTCATTTAATTAGCTATAGACTCAAAATTGTCTTTTCACCTAGGTACACACGGTTAGCACCATTTCTTCCTTGGGTCACCTAACTAGTCTCTCTCATCTTGATTAACTTGCCACATCAGACTTTATGCCTATGTGGCAAGCTTAAGCACCTATAGGAGCAAGTAAGGTGCCCGTCCGTTGCACGTAAGAGTGAAATGCATTGATCGGGGTGTTGTTTATTTTGACAAAGGATGTGGGGGTCATCTCATGTGCAACCGGGTCGACATGTCAAGCACGAAATAACAGTGCAGAACAGCAGGTGGGACATACCCCACTCGTACCGGCCCAGTGTTAGTAATGAGCAATGAGACGTCAAATCACAATGCCGCACCTTCCCAGACGGACGAAGCAACCATTATTTCACACTTCGGTTCGACATCATCCCAAACCACGTACTAGTATTGCTTCTGCCTCAAGAGGGACACGCACATCGCCTTGGTACATCAAGAGGCGTGGGACCGCATGAGCCATGCTCCCCGCCGATCGCTGGGTAAAATCACCTCATTTTACTATCGTCCTCGGATCGGTTTACTACATGGCATGCATGTAGTTCTAGGTTGAGAATTTAACTAGCTATATATATAGGGTATATGTGATGAACGATCGCTAGCCTTTTAAAAATGTATACTTTTATGCAGTAGTACTCCACTATCGATGGATTAAGCCATGGAGCAAAATTGAAATTTTAAAAAAGGTGGTACATATAGAGAGGGCAAATCGCCCAATTATGCATATAGTACTATTAAAAAAGCTAGTACGTGCTTAATTGGGGTGCTAAATTCTATTAAAGAAATACTAGTACTAGTATGTATATACTGAAGAGTTAAAGTAACGAGAAGAAACATAACATAGTTCTGCTGGGGGCTCAGCACAACACACCCCTCAAATTAAACTAAGCACACCTGAAATTAAACTATGAACTAATCCGGTAGACACTGCATTAGAAGTTTAGAACCGCCATGAGCAACAACACTGCCACCTTACTTGGAGTCCTCGTCCACGTCCTCGACTTCGTCCTTGTCCCTCTTCCTCTTGGCCGATACTTCTTTGCTTGAACCGCCAACTTGGCTGTTGCTCTTCATCCAACCCTTGTAGATATTGAAACAAAGGTAACCATCCATTGCAGCGTACTGGATGTGGTCTATATCTAGTACATTCCGCTGCCATGCATGACGATGAAACATGTAATGAGGTTTCTCCAGTTTGTGGTACGAAGGATGAACCATGGCTCCTGCTAGGGTTAGCATTGAGGGCTGACGAGAGGGCACTAGCCAATTCTTCTGGAGGTAGAAGGGTTTGCCTACAACTAGGCCTATCCGACACAGGACTTCTATGTCGTTCTTAAAGTCTACAGTAACGAATTTGATTGTTTTGTCCTCGAGGAAGTTCTTAAAATCCTGGCACTCAACGTCAGCATGGCATATGTGGTAGACCAAGCAAATGTTATGTACGCAAACCTGGATCACGGCGGGTTTCTTCCTCTCTTCGTCCTTTAGATCCTTCTCTCGTCCCAGGACTGTGGTGTACTCAACATCGAGCCCAGCTGACCCACTCATCATGTGAGTTTTTGAACATGCGTTTGAAGCGAAAGGCATCCTTTCACCGTCGCGGAATGCAGGTGTAGATGACGTCGAACTCATCGCCGGTGATGGTTCTAACCTTGTACTCACCGCCAATCGGGAGATTTGGGGCGCCATGGATTTGGGAGTAGGGTTAGGATTAGTGGAACTGCCATAATGTGAATGGGCGGGACAACTAGGAAGCGAACTACCGTAGTATTAAGGGCGTGCGGGAAAGAGTAGGAAGCGATGCCGCCGCGTCACGAATGGCGGGGTAGTGGCTTTCCATTCTCCCATGATCACGGGCTTCGAGAGCCCTTGGATCTGAGATCGAGCAGTTGCATGGCGTGATTCTAGACCTATGGGTGAATATCCTATCCTGGAGGGTTATTCTTAAAATTTTCAGCAACTTAGCATGCGACCGTTTGATCTCAGATCCAAGGGGTGCCAGCAGCCCGTATCATGGTCGCACCTACCATGACCATCGCATCGCTCGCGTGGTCGCACCCTTGGAGATTTAACACGGTGTGTCAGGCTATCTGATGTTGGCATGTCATACATAGTCATCACTTAGTCACTCATACTACAACAAGGTTGGCCATAAGGTTGGCTATAAGTGTTTTTTACTCCTCTCTATCTCTTTCTTCGTACTCCCTCCATCCCATAATATAAGAACGTTTTTGACACTAGCTAGTGTAGTTGCAAAAACGTTCTTATATAATAGGTTTCTGAGAATACTAGTATTTATTGCATTTGCCAAGGAGTGACCTCTTCCAATGAAGTGGTGTTGCTAAGTTTGCTTCATTTAATTAGCTATAGACTCAAAATTGTCTTTTCACCTAGGTACACATGCTTAGCACCATTTCTTCCTTGGGTTACCAAACTAGTCTCTCTCTTCTGGATTAACTTGCCACATCAGACTTTATGCCTATGTGGAAAGCTTAAGCACCTGTAGGAGCAAGTAAGTACAATAGTGCACTTTACATGGCATTTTTGCATATGTGGAGGAAAGAGAGGCAAGGAAAAAGTGGAGAAGTGGGCTCTCATGCAAGAGCCAGCCTCTACTACTACATGGTGGAGCATTGAGAGAGGCACCTATATGGAGATGGTCAGGAATCGGGAGACTCACACCGGTCGTAGCGTCGTAGTTAAAATGATAATGGCAAGTCAAATCACGGGGCCCCACCTGTCGAGCAGTAACTCGCTGTCAAATCACGCAGCCCTACGTTTGCAGCAACCTACTCCCTCGTCTTCTCGCGTCTCTGTCGAACCGACTAGGCGGAACTGTCCTGCCGCCTACCGCGCAGGAAAAGCCCCGCCCTCGACTTTTAAATAGTAGTATAAAGTATACTAATTTTGTATCCATGGATTGCACCCGCGCCATGGAGCAAAGCGTCTAGAAAACGGCGGTACACATGTACGGAGTATACAACACGCGCGTCGCGTTAGCGTCGCACCCAGACGGTCGGTCGATGCAGCACGCTGCTCTCTGAATGGAGCGTCGTCATATTGCGTTCGCACACACATGTGGGGCGGCAATTGAGAACCGACCATAGGCACACTCCCGGGCCTCGCAAGTCGGTGACTTAATAGAAGAGGGAGCGGCGATAGTACTAGAAAGTGTTGTACTACGTTGGTGCACGGGCGATCCACGCAAGACACGGAAGATCAGTTCGTCCGTGCATGTGAACAGTCTCCAGCAGACATGCCTGGATTGGCTATCGTCTACATATCGTGCAGGCTGTGTTGTACTTGGCTGTAGTTGTGGTGAGAAATCTAAAAAAAGGTTTCTTGTCATCTCGCAAAATTATGTGTCATGTGCTTCGGATCACTGCGAGGGTTAAACAGCGACAACTGAGTTGGGCTAGTCATTGGGGGCACATGCACGAACAGTGACTACTCGGCTGCCATCTAGGTCAAGCCAGCTATGTTAATTAGGACATCTATCGATGGACCCCTTTTCTACGAGTTTATCTTTAATTTGAGCTTTGTTCCTCGTCTAGTTTGTCCGTCGGGATTCATGTTGTCTCCTTTGGGCAGTGAGGTTATGATTTCTTGTCATGTGGAATTTTTTCGTGTTATATGTTATAATCCGGCGCTTCAGATCAAAATGACGACAAATGCGCCTCCGGGCCACGTCCATGAAGACTTCTCGACAGTCATTGACGAGGTCAAGCCGGCTCCGGTAGACAAAAGAAAACTAAGTACTACTCCACTATATAGGCAGGAGCCTCCGCGCTTGCTTGCTAGTGTTGCTCTCTCTCTTCACACCGTCTCGGCCTCTCCAGATCTAAACACGACAGCGGTGGCCACTCTCTCTCTCTCTCTCTCTCTCTCTCTGCTCACCGCTGGTCACAGATCCAGCCGGATCCTCTCCGCCGGGGAAGGTGAGAAGGCGCAGCGTTCACGTGGTGCGTCCTCGAGGCGGCTCTTACCTTCTTTGGGCGCATCCCGATCAGCTTGCCTTGCCGTTCTCTCCCAAGCACCACTGGCGAGGGAGGGCCTCCGACCCCTTCTTCCTTGCTGCCGTAGTGGGGGCAGATCCGGCCTCCCGCCGCCCTCCTAGGGACATCCCGGCGACCATCAGGTATAACTTCCTTCGAAACCGGCCTTGCTCTACTTCCCGAGCTCCTAACGTCGCGACATTTGTAACTTTTACTATTTCTCAGGCCCCCTTGTACATAGGATCGATCGGTTGTTCGAAAACCACCTAATTTTTTTACGTTTAAGAGGTAGAACTAGTTCATGCACTCGAATCTAGTACTACTTGGTTCAAACAAGGAAGAAAGGGGTGGGGGTGGGGTAGGATTTGTTACTGAATCTAGGACTTTGTCGAAAAGAAATAATGGGGCGAAAAGTAGCGGTGGCTATCAAGCGGTCTCTAGGTCTAATAGGGAAATAAAGGGAAGCAGATACAAACTCAATATAAACCCGATCTATTGGTTGAAAAAGGAAAGAAAGTGGGGAATGGGGACAAGTCAGCGAGTAAGTCGAGCACTAGATTTGCTAGCCTCACACGATATAAGGTGGCTATACGAACAAAAATGGGACCAACCCAGATATCCTGTTCTGATGTTTGTTGCCCCGAGCCACTCTTATGTAATGCCACTGGTAAAATGCAGCAGTCGCACTGTTAAAAGTAAGGACACCAATGTTGTTTTCAATGTAATGCCTCCAGTAATATGAATCAATGGCACTTCTTTACATGTCCTGCTAACATTTCCCATTAAGATAAGTTGGTTCTTTTCGATAGAAATGCAACTGTCCTGGTCCGCCTACTCTCCTGTGCCCAAAGTAATGTCGTATTTAATGGTTGTCATAGTTAATCCTGATGCCCACACTAATATCTAGCAATGCCATTGCTTTAGAAATTGCTACTATCCTTGTAGGATTGCCATTCAGATAAGGAACATGCTTCTTTTCATTTGATGCATGTTTCATCACTTGTTACTTGTTAGTCACCCTCCTTTCCACTTTTACATTTCACGCTCGATCTTAGTTGAACTGCACAAATGATATCCAAATTATAGTTGAGCATTCCAGGAGCTTCACAACCAACCTTGATGTTGCTCAATTTTATTGCAACTAATGAAGAAGAAGTTACGTGGGTTTCGTTTTACGATGGAAATGGAACCGGGCTGGAAACCCTTTTCTTAAAAATTTGAAGAAGAAGCTGCTAGCTCATGGGACATTGCTTCGTTTTAGGTGAAGCTGCACCAAAAGGTCCCATGAATTGAATCATCCATGTTGGTGGTTGAAAGAGCCAGCTTGACATCGATCTAAGCACCCGGCCTCCATCCTTGCGGCCTTACGGTACACCTCGTTTGCCACCTGCTCGACCCTAGTGTCCTTGATAAAATGAAGTAATATCTGAGTTAAAATAGAGTGAGTGTCATCTCTATCATTTCATTTCCAATGTAGATAAAGAAAGTGCTTCTCTTTGTTAAAGTATGTTTCATCAACTAGTCCCATTGTTAATGTTTAAGCGTTTACATAGCTGGGTGCTTAATTTTAGTTGATATGTACAAAAATAGAGATTTGAATGTCTCAAGGCGCCTCCTTGTACTACTGCTGTACACTGATGTTCATCACTGGCAAAAGGTGTATCTGGGAGACTTTGGACGATGTCTAGTATGAGGCGTGCTATGTCTCGAGCTTGCGTTGGTTTTCCCCGAAGAGGAAGGGATGATGCAGCACAGTAGCATAAGTATTTCCCTCAGTTTTTGAGAACCAAGGTATCAATCCAGCAGGAGGTCACAGGCAAGTCCCTCGTACCTGCACAACACGATAGCAACTCGCAACCAACGCTTAGGGGTTGTCAATCCCTTCACGGTCACTTACGAGAGTGAGATCTGATAGAGATAATATTTTTGGTATTTTTGGTAGATAGATGCAAAGTAAAAAGTAAAAGGCAAAGTAAAAACAAAGCAAGTAAATAAAGTGATATAGATTGATATGATGAGAATAGACCCGGGGCCATAGGTTTCACTAGTGGCTTCTCTCAAGAGCATAAGTATTCTCGATGGGTGAACAAATTCTTGTTGAGCAATTGTGAGCTGAGCATAGTTATGAGTATATCTAGGCAATGATCATGTATATAGGCATCACGTCCGTGACAAGTAGATCGAAGCGATTACGCATCTACTACTATTACTCCACTCATCGACCGCTATCCGGCATGCATCTAGAGTATTAAGTTAAAAAGCAGTATGCGCCTTAAGCAAGATGACATGATGTAGAGGAATAAATTCATGCAATATGATAAATACCCCATCTTGTTATCCTCGATGGCAACAATACAATATGTGCCTTGCAACTCTTTACATCTTAAAATTTTTTTAAAATGGGGACATTAAAAAAAATTTAAAATTTTTTGGGCTTATAGAAAAATTTAAAAGAGCCTACCTTAAGGGGCTTTTCCCAAATAAAATTTTGAAAGAAAATCCTTAAAAATTGGAAACCCAACTTTGGGCCAAAAAAGAAAAATTTTAAAAACCCCCAAAAGTTCAAACTTATTTCCCAAAGGGGGGAAAATTGTATATTTTCCCAAGCCTTATTTTAAATTCTTTTCCCTAATTAACAAAACCCCCAATTTATACCATGAAAAAGTTCATGGAAAAATAAAATTAAAAGGGTTTTGATTTGTTATTTTAATCATTTTTACCCCAAAATTTAAAAAAAAAATTTTGGGAATCCCAACTTATTTAAAAAAAATTTTATATTTCAAAACCAAATTTCAAATTTGGTTTCAACTAAAGGAAAAGGTTTTAAGTTTCTTTGGGAACTTTTCCTTCGGGGAATTTTTAAACAAACCCTTTAAATTTGTGATTTGGTTTAAAAAGTTTCCTTAAAATTAAAAAATTTCCAAAGGGGCCCAAAAATTTAACAAATAAAAGGTTCTTTAGAAATTAAGGGACAAAAACTTTTGGTTTTTTAAAAAAAATAAAAAATTTTTAAAAAGAAAATTTAAAAAACGGGGGAAAAAAAGGGCCCAAAAATTAAAACCCGAAAGGGTTATTTTGGAAAAAATTTGCTCTCTTTTGAAATTTTTTTTGGGCCTTTTTTTTAAAAAGGACAAGGGAAAACCCTTAAACCCCAAACAACCAAAAAAGATTGGGAAACCTCCAAAGATTTTTTAAATATTTAAAGGAAAGAAAAATTTAAATTTCTTTCCCCTATAAATTTTCCCCAAATTTCCAAAAAAAAACTTTTCCCAAAACCCCGGGAAAAGGGCCCAAAACAAAATTAATAAACAAAAAGGTTAACAAAACCCCCGGGGAACAAAACCCCAAAAATTTTTCCCTTTTTAAAAAAAGGTTTTACAACCCCATCCCAAAACACCCAAACCCAAAAGGAGTTTTACCCAAAAAAAGGGGTTGTGCCCAAAAAAAGATGGAACAAGGGAAAGGGAAAATTCGGAAGGTTTTGAAATTTTATGGGGAAAAAATGTTGGGAAATTTTAAAAGTGGAAAGAAAGGTCCCAAACCTTTTTCCCGGGGTAAAACCCCAATTTTTGGAAAACCCCAACCGGGCCCGCCCAAAAAAACCCCCCGCCTTTTGTTTTTCTCTTTTTTAATTCCAAAAATTAATTCCCCAAAGCAAATTTCCCAAGGGGGTTTTTTTAATTTAAATGATCCAAATAAACTTCCAAAAATTTTGCAAAACCTTCAGAAAACTTATTTTTTTTCCCAAGGGGGAAATTGGGGGTTTCAATGGGTTAAAACCCAAAAAAAGGGCCAAATTACAAAATTACCAAAAAAAAAGAAAAAACAAGTTTAAATTTAAAAAGAACCCAAACATCCCCTTTTCCCGAGAAAAATGCAAAAGGAAAAAAAAGAAACAATTTAGGAAAAAGAAAAAACCGAAAATTAAAGGGGTTTTGAAAGAGCAAAGACAAAAATTTGAAATTTGGGAAATTTCCCAAAATTCCTTGGGTCCTTGGGGGGTTTCCCTTTAAACCCCAAACCCGAATTTTGGGCATTGGGAAATTTCCCCTTTAAAATTAAATTCATTTGGAAAGAACAAAAACAAGGGAATGGTTCCCCCCCAAAATTTTATTTAAAAAAGGGGTTTCAAAGAAAGGGTTTAAATTTGTTCCCAAAGCCCTTTCCCCAGGCCCATGGGATACCTTGGTTTGGAAAATTTTGGAATTGATTTAATTTAACTTTGGGTTTAAAAATTAAAGGGTTTCCCTAAAATTTGGCCCAAAAATTTTTTTTTAAAAAAATTAAAAGGGGAAATTTGTTAAAAGAACCCTTGTAAAATTAAGACCAAAATTTTCAAATTAAAAGGGCCAAAGGTTTGGGAAAATTTTAAAAAATTTAATTTAAAAATTTTTAAAAAGGTTTAAAAAAAAGATTCCCCCTTTTTTCCCAAAAGGGAAAAGGGCATGGTCAAAAAGTTTTGGAATTTAGGCTTGTAACAAATTTGGAAATTTAAACTATGGAAATTTGGGTCTTTAAAAAAGGAATTTCCCGGTTAAACCAAAAGGGAAAAAATATTTTTGGGTTTTAAAAATTTAAAAACTTTCCCAAAATTTCAAAGGGGGGGAAAAGGGTTAACGCTATACAAAATGTTTAAAGGTGAATTTCAAAAATTTACCATTGGGTTTAGGGTTTAAATTCTATTTTTAATTCCCAAAAGTGTTGAAGTTCAAAAGGGCCCAAATAAAAAAGGGATCAAGTGAAAAAGAAACCCCTCACCAAACGGGCCTAAAAAGGGGGCCGGGGGGATTAAAGAGATAAAGGAAAAAAGGTTTAAGAAATTTAGGAAGATTTCTTTTCCCCTTTTTTGGGGTCCCAAAAAAAAAAAGGGATCTTAAAATTTTCCCTTTTTAATAGAAAATTTTGGGTTAAATTTGGATTTTAAAATTTGGGTTTTTTTGAGAAAAATTTCCAGGTTTGGAAAAAAAAGTGGAACCAAAATTTTTAAAAAATTTGGGAAATTTCGAAAACAAGTTTAAGCCAATCAACCCAAAAATTTTAGTTTCCCTTGACCCTCAAAGTTGACAAAAAAATCCTCAAAAACCTTGGGAAAAAGGGTTTTTTAAAAAACCCCAACAAAACTTAGGGAAAACTTCATGAACAAAACCTTTTTTAAACCCTAAAAAAAAATTTTTATTTAAAACCCGGGTTGGGAAACTTTTGTTTCCCAACATTTAATTTTTTGGGATCCCAAAAATTTGGGAAGTAAAATTTTCCCCTTTTAAACAACCTTTCTTTTCAACAATAAAGGGGTTGAAAAAAGACCCAAAATTTTAAAATTTATATCCCTGAAAATTCCCATTTTTGGGCAAAACTTGCAAAAACCAAAGTTTTTTTTTAATAAACCCATTGGGTAACTATTCCAAAGGGGCCCAAATTTTGAGGGAAAAATTAAAGAAAACCCCAAAAATTTTAAGACAAAAACCCAAAAACCAAAAGGGCCGGAAAAAACTTAAAAATTATGAAAGCAAAGAAAAAATTTTGGGCCGGTTTGTTAAAAAAAACACCCAAAAAAAATCCCGGGTTTCATTTTACCTTTGTAAAAAAAATTTTATTTTACTTTGCCATTTAAAAGCCCTTTTTTTTCCCATTTTTCCCTTTTTTCTTAAAAAAATTAATTTAATTTTTTTCCCCCCCATTTAAAAAATTTTAAAATTTAAAATTTCCGAAAGGGCAAGGGAAAATTGAAATTTGGGTTTTTTGGGTGAAACGGTCACAAATTTTAGCTTATTTAAATCGATATTTTCCTTTAAAAAACCGGGAAAAAAATTTAAATTTAAGGGGTTTCCCTTTAAAAACCATCATTTTTCCTTAACCCAATTTTTAACAGTTTGGGGAAAAAACCAAACCCAAAAGAAAATTTTTGGGACCCTTTCTTTTTAAAAAGTTTTTGGGGGAAAATAAATTATTTTTAAAAAAAGGGGTAAAAGGGAATAATTTTGAGAAAAATTAATCCCCCAAAAAGGGGGCCTCAAAAACTAAAAAGGTCGGGGAAAAATTTAAAAGTAAAAAAATTTAAAGGATCCCAACCCCTTTTGACAAAAGGAAGGGAAAAATTCCCTTTTCTTAAAGGGGAACTTTTTCATTCTGTTTGGTTTTCTTGTGTTCCCGTAAAATTTTAATATTTTTTCTTTCAAAAATTTTCCCTTTTTCCTCTTTCGGTTCCCTTTCAAACCACCATTAAAATCCCCCTTTTGCAAATTTTTAGACCTTTTTCCCAACAAATGCCCGCAAGAAAACCCCGTGGGCCAAACCCAACCCAAACCCCCCTTTTTTTGGGGCCCGTATTGTTTGCCCAAAAGAAAAATTTTTCCCTGGGCCCCGGGCCCCTTTAATTTTTAAAAAGAAAAGGGGAAAAAGAGAAGAAACTATTAAAAAAGAAAAGAAAAAATTGAAGGGGAATTACCCAAGGGGGTTCAAGGGGGATCCCCAAAAAAAGGTTCTTTGGGGAAAATTTTTAGTAAAACCCCTTTTTTTAAATTCCCATTTTTTGGGGGTTTCAAAATTTGGTTTAACCTTTCGCAATTCCCACAACTTTAAATTTTAAACCCCAGAAAACCCCAAAAATTTCCCTTTCAAACAGGGTTCAAATTTTAAATAAAGGCCTCTTAAACAAAACCCGGGGTGGAAAAACCGTCCCCCAAGGGGAAAGGGCCCCTTTCCCCAACCCTTTTCCTAATAAAAAACCAAAAGGAAAAAAAAAAATTTTGGAGAAAAAAAAAGTGATTTAAAATTTGGGAAATTTGGGCAACCCTGGTTATAAAACGGGATTTCAAAAATTTTCCTCAAAATACAAAGGGATTTTTCCCAAACTTCAAAGGTTTCGGTTTTGCCTTTTTTTGTTTTAAAAAATTCCTTTTTGGGGCCAAAAATTTTTTAAACTAAAATTTTGAAACTTTTTTTTTTTGGGAAAGGGCGCCGAAAAATTTGATTTTTAAACGGAAACCACTTTCCCCAATTTTGGAAAATTTCCCAAAATTTTTTCAACCTTTCTGTTTTTAAACAATTTTTAAAATTTCCCTTTTTCCCCGGAAAAACCAAATCATTTTTAAAAATTTTTTTGCAAAGGGGAAAAAACAATAAAAAATTTTTAAAAAAATCCCCTTCAAATTTGGGAAAATAATTCTAAAAAAGGCCTTTTTTAAATTCAAAGGAAAAGGTTTTGGGAAGTTTAAAAAAAAGACTAGGCCTTTTGGGGTTCCCTTTTCTTGGAAAGGAATTTTAAACAATTTTTTATACACCCGGTAATTTTACCCTTTTCCCTTTTAAATTTTTTATTAAAAGATTAATATTTCCCCTTTTTCCCCTAACCCCGAAACCAAAAAAAAACCCGCCCAAAAAAAACTTTCCACTCAAATCCTCTTTCCACCAGATCCAAAACCTATGAGAGAGAGTTGAGTGTTGGGGAGACTATCATTTGAAGCACAAGAGCAAGGAGTTCATCATCAACGCACCATTTGTTACTTCTTGGAGAGTGGTGTCTCCTAGATTGGCTAGGTGTCACTTGGGAGCCTCCGACAAGATTGTGGAGTTGAACCAAGGAGTTTGTAAGGGCAAGGAGATCGCCTACTTCGTGAAGATCTACCGCTAGTGAGGCAAGTCCTTCGTGGGCGACAGCCATGGTGGGATAGACAAGTTTGCTTCTTCGTGGACCCTTCGTGGGTGGAGCCCGCCGTGGACTCGCGCAACCGTTACCCTTCATGGGTTGAAGTCTCCATCAATGTGGATGTACGATAGCACCACCTATCGGAACCATGCCAAAAACATTTGTGTCTCCAATTGCGTTTGAATCCTCCAAACCCTTCCCTTTACTTTCTAGCAAGTTGCATGCTTTACTTTCCGCTGCTCATATACTCTTTGCATGCTTGCTTGATATGTATTGTGAATGTTGAAATTGTGCCTAATCTCCACTTAAACTTAAAGAAACTTAAAAACTTCAACTTTGGTACTTAGTGTCTAATCACCCCCCCTCTAGACACCTCTTCCCAAGGTCCTACAAGTGGTATCAGAGCATTGGTCTCCATTGCTTTGGTTTAATCACCATTGGAGGAAGATGGATGAGTCTACTATTGGGAGTCTTAGACATAGAGTGCCCATTCTTGATGGAGAGAATTTTCATGAGTGGAAAAATGAGATGCTTGTTATTTTCAATCAATATCATTTGAACAAGTACATTGCTAGTCCTTGTGCGCCTTATGTTGATCCTATGCATCCTACCCATGATGAGTCAATTGACATGATTAGGAATCTCAGAACTGCCGAACTTATCATTAGAGGATTGCCTAGAAACTTGATTGGATGTTTGCCTACTTTTAAGTGTGCCTACACCATATGGAAATTTCTTGAGGAACGATTTCCAGATTATTCCTTGAAGAATCTTGATGAAATTCTCCATAAGTCTATTTCCTTGAGTAAGATGAATACTAGTGATCCTATGTTTGGTGATCGTCTATTTGAGCTTACAAACCTTATGCGTGCCAAAGGAAATGTTGGTATTATTAGTGATATTATTTCCGAAGCTATAAAAATTCATAAGGAAGATCATTGTCAAACTCATTCTAATGAATCACCCTCTCTAGGACTTGATCCACCACATGACGATGTTGAACATGGATACTATGATGAGGATGATGATAGTGACTTTGATCTTGATGATGCAATGAGACATTTTGGTCTTATGGAAAATCTTTGGGGATATATGTCAGGAGGAAAGGAATGGTTTCTTGATAGTGGATGTACCGATCAAATGACCGGAGATAAAGACATGTTCCGTGAGCTTGCTGATAATGATAGTCCTCGAAAGTATGTCACTTTCGGTGACAACTCAAAGGATAAGGTGGTTGGCCTCGGTAAGGTGGCCATATCACATGATAGCTCCATACAAAATGTCATGCTCGTTGAATCTCTTGGTTACAACTTACTTTCAGTATCTAGACTTGCTTATTTCGGTTTCAATGTTCTATTTACTGAAGTAGATTGCCAAGTGTTTCATTGAGATAATCATAAAATGGTCTTTACCGGTGTGCGTAGAGGTGATCTATACATTATTGATTTCACTAAAAAGGCTCAACCTAAAACTTGCTTCATTGCTAAATCCTCAAAAGGTTGGTTATGGCATAGACGATTAGGTCATGTTGGTATGCGAAACCTTGACAAGCTTATTAAAGGAAATCATATCCTTGGAGTTAACGATGTCATATTTGATAAGGATAGACTTTGCGGCGCTTGTCGAGGCGAAGTAAACAGGTTGGAGGAAGGCATCCGTGAAGAACATCATGACCACAAGGAGGCCACTCGAGCTACTTCACATGGATCTCTTTGGTCCCAACTCTTACAAGAGTCTCGGTGGAAATTCTTTTGGTCTAGTTATAGTTGATGATTTTTCAAGATTTACGTGGGTTTTCTTTCTCGATGATAAATCGCAGGTCCAAAAGATCTTCAAAAACTTTGCTAGGAAGGCCCAAAATCAATATGAAGTGAATATCATGAAGGTTCGCAGCGACAACGGAACGGAGTTCAAGAACACAAATGTGGACACCTTTCTTGACGAAGAAGGGATTTCACTTGAGTTCTCGGCTATGTACACACCTCAACAAAACGGAGTTGTTGAGAGGAAGAACCGGACGCTCATCGAAATGGCTAGAACGATGCTTGATGAGTACAAGACACCGAAGAACTTTTGGGCAGAAGCGGTTGAGACAGCTTGTCATTCAACAAATCACTTGTATCTTCACAAGCTACTCGGTAAGACAGCATACGAGCTCCTCACCGGTACCAAACCCCAAGTTGGATACTTTCGAGTATTGGGCTCAACGTGCTACATTCTTGATAAGCATCGTCGCTCTAAATTTGCTCCTAAGTCTCATGAAGGTTTCCTACTAGGTTATGGCTCAAACTCTCACACTTACCGTGTCTACAACAATTTCACCCGGAAGGTTGAAAAGACGGTAGATGTGAAGTTTGATGAATCTAACGGCTCGCAAGTAGAGCAATTGCCAATTGATATAGGTGACAAAGACCCTTCGGAAGCAATTCAAGACTTGGCTATTGGCAAGGTTCGTCCAAAGGAGGTGAAAGGAGAGTACCTCGTCCGTTCAAGTGGAAGCTTCAACTTCACAACAAGGTGAACCAAGATCGTCTGACATGTACATCCTGGCGGGACACACCAAGATGAAGAAAACGAGGAAGTACATCAAGATGAACGTCAACGACCTCCTTCTCCACCACGACAAGAGAACGACAATGCCAACAATGAAGAAGGCCAAGAAGAAGAAGAACAAGATGAAGAAGATGTTCAATGAAGACCCAAGCAAAAGCTTTAACGAGTTCGAGCAAGAGTTGCTAAAGATCATCCCGTCGAGCAAATCTACAATGACATTCAAACCGGGAGAATCACTCGCTCTAAAACTCATTTAGCTAACTTTTGTGAAAACTATTCTTTCATCTCTAGCATTGAACCTATGAAGGTTGAAGAAGCATTGGAACATCCGGATTGGATAAACGCTATGCATGAACAGCTACATAACTTTGAGAAGAATCAAGTTTCGACATTGGTTGAGAAGCCCGACAACAACCACAACGTCATTGGTACCAAATGGATGTTTCGCAACAAGCAAGATGAAGATGGAGAAGTAGTTCGCAACAAAGCACGTCTCGTCGCCCAAGGCTACACACAAGTTGAAGGTATGGAATATGGTGAGACTTACGCCCCCGTTGCTAGACTTGAGTCCATTCACATCTTACGTAGCGCTGTCATTCCGGTCGCGAACGTGTACGTACATACTGGTCGTTGTAGAGGCGCGCACGTGTCGTAGTAGAGGTGCACACGTAGCATATACACGTACGTACAGCAGCCAGGGTGCAAGAAAGAAAATATGGCCACGTATGTGTACATACGGGCGGGGTCTCGAACGCCTAGTCACGCATACGTACGGCGAGGGCTCGTGTTCATGGGGAGGCAACGGAATGCGTCGTGTTCATGGGGAGGCAACGGAATGCGTCGTGTTCATGGGGAGTCAACGGAATGTGTCGTATTCATGGGGAGGCAACAGAACACGTCGTGTTCATCGGGAGGCAATGGAACGCGTGGGAGCCAACCAGCTTGGACGGAACAGGCGATGGAAACGAGGCCTGGCGTACCGCAGAACAGACGTAACGGACCTCCTACGGTCGAAACGGGGCTCCTATTGATCGGGAGGGGTGTGGCGTACCGCAAAACGGAGGAAACGGACCTCCTACGATCGGAATGGGGGTCCTGTTGATCGGGAGGGGTGTGGCGTACCGCAAAACGGAGGAAACGGACCTCCTACGATCGAAACGGGGTCTGCTGATCGGGAGGGTGTGGCGACGTCAAAACGCGTAAACGGACTTGTGTTGGAGTGCTATGTCGAAACGGGGGGGTGGGAGGGTGTGGCGATCGCAAAACGGACTCCACGGATCGTTCATCTCCATCGTTGACCTCCTCCGGCCTCCACGGGCTACCGTCGACCTCCTCCACCTCCATGGGCTCCTGCTCATCCAGCCTCCACGCGCTACTCCAGCGGCCATCGTTCAACCACCCTCCACGGGCACCCCTCCATCGTCTACTATTCATCCAGCCCTCCACACCACGGGGTCATGTTCAACCACCCCTCCACGGCCACCCCTTCATCGTCTACTGTTCATCCAGCCCTCCACACCACGGGGTCCTGTTCAACCACCCCTCCACGGCCACCCCTCCACCGTCTAGTGTTCATCCAGCCCTCCAGACCACGGGTTCTTGTTCATCCAGAGGCAATGCCACCGCCATTGCTCATCCACCCCCGCAACGCTCACTGTTCATCCAATCGATCGGCTTCAATTAGCAGCAGTAGCGAAGGGAGGTACCTTTGGGTTCATCAGGTTTAGTTAACAGCCATCGATCGATCGCTCGGGTTCAGTAACACGTGGCCTGCAGTGCAATCGCTCGGGTTCAGTTAGAGCCCAGCGCCTCGCTCAGCTTCAGTTAGAGCCAACGCCTCGCACACACGCGTGTACTTGTACGAGAGAAACACGCATCGCTCTCCCACCATAACTGGTAACTCCCCGAAATTTTCCTCCCCCTCGCTTCTACCATGGTTTTTTCTGTCATGGATGGCCCAAAGAATGTCATGCAGCTGCGTCTCCGGCCCGCCCAGGACGAAAAGCCCATTTTCTGTCATGATTTTTTGTCATAGAAGTACGAGCCCACCACATCTATGATGATACCGGGTTTGTCACAATTATCGTCATAGAAGTGTCATATGTATGACAGAAATTTTTTCGTTCGGCCCAAAATGTCACGGATGTGTCTTTTTTGTAGTGCTAGTGTCTTCGCATCTCTGCAAAACTCGATCAAGATTGCTCAAACAATCATCAAAAGAGGATCCATAAACGGAAAAGTCATCCATGAATACCTCACAAATCTTTTCACAAAAATCAGAGAATATAGCCATCATGCATCTTTGAAAGGTAGCAGGTGCATTACATAAACCAAAAGGCATACGTCTATAAGCAAAAGTACCAAAAGGGCAAGTAAAAGTAGTTTTAGATTGATCCTTCGCTGACACAGGTGTGTGAGAGAAACCAGAATAACCATCTAGGAAGCAGAAATGTGTGTGTTTTGATAGTCTTTCTAGCATTTGATCAATAAAAAGGTAAAGGGTAATGATCTTTCTTAGTAGCTTTATTTAACTTACAGAAATCAATTACCATCTTATAACCTGTAATAATTCTTTGCGGGATCAATTCATCTTTATCATTAGGAACAACGGTAATACCTCCCTTTTTAGGAACACAATGGACAGGGCTTACCCATTCACTATCAGCAACAGGATAAATAATACCTGCCTCAAGGAGTTTTAGTATCTCCTTTCTTACCACTTCTTTCATCTTGGGATTTAGTCGTCGTTGAGGATCTCTAACTGATTTGGCATCTTTCTCCACTGTAATTTTGAGTTGGCATAATGTGGCACTAATGCCCTTAAGATCATCCAGAGCATATCCAATAGCTGCTCGGTGCTTCTTTAGAGTTTTCAATAATCTTTCTTCTTCTTGCTCTGAAACTTTAGCACTAATAATAACAGGATATATTTTCTTTTCATCAAGATAAGCATACTTAAGATTATCAGGTAAAGGTTTGAGTTCAAACACGGGATCACCCTTGGGTGGAGGGGGATCCCCAAGAATTTCAATGACAAGGTTATGTTTCCGCATAGGTTCTTGTTTGAGGAACACTTCATCTATTTCCCTTCTTTCCTTCAAAAACATATCGTTTTCATGGTCTAGCAAATATTGTTCTAAGGATCAGTAGGAGGCACGACATTGGAAGCAAGACAAATAATCTCATCCTTACTAGATGGTTCCCTATCACGAGGTTGTCTATGAAACTTAGCAAAATTAAACTCATGAGACATACCATCTACGCCAACGGTGATGATCTTTTCACAATCAATCTTAGCACTAGCTGTATTCAAGAAGGGTCTACAAAAAATAATGGGACAAAAATCATCTTGTGGGGAACCAAGAATAAGAAAATCAGCAGGGTATTTAACCTTCCCACACAAGACTTCAACATATCTAACAATCCCAATAGGTTTAATGGTATCCCTATTAGCAAGCTTAATAGTAACATCAATGTCTTCTAATTCAGCGGGTGCAATGTCGTGCATAATTTCTTTATATAGATCATAAGGTATCGCACTAGCACTAGCACCCATTTCACATAAGCCATGATAACAATGATCTCCTATTTTAACAGAAATAACAGGCATGCCTATGATAGGTCTATGTATCTTAGTATCTGGTCTAGCAATATTAGCAGATTCATTACAGAAATAAATAACATGCCCATCTAAATCATCATCCAAGAGATCTTTAACCATAGCAATACTAGGTTCAACATTGATTTGCTAAGGAGGTGTATAAGTCCTATTATTACTCTTACGAACCACAGTCAAAGTTTTAGCATGATCCTTTATCTTAACAGGAAAGGGAGGTTTCTCAACATAAGTAGTAGGAACAATAGGATCACTATAGGTGATAGTCTTTTCTTCAACTGTAATAGGTGCAACTACTTTCACTTCAACATGAGGATTATATTTAAACCACTTCTCTTTAGGGAGATCAACGTGAGTAGCAAAAGATTCACAGAAAGAAGCTACTATCTCAGAGTCAAGTCCATAGTTAGAGCTAAATCCACGAAAAGCATCGGTATCCATAAAAGATTTAACACAATCGAACTTAGGTGTCATACCTGAATCCTTACCATCGTCGGAACACCAATCTTTAGAGTTGCATTTAATTCTTTCCAATAAGTCCCATTTGAAATCAATAGTCTTCAGCATATAAGAACAATCACAGGAAGTATCGAGCAGGTTGCGATTATCAAGAGAAAGCCGAGCATAAAAGTTTTGAATAATCATTTCCCAGAAGAGCTCATGATTGGGGCATGAATATAACACTGAATTAAGCCTCCCTCAAGCTTGAGCAATGCTTTCTCCTTCATGAGGCCAGAAATTATATATGTAATTACGATCACGATGAACAAGATGCATAGGATAGAACTTCTGGTGAAATTCCAACTTCAATCGCTTATAATTCCAAGATCTCGTATCATCACATAGCCTATACCATGTCAATGCATCTCCCTTCAAAGATAAAGGGAAGAACTTACTTTTGACAACATCATCGGAATACCGCAAGCTTAAATAATCCACAAACTTCATCCACAAAGATAAGGTGTAAATCGATGCAATGTTCCATCTCTGCAAAAGGATTAGCTAGCGTTTTCTATCATACCCAAGGAATCTCAAAGTAAATATTTTCATAAAGTTCAGTAGGTTGAGGAGCAACTCTTTGTTCTTCGGTCGGGTGAAGATACCCTAACAAGCCCTCAAAGGATTAGTTTCCATAGTGACGAGTAACAGAAAATTTCAGCACACTATATAAATGTTTCCTTACCAAGTTCCACTCACCAAAAGTGCTACACTCCCCGGCGACGGCGCCAGAAAAGAGTCTTGATGACCCACAAGTGTAGGGGATCAATCGTAGTCCTTTCGATAAGTAAGAGTGTCGAACCCAACGAGGAGCAGAAGGAAATGATAAGCGGTTTTCAGTAAGGTTTTCTCTGCAAGCACTGAAATTGTAGGTGATAGATAGTTTTGTGATAAGATAAATAGTAATGAGTAACAAGTAAATAAAGTAAGTAAAGTGCAGCAAGGTGGCCCAATCCTTTATGTAGCAAAGGATAAGCCTGGACAATTTCTAATAATGAGAAAGGAGCTCCCGAGGACACATGGGAATTATCCTCAAGCTAGTTTTCATCACGTTCATATGATTCGCGTTCGGTACTTTGATAATTTGATATGTGGGTGGACCGGTGCTTGGGTACTGCCCTTACTTGGACAAGCATCCCACTTATGATTAACCCCTATTGCAATCGTCCGCAACTACAAAAGAAGTAGTAAGGTAAACCTAACCACAGCATTAAACGTATGGATCCAAATCAGCCCCTAACGAAGCAACGCATAAACTAGGGTTTAAGCTTCTATCACTCTAGCAACCCATCATCTACTTTTTACTTCCCAATGCCTTCATCTAGGCCCAAATAATGGTGAAGTGTCATGTAGTCGACGTTCACATAACACCACTAGAGGAAAAGACAACATACATCTCATCAAAATATCGAATCGAATACCAAATTCACATGACTACTAATAGCAAGACTTCACCCATGTCCCTGTGAACAAACGTAACTACTCACAAAGCATATTCATGTTCATAATCAGAGGGTAATAATATGCATAAAGGATCTGAACATATGATCTTCCACCAAGTAAACCAATTAGCATCAACTACAAGGAGTAATCAACACTACTAGCAACCCACATGTACCAATTTGTGGTTTTGACACATGATTAGATACAAAAGATGAACTAGGGTTTTTAGAGGAGATGGTGCTGTGAAGATGTTGATGGAGATTGATCCCCTCCCGATGAGAGGATCGTTGGTGATGACGTTGGTGATGATTTCCCCCTCCCGGAGGGGAGTGTCCCCGGCAGAACAGCTCCACCAGAGCCCTAGATTGGTTCCGCCTCGTGGCGGCGGAGTTTCGTCCCGTAAGCTTGCCCACGATTTTTTTTCCAGGGTAAAAGCTCTCATCTAGCAGAAGATGGACACCGGGGGCCCACCAGGGGGCCCAGGAGACAGGGGGCGCGCCAGTAGGGGGGGCGCCACCCACTCTCCTGGCCGAAGTGTGGGCCCCCTGATGTATTTCTTTTGCTCAATAATTCTTATTAATTCCAAAAAGATGTTTCGTAGAGTTTCAGGATTTTTGGAGCAGTGCAGAATAGGTTTCCAATGTTTGCTCCTTTTCTAGCCCTTGTGCACCTCATGTTGATCCTATGCATCCTACCCTTGATGAGTCAATTGACATGATTCGCAATCTTAGAACTGTTGAAGTTATCACTAGAGGCTTACTAGAAACTTGATTGGATGTTTGCCTACTCTTAAGTGTGCCTACACTATATGGAAATTTCTTGGGGAACGTTTTCCAAATTATTCCTTGAAAAATCTAGATGAAATTCTCCAGAAGTCTATTGCCTTGAGTAAGATGAATTCCAGTGATCCTATGTTTACAAACCTTATGCGTGCCAAAGGAGATGTTGGAATTATTAGTGATATTATTTCCCAAGCTATTAAAATTCATAAAGAAGATCATTGTCAAACTCACTCTAACGAATCACCCTCTCTAGGATTTGATCCACCACATGACAATGTTACACATGGATACTATGATGATGATGATGATAGTGACTTTGATCTTGATGATGCAATGAGACACTTTGATCTTATGGCAAATCTTCGGGGATACATGGCAGGAGGAAAAGAATGGGTTCTTGATAGTGGATGTACCGATCACATGACCGTAGATAAATACATGTTTCATGAGCTTGCTGAAAATGATGGCCCTCGAAAGTATGTCACTTTCGGTGACAACTCAAAGGGTAAGGTGGTTGGCCTCGGTAAGGTGGCCATCTCACATGATAGCTCCATACAAAATGTCATGCTCGTTGAATCTCTTGGCTACAATTTACTTTCAGTATCTAGACTTGCTGATTTTGGTTTAAATGTCCTATTTACTGAAGTAGATTGCCAAGTGTTTCGTAGAGATAATCATAAAATGGTCTTTACCGGATATGTAGAGGTGATCTATACATTGTTGATTTCACTGAAAAGGCTCAACCTAGAACTTGCTTTATTGCTAAATCCTCTAAAGGCTGGTTGTGGCATAGACGATGAGGGCATGTGGGCATGCGAAACCTTGACAAGCTTATTAAAGGAAATCATATCCTTGGCATTAACGATGTCATATTTGATAAGGATAGACTTTGCGGCGCTTGTCAAGGTGTAAATAGGTTGGAGGAAGGCATCCCATGAAGAACATTATGACCACAAGGAGGCCACTCGAGCTACTTCGCATGGATCTTTTTGGTCGCAAGGCCTACAAAAGTCTCAAATGGAAATTATTTTGGTCTAGTTATAGTTGATGATTTTTCAAGATTTACGTGGGTGTTCTTTCTCGATGATAAATCGCAGGTCCAAAAGATCTTCAAAAACTTCGCTAGGAAGGCCCAAAATCAATTTGAAGTGAAGATCAAGAAGGTTCGCAACGACAACGGAATGGAGTTCAAGAACGCAAATGTGGACACCTTTCTTGACGAAGAAGGGATTTCACATGAGTTCTCGGCTATGTACACACCTCAACAAAATGGAGTTGTTGACAGGAAGAACCGAACGCTCATCGAAATGGCAAGAACGATGCTTGATGAGTACAAGACGCCGAAGCACTTTTGGGCGGAAGCGGTTGAGACAGCTTGTCATGCAACAAATCGCTTGTATCTTCACAAGCTACTCGGCAAGACGGCATACGAGCTCCTCACCGGTAACAAACCCCAAGTTGGATACTTTCGAGTATTCGGCTCAACGTGCTACATTCTTGATAAGCACCGTCGCTCTAAATTTGCTCCTAAGTCTCATGAAGGTTTCCTACTAGGTTATGGCTCAAACTCTCACACTTACCGTGTCTACAGCAATTTCACCCGGAAGGTTGAAAAGACGGTAGATGTGAAGTTTGATGAATCTAACGGCTCGCAAGTAGAGCAATTGCCAATTGATATTGGTGACAAAGATCCTTCGGAAGCAATTCAAGACTTGGCTATTGGCAAGGTTCGTCCAACGGAGGTGAAGGAGAGTACCTCGTCCGTCCAAGTGGAAGCTTCAACTTCATAACAAGGTGAACCAAGATCTGATACAGAAGCATCCACAAGCGGGACACACCAAGATGAAGAAAACGAGGAAGTGCATCAAGATGAACGTCAACGACCTCCTTCTCCACCACGACAAGAGAACGACAATGCCAACAATGAAGGAGGCCAAGAAGAAGAAGAACAATATGAAGAAGATGTACAATGAAGACCCAAGCAAAAGCTTTAACGAGTTCGAGCAAGAGTTGCTAAAGATCATCCCGTCGAGCAAATCTACAATGACATTCAAACCGGGAGAATCATTCGCTCTAAAACTCGTTTAGCTAACTTTTGTGAAAACTATTCTTTCATCTCTAGCATTGAACCTATGAAGGTTGAAGAAGCATTGGAAGATCCGGATTGGATAAACGCTATGCATGAAGAGCTACATAACTTTGAGAAGAATCAAGTTTCGACATTGGTTGAGAAGCCCGACAACAACCACAACGTCATTGGTACCAAATGGGTGTTTCGCAACAAGCAAGATGAAGATGGAGAAGTAGTTCGCAACAAAGCACGTCTCGTCGCCCAAGGCTACACACAAGTTGAAGGTATGGACTATGGTGAGACTTACGCCCCCGTTGCTAGACTTGAGTCCATTCACATCTTACTTGCTTATGCTAATCATCATGATATCACCTTGTACCAAATGGACATTAAAAGTGCTTTTCTAAATGGTGAAATAGAGGAGGAAGTTTATGTTAAGCAACCTCCCGGCTTTGTCAATCCTAAGAAACCTAATCATGTTTACAAACTTCACAATGCTCTTTATGGTCTTAAGCAAGCTCCTAGAGCATGGTATAAATGCTTGACCAAGTTTCTTATTGAAAAAGGCTTTGAAATTGGGAAAATTGATTCTACTCTTTTTACTAAAAGGGTAATGGAGAACTATTTGTGTGCCAAATCTATGTTGATGATATTATATTTGGTTCGACTAACCCTCATTTTAGTGAAAAGTTTGGGAAGCTAATGTCGGAAAAGTTTGAGATCTCTATGATGAGTGAACTCAAATTCTTTCTTGGGTTGCAAATCAAGCAAACTAAGGAAGGTATCTTTGTTTCTCAAACAAAGTACACCAAGGACTTATTCAAGAAGTTCAATATGCAAGAATGGAAAGGTATGTCTACACCCATGCCTACTAGTGGACATAATGACTTGACCAAAGACGGTGAACCGGTTGATCAAAAAGTTTATCGCTCTATGATCGGTTCATTGTTATATCTATGTGCTTCACGTCCCGATATCATGTTAAGTGTGTGCATGTGTGCATGATATCAAGCTTCCCCTAAGGAATGTCATCTTAAGGCCGTGAAAAGGATAGTGAGATACTTAATCCATACACCAAACTTTGGCATTTGGTATCCTAAAAGGGCTTCTTTCGATCTTGTTGGCTATTCCGACACGGACTATGCCGGAGACAAGGTTGATAGAAAGTCCACCTCGGGTACTTGTCAATTTCTTGGTAGATCTCTTGTGTCTTGGTCCTCCAAGAAACAAAACTTGGTATCCTTATCCACTGCCGAAGCTGAATATATTGCCGCTGGTTCATGTTGTGCTCAATTACTTTGGATGACCCAAACTCTTAAAGATTATGGGATATATGTGAGACATGTTCCATTGCTTTGTGACAATAAAAGTGCAACCAAAATTGGTCATAATCCTGTGCAACATTCTCGAACTAAGCATATTGAAGTTCGTCATCATTTCATTCGAGATCATGTTGCTAAGGGTGACATTGATCTCAAGCATGTTCGCACCGAAAAGCAATTAGCAGATACCTTTACTAAACCTCTTGACGAGAAAGTGTTTTGCAGGTTAAGAGGAGAATTGAACATCATTGATGCTTCAAACTTGGAGTAGAAACTCCATTGGATACATGCAAGACATGAGCTTATGACTAATCCTTGATATTTCTCTTATGATGAAAATCTTATGTCTTGGATATATTTGTATCTTGCATGTTATCTAACCCATGTAGGTACTTGGTGGAATCAAATTCCATGAGATTGTAATCCACTCATATCTTGAGCAATCTCTACATCACCAAGTCTCTACACTATGGTGGTTGAAGACAAGGAAGCACGAAACTTCTTAAATATATCCTTTGACAAATTCTATGTTGAGCTTCACGATTGTCATTTTTTGATACACAAGTGCTCTTCCTTGTAATAACTAACCCATGTAGGTAGATGGACTAAAATTCCAAGTGGTGCTCCAAATTCTTGATGAGCTACATCAACCTTGAGCAACCCACACAAGTTCAACTACATGGACAACACCACCAACCAAGGTATGTTATTCCATCTTAGAGAAGCTTTACTCCAAGTCATGAGCTAAAGAAACTCGATAAGATGTGAATACATCAAGATGCTTAAACGAAAAATGGCAACCCCATTTTGAGCTTAAACGATGAGTATGACCTATGATCAAGTGATCTCACTTGATACCTAAGTCAAAAATACTCTAACATAGGTGACTTTGTCGCCGACCATCTCTAGATGAAGTTCTCTTGTGTTCTTTTCTGTGTTTTTGCATTTGTCTCATGCATATTTGTTTCCCCTTTCAAAAAAAACTTCATCTAGATTCCTTTCTTTCTGTTTGTTCTGCATTGTCAGCATTCCAATTCATTACACATCTTTCAGTAAATTCCTTGCAAATCTTTGTGAGATCTTACTAGTCTAGTGAGCTGAGGTGACAAGTGTTTTCTTTGCGATGAACTTGGTTTCACCGATTTGTTATTTTCGGCCCAACCGAATCTTTTCGGCACGACCGAAGCATACCACTCGGTACCACCGATTTCATAACAGGAAAAACAGTTTGCCACATAATTTTGTGTTTCTTCTAATCCAGCTCCACTCAATGAATCTTGTCCTCTACAAGCATCACATTTTTATCATTGCTTTGTTCTGTGTCTCAAGGACCAAACCCATTCGACAGATTCCAGAAGACCCTTCTTGGAAATTAATGTCAAAGGGGGAGAGAGAGAACATCAAAGCTTATCATTTAAAGAGAGAGAGAGCATCCAAGCTTATCACCTTCTTGAGGGAGAGAGATATCATCTCCTAAAGGGGGAGAGAGACCTTCTAGGGGGAGAGACCCTCAAAGGGAAGAGAGAGATCTCCAGGGGGAGAGAATACTTAAGTAGAAAGCATTCCTCAAGGATCCCAGCTGCTTGGTGTACAAGAGGAGAGATGTCCACATGTCTTCTTGAGAGGAGAGACATGTTCATATGTTCTGTTGTGCCTATTTGCATTAGCATGCATCAGCTCTGATCATCATTCATACCTTTCAGCTCTGTTTTCTTTCAGCTCTGATTTTCTGTTCCCTATCTTCTCCCAGTTGTTGACGCTGGAACGCATCACACGAACACGTCGATGTGTACCCGCGGCGCCGAGGGAGATGCTCCACAACTCACACCGCGGGAGGCCGACTTCCAGCGCGATACGCAAGACAACAAGCCGGCGCTTTTGGGACCCGAAACCCCACACGCCCAGGAGGGACCCCGTCTGGCGCGGGCGGCTATGGGCTGCCCTAGGTCGACCTGATCGCCCCTAGGGCCTCGAGGTTTGCCGCCCTGCAATGAAGAAGAACGAACGAAGAACGAGGAAGAAGAAGAACTAGGGTTAAGGAGAAAAGATAAAAGATAAAAAGTGGTAGATTGATTGATCAATTGTGTGTTGTTCAATCGGCCATCACCCCTCAGGTATATAAGAGGCGGCTGGACTTCCCGTGCAAGGAAAAGGCTTGGATTCACGTCCAAAACCCTAGTCAAATTCGGATTGGTTTTGTCCGAACTTTCCAAAACTGTTCGGTTTAAACTGGCTGCACCTTGCGGACAACTTTTGAGGTGGTAAACTACCTCAGATGGAAATGAGCCCAAAAGCAATCTTGACCGTTTCAACGAGGCGAACAACTTTTATGTTGAACGTTTTTTTATTAGAGTTCATCTTGAGGGTCAAATCGCTCATGCAACATAGGATGTTATTCGCGCTACCCATCAGACAGGGTGTCTGGTGAGGCGCGCCACTTTTGGCTCGTGATAGTGCTGTATTCGGATGGCTCTAACTTTTTCATACGAACTCAGATTGGAACAATTCTTATATCAAAATCGATCGTTTCGACGAGACGAAGACAATCCATGTAGATCATTTTTCCATACGAGGCAGTCTTTGGGGCGTAATGTGCCGAATAGTGTTCTGAATACAAAATCTCAGTATTTCGAACACAACTTCGGCCTTCGAGATGAGATCAAATGGCGATGGCCCAAACTTCAAAGATGTTCGTATCGACAATACGAAACTTTTTCATGTAGAACACATCTCCATTTGAGGCCATTTTAAATAAGTTCTTGACTGTGCCAAAATCTGGTGTCAACACATGCCCCCCCTGTTTTTTGGCAAAGCCTGTGTGCCGAAAAATAACTTGCACATAGCTTGCTCTAAGGACGATATCAACACTCCATCGGCCATTTTGGCATATTCTTACAACGATAAGTTTATATCGACCATTGCTTGTGTGAATATGTTGACGCAAGCTTGGGTGAAACTTTCTCAACTTTCTTAACAATCCGATGATAAAGTATCTCAAGGTCATCCTTGGAACCATATTATTCACCCTTTTGCTAGGATTTTGCTGATAATCAATAAATAACTTTCTCCAATCCTTATTTTTGCCTGTATAAGAAAAATTCATTAGTGGCCGAAGTAGTGGACTTCGGTTTGGCCTTACCTATTCTGACGAGACTAAGCATCGGCTATTGATAGAAATGAAACACACCATGATAAACATAGTAGCCGGATGCTTGCTGTGCCAACTCTTTCAAATTGTCATGTCTAGAAATATGAACAATTTTATAGCAACCCAAGGTAATTTTGCATCTAGACATACCTTAAGATAAACTATAAGTGACTCGTCAAAACATTGATAACCCTTGGATATTTGTTGCACTACTTATAACGAATCACTGAAAGCCTCAATCTGTATAGCACCTATAGCAACCAAAAGCTCCAAACCGAATAAATTTCATATTCGGCTTTGATTATTGTGTAAAAGTATATTTTAAGTGGCATAAGGCTTGTTTTGGTCCCCAATTGAACTAATGACGATGTTAGGATACTACATCGGCCATGCTTTGACATATTCTTAGGGCAATAGATAAATATCAGCCATTAACATGAGGTCCATGTAGAATTCACCCACAAAGTATGGTATAGCCGAAATAAACAAATAAAATAGGCATAAAATATTTCGGCCCCTTTGTATTAGCAACAATGTAACTAACCAAATGTATAGTAATTTGGTAATACTCTCTCATGATATAGAAAATTATGTTGCATCCATGGATCAAAATAAATCAATGGAGGGTAATTGATCATACCTAGGGATGAATTCCATGGAAAAGGCATCAACGACATGGTTGAAGAAAATGGATGATGTGCTAACCGAAGATTTTGATGTTGTGATGCACCTTCGCTTAATTGTTTGTTGCTTTCATTATTTTCCTTCTTCACTTTTATTGTACTTGTTGCAACAGAAGCATGCACATCATTTTTGTGTTGATTGATCTTCTTGGGAACCCATGCCATGTTCTTCTTTTTCAGCTCTTGTGCACTAAGATTTTGTAATTTTTTCTTTTGCCAATATGATAAACCGAGTGGGCATCTCGGCTGTGATTTTGTTTCAACCAATGGCAACTTTTTTTGGGCCTTGTGCACCCTCAACTTCTTTTCTTCAGATTTGGCACTCTGATTTTTATCAGTTGATTGCTTCACTTCTTTGCCTTTTGTAGCCAATGTCAACACTTTAATTGGATCTTTGTTATTTAAGATCAAATCTGAAGCAACACACTTACGACCATCTCTTTTCACGCGGTAAACTTGCTTTACCACCTCTTTCTTCTTTCTTGAGCTCTGGACCGATTCCTTATGATTGAAACGGTCTTTGACGCGTGATTGTTGAAATGTTGATCTCCTTGGAGCTGCATAGTATTGGTGAGATGGTCTAGAATAAGATGGGGAATGTACCCTTATATCATACCTGTCCCATGATGAATATGTATCTATATGATCATAGGGAGGTATCCACGGCATTGGCATCGGCGGCCCAAAATAAGGATATGAATATGTTGCATTAAAATTATCACTTTGCCAATACCAATCCTCATATTTGCGCCTTGGGTGTGATCTTGGTTTCTTTGCATGATTTGGCCGATAAGCATTCTTCTCTTCACTCTTCTTTTGATATTTATCCAATAGTTCAGCAAAGGTGATTTTTGATCTCTTACACTTGCGCTTATTCCGGCCTTTGTTTTCTTTTGGTTTGCTTTCATCGATCATTAGATTTGCTTGCTGCCCCCAGTCCTTGGCGTCTCCATTGTAGCTTCGATGGAACTCCGGCCCTCAAGATTATGCTCGTTATGCTCTTCAACAACTTCTTTACTTGAAAGCTTGATCCCATCACCGCAGCTTTTACATTCTTTTTAAATGGATCGGCTTGAAGCAGCCGATGTAAAACTTTTGCCATCGGGACCAATCGGAATACACTGGTCATCTCTTGGTGTTTCAACAAACTTCAATCGCCCTTTTCAATGGCCGATTTAACTATTTGACAAAACATGTTGCAATCCTCAAATTATGCTTGGACGAATCATGCAACTTACAATACATTCGTCCTTGGATTGATGGCTTAATATGGTGATCAAGAATTGTAATGTAATTATTTTTCAGCAACAAATCAAATATTTTATCACACATGCTTGAATTGAAAGTATACTTCTTGTTTCCTAGCCGATCTTGCTGTTTGAACGGCTTTGGAGATAAGCAAACGAATGGTTCAGATTTGGAATCTCTCCATTCGGCTATGCATTGTGTTTTCCACTCTATCTCCGATGTCTTTGGATATGATATTATATTAGCATTGGTTTTCTCAATAGAATTTAACCTTGGCTTTAAATTTCTGAAACAAAGATATTTAGAACATACATGTCTCAGTTGAAACCAAGTGTAAGCCAAGTAAGAAATAAGCAAAGCTACCCAACTAGATATGAACTTTAGAGAAAGCAACGGGAAAAGCTTTGGCTATAACAATAAGTCATTATCGGTCTTTATAAATTGTGCAATGGGTGACCGATATGTTCCATAACAATTTTACTGCTAACAAGTAAATTACCCTTCCTCATTGGTCTTTCAAAATTACTTATGAGAATATTTCTTATAGATGCATCAATAATGAAGTTGCGACCAAATCTGAAAATAGGTAAATTACTCGCTATGCATACCTCTTCAAATATGTTGGGAGAGCATGATAGTGGTGCCATTTGAAGAACATCTTGCTCCGTCTTTGGATGGCTCCCCAACACCTTGTCATCATCTTTTTCTTGAATCCGTGCATCATTGCTTTGAAGATTTTTGTCGGCCGAACTTTGTTCAGCTACTTGTTCTTGTCCTTGAAGCTTGTCAATTTCTACGGCACGGAACTCATAGGGCAGGAAGGAGGTTCCATTAACTTCAGAAAAATCAAGCACCGTTGTTTTCCTATGCTTGCCATGCCCTTTCTCAATAATGCTTGCCTCGTTGGATTTGATGGATTCAGAATATATACTACTTGATTCGGCTTTTTCAACCGAAGCACTTTCATGTTCCGAATCATCCTTATTTTCATTGATAGTACCAATTGGCAATGCTTCTTTTATCTGAGTCAATTCTTTTTCTATTTGTTTCTGACGGCGAGCGGCAAAATTAGCTTTAAGCTTTTTCTCAATTTCAGCCCACTCCAGATATGATTGCCCCCCAATGCTTTTAGATTCTTTCGGCAATGACACAAGGGTGTTGCCGAAATTTTGCAATTGTGTAGGGGGTGTATAATATGATGTAGTACTAGGTGAACGCATATGCAGTGTTGTAAGACCATACTTTTGCTCGCCAATTTTATCAATTGGCAAAGATTCATCTTCTTGCAAAACTCTAGCTTTTATTGCGACATAATTAGGAAATAGCCCCTTTTCATGTTGTTCAAGGAAAAGAGCACTAATTCTCTTATTTTGGGCTAAACTCTTCAATGCAGCCACCACTACCTCATCTTCTACAATGTTGGGCACAATCGCTCCTGTAAAATTTACATTCATTCCGCTATAACCAGGAAGGTGTGAAGCCGAATTATGAGCATCTATAGTTGTGTATGGTGCCGAAGAATTACTAACATGAGGTGTAGCATATGACGGTTGAGAGTAACTGGCCAAATAGCCATTAGTAGCATGGCCAATTCTCTCATTCATCGGCATGGTTGGATTACTATATTGCACATTAGCTGCCGATGAATAAAAGGGTGAAACACTTTCTTGTATGGCATTGGAAATTCTAACTTGGGGTGTTTCAAATTGATTAATCGAACTCATCATGTTGCTCATCGGCATATGAATTTGTGGGGTTGCCGATGCATGGGAGTTGGGATACATATGTTGCATGTTGCTAAATTTATAAGAATTTGAAACATGAAGATTGTTTTGCATCGGCCCTTGCACATAATTAGATGCATGATTGATAAAACTAGGGCTAGCCGATAAGTTATGCTCAATAGGTGATCCAGCAACAACATATGGATTATTTGCATCTACAAAGGGGATTTGGGTATTCATATTACCTTTGTAGATTGCAGCAACTTGATGACGATCTCTTCATAGCAAGAACGGGCTGGAGACCATTCAAAGCTTCGTCCCCAGCGGAGTCGCCAAAAAGTGTGTTGACGCTGGAACGCGCCACACTAACACGTTGATGTGTACCATGGCGCCGAGGAGATGCTCCATAACTCACTCGCGGGAGGCCGACTTCCAGTAGCGACACGCAAGACAACAAGCCGCCCTTTTGGGACCCGAAACCCCACACGCCCGGAGGGACCCCATCTGGGCGCGCGACGGCTATGGGCTGCCCTAGGTCGACCTGATCGCCCCTAGGGCCTCGAGGTTCGCCGCCCTGCAATGAAGAAGAACGAACGAAGAACGAGGAAGAAGAAGAACTAGGGTTAAGGAGAAAAGATAAAAGATAAAAAGTGGTAGATTGATTGATCGATTGTGTGTTGTTCAATCGGCCATCACCCCTCAGGTATATAAGAGGCGGCTGGACTTTCCGTGCAAGGAAAAGTCTTGGATTCACATCCAAAATCCTAGTCAAATTCGGATTGGTTTTGTCCGAACTTTCCAAAATTGTTCGGTTTAAATTGGCTGCACCTTGCGGATAACTTTTGAGGTGGTAAACGACCTCGGATGGAAATGAGCCCAAAAGCAATCTTGACCGTTTCGACGAGGCGAACAACTATTATGTTGAACGTTTTTTTATTAGAGTTCATCTTGAGGGTCAAATCGCTCGTGCAACACAGGTTGTTATTCGCGCTACCCATCAGACAGGGTGTCTGGTGGGGCGCGCCGCTTTTGGCTCGTGATAGTGCTGTATTCGGATGGCTCTAACTTTTCCATACAAACTCATATTGGAACGATTCTTATATCAAAATCGATTGTTTCGACGAGACGAAGACAATCGATGTAGATCACTTTTCCATACGAGGCAGTCTTGGGGGCGTAATGTGTCGAATAGTGTTCTGAATACAAAATCTCAGTATTTCGAACACAACTTCGGACTTCGAGATGAGATCAGATGGCGATGGCCCAAACTTCAAGGATGTTCGTACCAACAATACGAAACTTTTTCATGTAGAACACTTCTCCATTTGAGGCCATTTTAAATAAGTTCTTGACTGTGCCAAAATCTAGTGTCAACACCAGTATCCCATGTTAGATTCAGGGGGAGCAAGACATCTAAGGGAAGGAGATCATTTAAATTCATTGCATATCTTTACTCTTGGGGACATGTCTAATTCAATGTGGTACTTAGTGCTCACTCTCTACATGTCATCCCAGTCTTGGTATTCTTGTGGTTTCTTCTGTTTGCTCTGGCTAGTAGATGTGTCTGTGTTATCTAACCTTGTTTACACAGGTTCATTTCATCCTAAGACAACTCAAGACTACAAGGTAAGCATATGCATCACAATCATGTGTATGAGGAATTCTTGCTGATGTACATACTATTTGCAAGAAGGACTCATGAGCATGAAGGTAATTTCTACAACATTCTTTGCTCTGATGCATATGGCCAAGATACATGTAACACATTGTCTGCTCTATCATGTTTATGCTCTCACATGCTTCTATGTTCCATATTCACATGACTACATACATGTTGGGGGAGCCTATGTTTGTTACATGTCCTTCCAAAGCTTTACTCACTACTCTCTATATCTTTATCTAAAGCTTTGATGTATGTTGTCATCCATTACCAAAAAGGGGGAGATTGAAAGCACAAGTGCTCCCTAGGTGGTTTTGGTAATTAATGTCAACATATCTCTTGTTGGACTAACACTTTTATCTAGCATGTTTCAGATATGTTCAACAATGGAGTGGCATGGACTAAAGGATGTGGGAACTCCTTCAAGATGCTAAGGACAAAGGATTGGCTCAAGCTTCAAGCTCAAGACTCTTCATTTCATATTTTAGTGGTCCAAGATCACATTGAGTCTATAGGAAAAGCCAATACTATCAAGGAGGGGTGAGGTGTTGCTTAATGAGCCTCTTGCTTCATGTGCTTCGTGATATGCTCCAAAACCCTCAACTACTTTCCCACTTCCACAAATGACCTAAACCCAAAGCCAAAATCGGTCACACCGATTATTCCTATCCGGCGCCACCGATTCCAAAAGTCATAGCCACTGCCACAAACCCTAAGCAAATCGGTCTTACCGATAGGGATCTCGGTCTCACCGAGATGGGATTGTAATCTCTCTGTGTATGTCCATTATCAAAATCGGTCTCGCTGAGTTTGAGCAATCGGTACTACCAAGATTACAATGCAAACTCTCTGGATAACTTATTACCAAAATCGGTCCCACCGAGTTTGAGTAATCGGTCCCACAGAGTTTGCCTGACCAACTCTCTGGAAAGCTTATTACCACATCGGTCTCACCGAGTTTGTGTAATCGGTCCTACCGAGATTACGTTATGCCCTAACCCTAACAATATCTGTCTCACCGAGTTGCATTTCGGTCCCACCGAAAATCACTAACGGTCACTAGGTTTACTAAATCGGTCCGACCAAGTTTAACGATTCGGTCCCACCGAGTTTGGTAAATTGTGTGTAACGGTTAGATTTTGTGTGGAGACTATATATACCCCTCCACCTCCTCTTCATTCGTGGAGAGAGCCATCAGAACGAACCTACACTTCCAACTTACATTTTTTGAGAGAGAACTACCTACTCATGTGTTGAGGCCAAGATATTCCATTCCTACCATATGAATCTTGATCTCTAGCCTTCCCAAGTTGCTTTCCACTCAAATCCTCTTTGCACCAGATCCAAAACCTATGAGAGATAGTTGAGTGTTGGGGAGACTAACATTTGAAGCACAAGAGCAAGGAGTTCATCATCAACGCACCATTTGTTACTTCTTGGAGAGTGGTGTCTCCTAGATTGGCTAGGTGTCACTTGGGAGCCTCCGACAAGATTGTGGAGTTGAACCAAGGAGTTTGTAAGGGCAAGGAGATCGCCTACTTCGTGAAGATCTACCGCTAGTGAGGCAAGTCCTTCGTGGGCGACGGCCATGGTGGGATAGACAAGGTTGCTTCTTCGTGGACCCTTCGTGGGTGGAGCCCTCCATGGACTCGCGCAACCGTTACCCTTCATGGGTTGAAGTCTCCATCAACGTGGATGTACGATAGCACCACCTATCAGAAACACGCCAAAACATCCGTGTCTCCAATTGCGCTTGGATCCTCCAAACCCTTCCCTTTACTTTCTGGCAAGTTGCATGCTTTACTTTCCGCTGCTCATATACTCTTTGCATGCTTGCTTGATATGTATTGTGAATGTTGAAATTGTGCCTAATATCCACTTAAACTTAAAGAAACTTAAAAACTGCAACTTTGGTACTTAGTGTCTAATCACCCCCCTCTAGACACCTCTTCTCAATGTCCTACAGCAGCCTCACACCACAGCCGAACCAGTGAACCCTCGTACTCCTCTTCGCGTGGGCATCCACTGCTGCGTCTTCCCCAGCTCCGAGTCGTCCCCTTCCTAGGCCTCGCCGTCGTCCACCGCCGTGGTGCTCTCGGCATGGCGTGGTCAACGTGGTCAAGGAACGACTTCCATCGGACGTTGACTGTACGTGAAGAGGCTGATAGTTGGGTCCACGGCCGCAGCAAGGAAGTGCCTCCTTATTACGTGGAAAATAATGATTCCTCCACCTGACAGCAGGGACCCACCGGACGCGCCACCGTATTTCGCGAAAAAAAGTTCCCCCCTGACTGCTGGGACCCACCAGCCACATCTTCGCACGCAAAGAAGTGCGTCCGGGCAAAAAAATAAACAATTCGCCCCCCTGACTGCTGGGACCCACCAGCTACATCTTCACACGCAAGGAAGTGCGTCCGGGCAAAAAAATTGATTCCCCCCTGACTGTTGGGACCCACCAGCTACATCTTCGCACGCAAAGGAAGTGCGTCCGAAAAAAACGATTCGCCCCTCTGACTGGTGGGACCCACCAGCTACATTTTCGCATGCAAGGAACTTCCTGACAGTCGGGACCCACCTTGTCGAAGCGTACGTAGCGCTTTCATTCTGGTCGCGAACGTGTACGTACATACTGGTCGTTGTAGAGGCGCGCACGTGTCGTAGTAGAGGTGCACACGTAGCATATACACGTACGTACAACAGCCAGGGTGCAAGAAAGAAAATACGGCCACGTATGTGTACATACGGGCGGGGTCTCGAACGCCTAGTCACGCATACGTACGGCAAGGGCTCGTGTTCATGGGGAGGCAACGGAATGCGTCGTGTTCATGGGGAGGCAACAGAATGCGTCGTGTTCATGGGGAGGCAATGGAATGCGTCGTGTTCATGGGGAGGCAACGGAATGCGTCGTGTTCATGGGGAGGCAACAGAATGCGTCGTGTTCATCGGGAGGCAACAGAACGCGTGGGAGCCAACCAGCTTGGACGGAACAAGTGATGGAAACGAGGCCTGGCGTACCGCAGAACAGACGTAACGGACCTCCTACGGTCGAAACGGGGGTCCTGTTGATCGGGAGGGGTGTGGCGTACCGCAAAACGGAGGAAACGGACCTCCTACGATCGGAATGGGGGTCCTGTTGATCGGGAGGGGTGTGGCGTACCGCAAAACGGAGGAAACGGACCTGCTACGGTCGAAACGGGGGTCCTGTTGATCGGAGGGTGTGGCGATCGCAAAACGGATTTAAACGGACTTGTGTTGGAGTGCTACGGTCGAAACGTGGGGGGGGTGTGGCGATCGCAAAACGGACTCCACGGATACTGTTCATCTCCACCGCCGACCTCCTCCACCTCCACGGGCTACCGCCGACCTCCTCCACCTCCATGGGCTCTGCTCATCCAGCCTCCACCGCGCTTACTCCAACGGCCATGCTCAACCACCCTCCACGGGCACCCTCCATCGCCTACTATTCATCCAGCCCTCCACACCACGGGGTCATGTTCAACCACCCCTCCACGGCCACCCCTTCATCGTCTACTGTTCATCCAGCCCTCCACACCACGGGGTCCTGTTCAACCACCCCTCCACGGCCACCCCTCCACCATCTAGTGTTCATCCAGCCCTCCACACCAAGGGTTCTTGTTCATCCAGAGGCAATGCCACCGCTCACTGTTCATCCAACCCCCCTCCCCCGCAACGCTCACTGTTCATCCAATCGATCGGCTTCAATTAGCAGCAGTAGCGAAGGGAGGTACCTTTGGGTTCATCGGGTTCGATTAACGATCATCGATCGATCGCTCGGGTTCAAGAACACGAGCTGCAAAGGCAATCGCCGGGTTGATTAGAGCCCAGCGCCTCGCTTCAGCTTGATTAGAGCTAACGCCGCACACACACGCGTGTACTTGTACGAGAAACACGATCGCTTCTCCCACCGTAACCGTAACTCCCAAATTTTCCTCCCCTCGCTTCTACCACGGTTTTTTTCGTCATGGACGACCCAAAGAATGTCATGCGGTGCATCTCCGCCCGCCTAGGACGAAAAGCCCATTTTCGTCATGATTTTTGTCATAGAAGTACGAGCCCACCACATCTATGATGATACCGGTTTGTCACAATTATTGTCATAGAAGTGTCATATGTATGACAGAATTTTTTTCGCTCGCCCAAAATGTCACGGATGTGTCTTTTTTGTAGTGCTAGTGTCTTCGCAGATCTCGCAAAACTCGATCAAGATTGCTCAAACAATCATCAAAAGAGGATCCATAAACGGAAAAGTCATCCATGAATACCTCACAAATCTTTTCACAAAATCGAGAATATAGCCATCATGCATCTTTGAAAGGTAGCAGTGCATTACATAAACCAAAAGGCATACGCCTATAAGCAAAAGTACCAAAAGGGCAAGTAAAAGTAGTTTTAGATTGATCCTTCACGACACGTGTATCTAAGAGAAACCGAATAACCATCTAGGAAGCAGAAATGTGTGTGTTTTGATAGTCTTTCTAGCATTTGATCAATAAAAGGTAAAGGGTAATGATCTTTCTTAGTAGCTTTATTTAACTTACGTAAATCAATTACCATCCTATAACCTGTAATAATTCTTTATGGATCAATTCATCTTTATCATTAGGAACAACGGTAATACCTCCCTTTTAGGAACACAATGGGCAGGGCTTACCCATTCACTATCGACAACAGGATAAATAATACCGCCTCAAGGAGTTTTAGTATCTCCTTTCTTACCACTTCTTTCATCTTGGGATTTAGTCGTCGTTGAGGATCTCTAACTGATTTGGCATCTTTCTCCACTGTAATTTTGAGTTGGCATAATGTGGCACTAATGCCCTTAAGATCATCCAGAGCATATCCAATAGCTGCTCGGTGCTTCTTCAGAGTTTTCAATAATCTTTCTTCTTCTTGCTCTGAAACTTTAGCACTAATAATAACATGATATATTTTCTTTTCATCAAGATAAGCATACTTAAGATTATCAGGTAAAGGTTTGAGTTCAAACACGGGATCACCCTTGGGTGGAGGGGGATCCCCAAGAATTTCAATGACAAGGTTATGTTTCCGCATAGGTTCTTGTTTGAGGAACACTTCATCTATTTCCCTTCTTTCCTTCAAAAACATATCGTTCTCATGGTCTAGCAAATATTGTTCTAAGGATCAGTAGGAGGCACGACATTGGAAGCAAGACAAATAATCTCGTCCTTACTAGATGGTTCCCTATCACGAGGTTGTCTATGAAACTTAGCAAAATTAAACTCATGAGACATACCATCTACGCCAACGGTGAAAGTATCTTTTTCACAATCAATCTTAGCACTAGCTGTATTCAAGAAGGGTCTACAAAAAATAATGGGACAAAAATCATCTTGTGGGGAACCAAGAATAAGAAAATCAGCAGGGTATTTAACCTTCCCACACAAGACTTCAACATATCTAACAATCCCAATAGGTTTAGTGGTATCCCTATTAGCAAGCTTAATAGTAACATCAATGTCTTCTAATTCAGCGGGTGCAATGTCGTGCATAATTTCTTTATATAGATCATAAGGTATCGCACTAGCACTAGCACCCATTTCACATAAGCCATGATAACAATGATCTCCTATTTTAATAGAAATAACAGGCATGCCTATGATAGGTCTATGTATCTTAGTATCTGGTCTAGCAATATTAGCAGATTCATTACAGAAATAAATAACATGCCCATCTAAATCATCATCCAAGAGATCTTTAACCATAGCAATACTAGGTTCAACATTGATTTGCTAAGGAGGTGTATAAGTCCTAGTATTACTCTTACGAACCACATTCAAAGTTTTAGCATGATCCTTTATCTTAACAGGAAAGGGAGGTTTCTCAACATAAGTAGTAGGAACAATAGGATCACTATAGGTGATAGTCTTTTCTTCAACTGTAATAGGTGCAACTACTTTCACTTCAACATGAGGATTATATTTAAACCACTTCTCTTTAGGGATATCAACGTGAGTAGCAAAAGATTTACAGAAAGAAGCTACTATCTCAGAGTCAAGTCCATAGTTAGAGCTAAATCCACGAAAAGCATCGGTATCCATAAAAGATTTAACACAATCGAACTTAGGTGTCATACCTGAATCCTTACCATCGTCTGAACACCAATCTTTAGAGTTGCATTTAATTCTTTCCAATAAGTCCCATTTGAAATCAATAGTCTTCAGCATATAAGAACCATCACAGGAAGTATCGAGCAGGTTGCGATTATCAAGAGAAAGCCGAGCATAAAAGATTTGAATAATCATTTCCCGGGAGAGCTCATGATTGGGGCATGAATATAAAATTTAATTAAGCATCCCCCAAGCATGAGCAATGCTTTCTCCTTCATGAGGCCAGAAATTATATATGTAATTACGATCACGATGAACAAGATGCATAGGATAGAACTTCTGGTGAAATTCCAACTTCAATCGCTTATAATTCCAAGATCTCGTATCATCACATAGCCTATACCATGTCAATGCATCTCGCTTCAAAGATAAAGGGAAGACCTTCCTTTGACAACATCATCGGAATACCGCAAGCTTAAATAATCCACAAACTTCATCCACAAAGATAAGGTGTAAATCGATGCAATGTTCCATCTCCTCCAAAGGGATTAGCTAGCGTTTCTCTATCATACCCAAGGAATCTCAAAGTAAATATTTTCATAAAGTTCAGAGGTTGAGGAGAAACTCTTTGCTCTTTCGGTTGGGGTGAAGATACCTGAACAAGCCCCTCAAAGGATTAGTTTCCATAGTGACAAGTAATGTAAAATTTCAGCACACTATATAAATGTTTCCTTACCAAGTTCCACTCACCAAAAGCGCTACACTTCGCGACGGCGCCGAGAAAAGAGTGTTAATGACCCACAAGTGTAGGGGATCAATCGTAGTCCTTTCGATAAGTAAGAGTGTCGAACCCAATGAGGAGCGTATGAAATGATAAGCGTTTTCAAGAAGGTTTTCTCTCGCAAGCTTGAAATTGTAGGTGATAGATAGTTTTGTGATAAGATAAATAGTAATGAGTAACAAGTAAATAAAGTAAGTAAAGTGCAGCAAGGTGGCCCAATCCTTTATGTAGCAAAGGATAAGCCTGGACAATTTCTAATAATGAGAAAGGAGCTCCCGAGGACACATGGGAATTATCGCAAGCTAGTTTTCATCACGCTCATATGATTCGCGTTCGGTACTTTGATAATTTGATATGTGGGTGGACCGGTGCTTGGGTACTGCCCTTACTTGGACAAGCATCCCACTTATGATTAACCCCTATTGCAAGCGTCCGCAACTACAAAAGAAGTAGTAAGGTAAACCTAACAACAACATTAAACATATGGATCCAAATCAGCCCCTAACGAAGCAACGCATAAACTAGGGTTTAAGCTTCTATCACTCTAGCAACCCATCATCTACTTATTACTTCCCAATGCCTTCCTCTAGGCCCAAATAATGGTGAAGTGTCATGTAGTCGACGTTCACATAACACCACTAGAGGAAAAGACAACATACATCTCATCAAAATATCGAATCTAATACCAAATTCACATGACTACTAATAGCAAGACTTCACCCATGTCCCCAGGAACAAACGTAACTACTCACAAAGCATATTCATGTTCATAATCAGAGGGTAATAATATGCATAAAGGATCTGAACATATGATCTTCCACCAAGTAAACCAATTAGCATCAACTACAAGGAGTAATCAACACTACTAGCAACCCACATGTACCAATTTGTGGTTTTGACACATGATTGGATACAAAAGATGAACTAGGTGAGGGAGTCCTGGACTAGGGGGTGTCCGGACAGCCGGACTATCAATATCCACGGACTCCAAGACTACAAAGATACAAGATTGAAGACTCGGCTCGTGTCCCAAGGTACTTTCCTTGGCGTGGAAGGCAAGCTTGGCAACACGGATATGTAGATCTCCTACCATTGTAACCGACTCAGGTAACCCTAGCCCTCTCCGGTGTCTATATAAACCGGAGGGCTTTAGTCCAGAGGACAACATACATCTCAACGATCATACCATAGGCTAGCTTCTAGGGTTTAGCTTCCTTGATCTCGTGGTAGATCTACTCTTGTACTACCCATATCATCAATATTAATCAAGCAGACGAGGGTTTTACCTCCATCGAGAGGGCCGAACCTGGGTAAAAACATTGTGTCCCTTGTCTCTTGTTACCATCCGCCTAGACGCACAGTTCGGGACCCCTACCGAGATCCGCCGGTTTTGACAATCGACATTGGTGCTTTCATTGAGAGTTCCTCGTGTCGCCACCGATAGGCTTGATGGCATCTTCAACCAACAATGCTGTCCTGGTGAGACTTTTCTCCCGGACAGATCTTCAGATTCAGCGGCTTTGCATGCGGGCCAATTCTCTTGGCCATCCGAGCAGATCGAAGCTACGCCCTGGTCGTCAGTCGATTTGAAGCTTAAACTTCACGGCCGATGTCCGCGGAGACTTGATCTTCGACGGACTCGAGCCACGGCCGAGCGAGCCGCACTGTAATGATGGGCATGATCTAGCTCTGCCGCGAGCGGTGCTTTGGTGGTCGCGACACGGATCAGCTTCGGCCATTAGCCCGGAGCCGATCGCCCAGATCGAGGGCCGGTGGATAGACGCCGCCCTGGGGGCTTCAATATCCACGGCGATGGAGCCGAACACCAATCTTGTCCCCGGCGAAACTCGTGATTCCGAGGCGCCGGACTCCTTGCCGGACTCCGAACCTCCCGCACCTCTACCAATCAATTCGGATTGGGCGCCGGTCATGGAATTCACCGCCGCAGACATCTTTTCAAGATTTCGCTTTTGGCGATATCCTCAATTCATCAAGCATCTCTCGCTATCAGAGAGTCCCGCCGACTATGGCTGTGAAGGTTGGAGCTCGGACGACGAAGAAATTCAGAGCCCACCCACCACCCACTTTGTAGCCACTGTCGAGGATCTAACCGACATGCTAGACTACGACTCCGACAACATCAACGCTATGGACGACGATGCCGAGACGATCAGAACCAGCACCACAGGCATCGAAGACCACCTCGTCATACGACATATACATGGTGGACACCCCAAAAGATGGGGATGGTGAAGAAGCAATGAGGCGACTCTTTAAAGAAGCAGCCCAAACGCCGGCGTCGCTGGCGCCGCCTAAATCCCGCCACAAGAAGAATGGAGATTCCACACAGAGACAATAATACTCCGAAAGCGCCGAAGACAATCCCTCCAAAGATGACTCAGCAGCAGAGGATGGTGAAGCAAGCCCCACGAGAGGGCGGCGATGAAGGGGTTGAGGATGATAACTATATGCCTCCTCCAAGACGAAGCAAGCCTCAACGATGACGAATTGGCTGCACTGAGGATCCCGCCGAACAAGAGCGCTTCAAGTGCGGGCTTATCGCCACAAAGAAACAGCCTAAAGAAAAAGCAGCAGCAGCTTCAAGCTGATCAAGATCTGCTGGCCGATCGATGGACCGAGGTCCTCGCGTCAAGAGTATAAACTCGAACGCCTCCAAAAGCTACCTAAGACGCAAGCTGCTCCCCTGTTAGAGGAGGAAGCATACATACCTTCATCACCGGCAAGACGACATGGTCGATCGACCACCCCGTGGTCGTGACAGAGAGGCATCCAGCCCCACCAAGACCGTACTCGCATCGCTCCAAAAGTACGGCCAAGAGGAAACGCTACGGACTTGCGAGACATATTGAGGACAAGGCAAGGCAATCCAGATCCATCTATGGATGACGTGGGCGCCTACGACCCACGATTTAATACCGCTGCGCCGGATACAATAACCCGCCCGCCGAACACAGCAGCATAACGCTCTCTTGAGCTGCGCCGTGATATTGCCCAATACTGGGCGCCAGACACCCTCTATGCTTCATCGACGAAGTAATGGATCATCGATCCTCAAGGGTTTAAACCCGTAAACATCGAATCCTACGATGGCACAACAGACCCCGTGGTTTGGATCGAAGACTATCTTCTCCATATTCATATGGCCCGCGGTGATGACCTCCATGCCATCAAGTATCTCCCACTCAAGCCTAAAGGACCAGCTCGGCATTGGCTTAACAGCTTGCCCGCAGAGTCAATTGGATGTTGGGAAGACCTGGAGGCCGCATTCCTTGATAACTTCCAAGGCACATATGTGCGACCACCAGACGCCGATGACTTAAGCCACATCATTCAGCAGCCAGACGAATCGGCAAGACAATTCTGGACACGGTTCTTGATGAAGAAAAACCAAATCGTCGACTGTCCGGACGCAGAGGCCCTCGCAGCCTTCAAACACAACATCCGGGACGAATGGCTAGCCCGGCACCTGGGGCAGGAAAAGCCGAAATCCATGGCAGCCCTCACATCGTTAATGACCCGCTTTTGCGCGGGAGAGGATAGCTGGCTAGCTCGCAGCAACAATCTTCGTAAAAATTCTGGCAGTCCGGATACTAAGGACAACAATGGCAGGTCACGTCGAATCAAAAACAAGCGCCGCATTAACGGCGACGATAAGGAGGATACGACAGTCAATGCCGGATTCCGAGGCTCCAAACCCGGTTAGCGGAAGAAGCCATTTAAAAGAACCACTCCGGGTCCGTCCAATTTGGACCGAATACTCGACCGCTTATGCCAGATACATGGCACCTCCGAAAAGCCAGCTAATCACACCAATAGAGATTGTTGGGTGTTCAAGCAGGCCGGCAAGTTAATTGCCGAAAACAATGACAAGGGGCTAAATAGCGACGACGAGGAAGAGACCCGACCGCCGAACAATAGAGGACAGAAGGGTTTCCCCCCACAAGTGCGGACGGTGAATATGATATACGCGACCCATATACCCAAGAGGGAGAGGAAGCGCGACCACGGACGCCTATGCGATGGAGCCGCCGCCCCTAAAGTTCAACCCATGGTCCTCTTGCCCGATCACCTTCGATCAAAGAGACCATCCGACCAGCATACTCCATGGCGGATTCGCCGCACTGGTTTTAGACCCAATCGTCGATGGGTTCCACCTGACGAGAGTCTTGATGGACGGCGGTAGCAGCTCGAACCTACTTTATCGAGGATACAAGGCGCAAAATGGGCATAGACCCATCAAGGATTAAACCTACAAAGACAACCTTTAAAGGTGTCATCCCAGAGTGGAAGCCAATCGCATGTGCTCACCACACCGAAGTGGTCTTCGATCACCGGATAATTTCCGGCTTAAGAGTTAATCTTCGACATAGTCCCGCTTCAGATCGGCTATCATGCTCGCTTGGACGAACCGCGTTTGTAAAATTCAACGCGTGCTGCATTATGCATACCTAAAGCTCAAGATGCCAGGCCCTCGTGGAGTCATCACGGTCAATGGAAATACGGAACGCTCCCTCCGAACGGAGGAACATACAGCGGCTCTCACGGCAGAAGTACAGAGCAGCCTTCTCAGGCAATTCTCAAGTCCGGCAGTTAGAAAGCCGGATACAGCAAAGCGCGCCCGGAGCAATACCAACCAAGACCACCTGGCGCGATCGAGCATCGCCAGAGTAACACGGCCCCAACCCTCGCCGCGCGATGATCACAAGAATAACACTCGCAGACATCATTACGCTTTGGAGATACCATGGGCGCAGGGAAAGGGGCACGATCACAAGGGACCAAGAGTGCGGCTCGACCACACCAGGGGCTCACACTAGCGCCCCCCTTGTTTTTATTTTTATCTTTTCTTCTTTTATGTATACAGGACTTTGTTAACCGTAAGCCCCGTCCGATGGCTAACTTGCGAACTCACGATGCAACAAATAGGGACTAAAGAAGGCCATGATTTAACATTCTGTGTGGTCTCAATTACGAGCATTAAATTCGATTATATACACCAAGTCTGCAGCTCATCCTCGAGGGGGACATGTTTATTTAGTCCAAATCCTTCCCTATCAAGACTATTTGTATCACCGCTTCTACTAGCAGACTTTCTTTCATAAAAATGCAGCACCTTTTATTGCAATTGCATTATCTTTTATATGTTCATTATATGACATCCTCGCACCCACACATTTTGGTACGGCCGAACACGCCAGGGCTTCGTTCCCCAAATTATGGTGTGATTACGTCCAACACTTTCACAAGTGCGGCACCCGAACTTATAGCATTATATGAATCGCTCCAATCATGTCTTGGGAATGGGAAATGGTAAAATTAAATTTTTTTAACCCCTTTTTTTGGAATTTGGTTTTTTTGCTGGGTTTCCAATTTGCACCCCCAAAAGGGAAAAGGGAAATTTTCTTTAAATTTTTTTTTTTTGTCCCTTTCTCATATTTTTTGGTTTGGGTTTTTTTTCGATTTGGCCCCTAAAAACCTTTCTTTCCCACTTTTTTTGAAAAATCCCAAACCCGGCCCTTTTTTTTTTTTGACCTTTAAAATTGCCTTTCCCTTTTTTCTTTTTTGCCCCATATTTTTAATTTTTTTTTGCCCCTTTCTTTTAATTGTTGGTTTTTAAAAAAATGGGGTTATGCTTTAAACAATTTTTTAAAATTTTTTTCCCAAAATAAATTTTTAAACCTTTTTTAAATTGGAAATTTGAAAGCCCTTTTAAATTTGTGGGAAACAATTTTAATTTGGTCTTCGGGTTTTTTCCACTTTCCCAACCCTTTAATTTAAAACAGGGTTAATTTTAAAATTTGTTTAAATTGCAAAAATTTAAACTATGTGAAAGGGTAAGAAGAAAAATTTTAAAGCCCCCTTTTTTAAAAAAATTTTTTCAAATTTTGAATTAAAAATTTCTTGTTTGCCATTTTTTTTTTCCCTTTAAAATTTTTTAAAATTTCTTTGGTTTTTTCCATTTATGAGGTTTATTATTGGTTTAAATTTGTAAATTTAAAATTGTTTAAAGGGTTTTTTAAAATTTTTGGCAAATTTAAAACTTTTTTAGACAAACTTTAAATTTTTTAAAAATTTGTTAAAAGGTTTGAATTTCAAAAAAAAAAAATTAAAAAAACAAAATTTGGTTTTAAAAAATTTTGGAAATTTTTCCCAAGGGGCCATTAAACCCAAAAAAACCCAAAAAACCCTTTTTTCCCAATTGGCTTTCTTTTATTTGAAATTTTCTTTTAAAAAAAAAAGGGGGGAAAGGGAAAAAGGTTTTTTTTCTTTTTAAATGGGAAAAAGGGGTGTTTTTGAAAAAAAAAAATTTGGTTTTGATTTAAAATTGTTTAATTTTTCTTGCCCCAAAACTTTTGAAAATTTTTTGTTTGGAAAACCCGAAGGCCCTTTTCCGGGAAACTTTTTTTTTAATTTCTTGGGGCAAAGCCAAAAATTTTTCCCGTAAATCAAGGGGTTTTTCCAGTTTTGGGCCGTTTCTAAATGGGTTCTCTTTTAATACAAATATATTCCAATTTTTCAAAAAATTAGCATTTCTCCTTTTTGGGGCAATTGGAATGTTTTTCTTTTTTTTCATTGTTTGAACGGGGGGAAAAATTGGGGCAAAAAAATTTCATTTGGAAATTTTATTTCCCAAATTTTTTAAATTTTGTGCAAAATTAAATTTGAAAAAGTTGGGTTAAATTGGGAAAAACCTAGGGAAAGTTAAAATTGTACTTTTTTGGGAATTTTAAATTGGAACATCTTTGCCCTGGTTTTTTTTCCCCTTTAAAAAATTTTTTCGTTTAAGGCAAAACCCTTAGCCCCAAAAATGCCCCAACCAAAATTTCCCTTTTACAATTTTTGGGAAAAACCCCAAAAAAATTTTCCCAAAGGGGTTGGGCATGAAATTTGGTTTTACAGTTTAAAAGGGGAAAAAAAAGGGATAAAGGGAAAAAAAAGTAATTTTTTTTTTTTTTTATCCAAAAAGGGGGGAAATTTTGAAAAAAGTCCCGGTTTTAAAATTAAACAAATTTTTGTTGGTTTTTAAATTTAATTGGGTTTTAAATTTACTTAAATTTCTTTTTAAATTTGGGGATGGCCCAAAGTTTAAATTTCATTTAAATTTTAAATTTTAAGATTTTTTAAAGGGTTCCAAAGGGTGTTTGTTTAAAAAGGGTTTGCCTGGGTTTTTGCTCAAAATACCCCCAAATTAACAAAAAGGGATTTTATTCAAATCCCGACCGAAAATTTAAAGTTTTCCATCAAAACCCGGGGAAATTTTAAAGGGTTTCGCCCACCAGTTTAAAAGTTTACAAGGCCCAAATTTAAAGTTGTACAACAAACTAAATTTTTAAAACCCCCCAAGGAAAAAAAGGGCCGCCCTTGCAAACCCCCAAGGGACCCCCAGGTTAGGGGCCCCCTCAAAGAGGGCATTTTCCCCCCAAAAGGGAAGAAAAACAAAAAGTTTATTTTAAAAGGAAAGTTTTTGTTTTGGTGGGGTTTTTTAACCTTTTTTTTCATTTGAAACCATCGTAAAAAAAATTTAAACTTTTCCTTTTGAAGGAATCTTGGTTTTAAAATTTTTCCCCAATTGATTTTTTTCCCTTTTTTTCCCCAAAATTTTGCCCTTTAAAAATTTAGGGGTATTTTTAGTTTAAAACATAAAAAAAAAAACCCCTTTACCGGGGGGCCCAAATTTGTTGGGGTTTTTAAATTGTATTTTGGGCAAATTTTTGGCCAAGGGTTTCCCAATGGGTCCCTGGGGTTTTGGGGAAGTGGTAAAGGGGCCAAATTTTTAAACTCAATGGACTTCAAAATTTTTAGGCCCAAAAAGATTAGACCCCCATAAAGGGGCCCCTGTTCAATGGTTTTAATTCCAAAATCCAATTTCCCACTTCCCGAAAACCAAATGGGAATTTATGGCCCAATTCCAAAAATTGCCCCAAAAAAAAATTTTTTTGAAATCCCCTTCCCCAAAAAAAAACCCCGTTAACCCAAAATCCTTTAGTCTGGGGCCCCCGCCCTTAAAGGGGCCCCAAAATTTTTCCCAGGGGTTTAATTACTTGGGGCAATTTAAAATTAAAGGGGTACGGGGGAAATTCCCCTTTCTTGGAAATTTTTCCCCGGGGCCCCCGCCCAAACGAAAAAATTTCATGGGAAAACCCCCAAAATTTCAGCAAAAGGGGGAAAAAAACTTAAAAGGTTGAAAATTTCCCCCCCAAAATTCGGGGGGAAAAAACCAACAAAATTTTAAAAAATTCCTTTTTGCCTACCCCTACATTTTACCATTGCCCCACCCCTTTTTCCCATGGTTTAGGGGAACACGAACAAAAGGGGGACCAATTTGGGGACAGTCTTTGTTTCCCCCAATTTACCCGGGCTGGGGGGTTAACCAAAAAAGGGGGGGTTTTGGAAAAATGGGCTTTCCCTGGGGGGAAAAGGGATGGGGGGCCCTTTTTGGGGCTTTTTGCCCATGGGGGGCAATAACCCTTTAGGGTTGGAACCCCGTGGGAAGGAAAAACCCTAAAACCAACCCCAAAAACCCTTTTAATTTGGGTTCCAAAAAAAGGGCATGGAAAGGGGTTTTTACCCAGGGGGGGTTTGAAAGGGGTAGGTTTTCCCAAAACCCCAAAAAAAAACCCCAAAATTTTTTCCCAAAACCCCAAATTTCAAACCCCCAAAATCCCCACCCCCCCGGGCCCACCCCTTTCCCCACCCAAGGGCCCCTCCCCCCCCCCCACCCCGGTTTTAACCCCTCCCGGGAAGAACTTCCACCAAAAAACCTTGGGCCCCCCGGGAGAATGCCCCCCGGGTTTCCCAAACCCCCCGGGAACCCACCCAAAGGTTTCCCAAAAGTTTAAAAGTTCTTTCCCAAGGTTTCCCCCAAAAACCCCCCCCCGAACCCATTTCCACCAAGATGGGAATTCCCCCCCAAAATTTTTTGGGGGCTAAAAACTCCCTTTCGCTCCCCGGGTTTTTCCCAAAACCCCCAATCCCCGGGTTTCCGGGGCCCCCGGGGGCCCCACCCGGGGCAACGGAAAAAGGGTTAACGGGGAGAAAAAATCCCCCCATCCCTCCTTCTAAGGGCCTGAAAGAAAAACCCCCTTAAAAATTTTTTGGGGCAAAATTTGGGGTTTACAAAATTTTTAAAGAAAATTTTTTTGCCCCCAAAAGGGTGTTTTTTAAAAACCTTTGCCCAAACCCGCAAAACAATAAAAGGGGTATAAAGGAAAAAAAACAAATTTCAAAAAAAACCCCACCATTTTCGGGGAAATCCCCCCAAAGGGGGCCAGGGGGGGAAAAAAGATTTTTATTAACCAAGGAAAAAGGGCAAAAGGGGTTTTTCTTTATTCCCCATAAAAAAGATTTTTAAAGGGGTTTTTTTTAAAAACCCCACCTAAAACCCCCCTCCATCCCTTTCATTTAACCCAAACGTATTCCCCCCACCATTCCCCAAACCCATCCCCCAAAAACCGCCCAAAAACCCCCCCCTTTCCCTTTTTCCAAGTCCCGGGTTTACCCGGGGCCAATTTTCCCACCGGAAGATTTTTAAATGCCTTAATACCCAACAAATTTTTTTTAAAAAAAACCCCTTTTTTAAAAATCCCCCTTTAACCCCCCCAAGTCTACGGAAAAAGGGAAAAAACCGATCCTTTAAAACCCCCCAAATTTCCCTGCCTTTAGGTTTTTGGCGGGGGAATTTTAAACCCCCCTTAAAAACCCTTTCATAGATTTTTGGGTAAAGGGGAAACCCAAAACCAAAATTAAAAATTTTTATGATTTCCCCCAAACAGGGGGACCATTTCCAAAAAATCCAAAGGGAAAAATTTTAAAAATTTCCAAACCAAAGAAAAATTTCCCCAAAAAAAAAAAAAATTTTTGGGGACCCCAAAAAAAAACCCAAACCCAAACAAAATTTTAAAACCCAAAACCCCAAAAAAGTTTTGGGGCCCATTAATTTGGCCAATTAAAAAGGGAAATTTCTTTTTAAATTAAACCCCAAAAACCCCATCCAAACCGAAAACGACCCCTTTTTAAAACGACAAACCCTTTTTAAATTTGGTAGAAAATTTCGCAAGGGGGTTTTCCCAATTTTAACCCGCAAAATTCAAATTTACCCAAATTTTTTAAACCCCTTGAACCCAAATTCAAAGTTTGCCCCCAAAAGGGGTTTCCCTTTAAAAGGAAAATTTCCTTTATGGGGAAAGCCCTTTTTATGGGGGTTTTTAAAAGGTTTTTAATCCCGGGTTTAAAGGGACAAAAGATTTTTGGGGTTTAAAACACCCCAAACCCCCAAAACCACTTTGGCAAAATGGGAAAAAAGGGCAACAGAACGCAAAAGCCCTTCCCGGGGTTTCCCTTTTGATTAAAAAACCCAAAGCATTTTAAAACAAAATTTTTTTGGAATTTCGAAAGGGAAAAAGGGCAAAAAAAGGAGAAAAAGGGTTTTTTCCCAAAACCCTTTTAAATGGGTTAAAAACCAAAAACAATGTTTTTTCATGGGGGGGGGAAAATTTTATTTTAAAAGGAAACCCAGCCTCCCCATTCCAAAAGCCTTAAATTCCCTTTTTAAATCCACCAAACCCAATACCCATAGAAAACTTCCTTTAAAAACACCCAAATACCCAAACTTTAAAACCCAAACTTATCCCAAAAGTATTTGGCCACCCCAAAAAAGTTTTAAATTCCAAACTAAAAAATTTTTCAAATTTAAAGGGAAAAAATTTCTTTTTGGGGTTTTTGAAAAATTTTCCCAAATAAAAAAACCCCCCGGGAAAAAATCCAAATCCCAAAGGCCAAGGGAGGCCCTTTGGGTTTAAGTTCTCGGACTCCAGCTCCATCACCTCACGCCCGCCTCGATTCTGCATATTGCGGGCTTCGTAGCTCTTTGCGAGCTATTCCTGGGCATCGAGCCCCATTTTGCGTTGTGGAAGAGGTTATTATGCCTCGTACCCCGCTCTCACGAGGGGTCCATATATCAAGTGGGCGGTGCTGAAATATGGCGCATCGCCGGGACCGGATATCCATCCGAAACCCCTAAGAAGGCGTCTGAAGACTGGCCTTCAGAATGGTTTTACGTAGAAGACGCTCCGCTGCCGGACCCTGTTCGGATCGGCCTCCCGGAGTTCAGCAATGCTCCTCTGAAGAAACGCCTGAGTTGGCGCCCGCGGAGCCCCCAGCTGGAGGAAGACAAGAGCGTCCATTATTTGATGGGCCGGATAAGGTTACTGGCCCATTCCGGACTGACCATGATTGGAGTCATGGCCACATGCATTATGCGGGGAGTGCAGCCGCTGCAATACAGGGGCCACCCCATGTGGGATTTCAACGGAGAGAATGATGCCACTCGTCATGGCCGCCAAGTGCCGGGATCGGCCGAAGATCTTGTGAAGATTCTGTCCGGCCTGTACAAGGGGGAGAAGGAGGACTTTCTCCAGACGAGCCCATTGAATGGGTTCTCCATGAACAACCCTCGAAGCTGGGTAAGCGGATGCTCATTTATCCGACCCACGCTTTCAAAGTTAAGTACCTTACTTTATGGTTTTGACGCAGGATCTGCACCGGACTGTGGAGAGCATACATAGCCCGGCTCCACAACCCGAGGATCCGGAAAGATCCCTTGATCCGGCCTCCGAAGAGGATCCGGACATAAAGGTGGAGCTAATCGACGGGGTGTTCCATCAACTTAGCATGGACAATGCTCATCTCCGGTTCCCCAGGTGATTGTGACCGAAGTCCCGACACCATTATTTTGTCCTTGCGTATTTCTGACCACCGTATACAATGGTGTCTCGCAGGAGGTACCTTCAAGGCAGGGAGCCGAACCCGCGGCGGCTGGCCAACAAGGGTCAGTCCGGCCCAGCAGGCGAAAGAGGAGTGCGGCGCAGATCGAAACGTCGCCGCAACGGTATAGCTCGCGGTTGTTATGTAGGAAAAAGTTCCTAGGAAGTGTTTGAATGCTCATGACCTTTGCAGGAGAAAGAGTGCCCGCCGGACTGCGGGCGTAGAGGTTGCCAACCAAGCCTCTGCCAGCCAGGCTCCAACACCTGGTCTGGAGGGGGAGGCGAGCGCAAGGCGCGAGCCGGATACTCCTCCAACGGAGGATGCCGACAGTCTGTCCGCCACCAGGTCTGAGGTGGAGAGCGCCATGAATCATAGGCGCCGCCAGACAGTTTTTCGTGACGCGTGCTTCTCCCCTGGGGTGTTGAATGCCTTCAACGCGGGGGACGCGCACCTCCGTGCTTCTCAAGATGGTTTGACTAGAGCCGCGGAGCAGTATGTAAAGGACATACGGGTAAGAGATGTTAATAGTTGTATATGCCAGTAGCCCCCGAGACTTAAAGTAGTTAGAGTAACTGATTTAAGGATTTATTTGATGTGCAGGATCTTACAGAGAAGAATACCCAGTTATCCCAGGAGCTAGAAGAGTGCAAGGCCCAACTCGAGGCCGCACTAGCTGCCGCAGGAGGAAACACAGAGACCCCTCCTGGTAACACATTATTTCAAAAAGATAATCGGTGTGCGGCGTGCGTGTAAGTCTAACAATGACATTGCAGGTGTTGCTGGACTAGATCCGGACAAGCAAGACCTATTGCGCCAGCTGAAGGCCGGCGAGAGGGTGCTGACGAAGTTGCAGCAGGAAAGGAACAAACTCCAGGATGCCCACGCCCAGCTTGGAGAAGAGCTGAAAGGTGTTCGGGCCGAGCTGTCTGGCTCCGTGAAGGAGAATCAGCGGCTTCATCGCGGCATCTATAGTAAGTGCTTGAGCGAGCTCCTTTGAAAAGAAGAGTCCGGCGAGGAAGACAATTGACAAAAATATGTCTCAGAGGTGTGCTCACAGTCGTCGCCTGCTGGAGGAGATGCCCAGATCAACGGGTGATCAACTTCCCGAGCTGGTGCAACTGCTCGAACGAGTTCGGCAGGCGATGAGCGGCGTCGTCCAGGCTTTATGGCCGTCCCTCTCCCTGCCCGAGGGCCTTGAAGAGCTTGTAGAGAAGCTTCAGGGAGCACAGTAGCACTTCCGTTTATGGAAGATTTCGGCCTGCCGCCAAGGTGCTAGGGAGGCCTGGGCCATGGTGAAGACGCGGTACAAGAAGGCGGATCCCAACCACATGGCCGAGGTCGGACCTGTGGGGCTCGACGGGAAGGAGATCCCTGTGAGTTTAGTGTACGGCCAAGTAGAGTTGGCCGCTAAATACTCCCAACGGGACTATAAATTAGACAGCCTGTTAGACGGGATTGAGGAGGAATACAGTCAGTCGATTTGACAATGTATTTAAAATGACATGTAAAATGCCTTCTAGCCGGATTGTAGATTGTTTGTCTTTGCCGACCTTTTTGCTTCAACCTCGGGACCCTAGAGTCCGGAGTGTGTCCGAATACCTTCTCGGTTAAGAAACAACCGGGGCATGCATGGAGACCAGGCGTAGGGGTCATTAGTGCTTTATCAGACAAGTGCCCAACTAGTTATGTTATATTACATGGTTAGTAAGAAACATCTTCCAGGGAGAATAGTTCCGTTAAGGGTTCCTTTCCCTGGGAGGCATGCCCTAAAGTGCATGCCCGGACTGCGAAAAGAGCAGGAAAACATCTGGGGGCAGATAAATAAATAGGTAAAAAATCATCTTTCAAGTCACCGACCGAATATTCCCTTAAGAACGCTAGCTTTCGGCTTCACCCAGTCTGAGGTACACATCCGGTTGACCCGGCAGTAACAATCGCAGAGGTGCTCCCTTTACCTCATAGCCGAACAATCGGGAAAGTAGGGGTAAGCACAGGAGCCAGGCAACCCAGCTTGGCCAAAACTTAAGTCATATCGATGCATATAATGGTGAATAAAAGGTACACGTGGAAGTTTGACACATGTGCTGGGCATGAAGCCCTGATAAGTAAGCTTCTGGTAAAGAAGCCCCCAGGTACAATGAGTGCGGATAGCACATCAATTGTGTGCGAACAATGCGCAAGTAGGCCTTTAAGGGCTTTTATGAAAAGGGGTGAGAGAAAAAAGGGAAACAAAAGACAGTTGAAGTGTAAAAGTTTGGACGGGGGAAGGAGACGAACTCTTAGTCCGGCGCCAGGCGTAGAATCTTCGGAGGCGGGCTGCGTTCCATGGGTTCGGCTCGAGTCGGTTATCTGACGCATTTGGGCTTCCCATTTGGGCTTGAGCTTGTCCTTTTTCTTGTCCGGCAGGCATAGAACTAGTTCGCCAACATTGTAAGTCTTAGCCCGTACTTCTCTGCTTTGATATCTTCGAGCCTGCTGCTGATAGAATGCGGAACGAGCCTTGGCGACGTCGCATTCTTCCTCCAATGCGTCCAAGCTGTCCTGCCGATCCAGCTCGGCTTCTCTTTCTTCGTACATGCGCACTCGAGGTGAGTCATGAATGATGTCGCAGGGCAAAACTGCCTCTGCGTCGTATACCATAAAAAATGGTGTGAATCCGGTAGTACGGTTGGGCGTTGTCCGCAGCCCCAGTACGGAGTCGAGCTCCTCTACCCGGGCGTGTCGATTTCGTGAGGACCGCACTAGTCCGGGTTTGATGCCGCTCATTATTAGACCATTTGCTCGTTCCACTTGACCGTTGGTTTGAGGATGATAGTGAAGCGTAATCAAGCTTAATGCCCATATTTTTGCACCATAATTTAACCTCGTCGGCCGTGAAGTTCGTGGTCGTTATCGGTAATGATGCTATGGGGACACCATAACGGTGTACTACCCGGATATGAAGTCTATCACTAGTCCGGACTCGCCATTTTAACGGCTTGGCCTCTATCCATTTGGTGAATTTGTCCACCATGACCAATAGGTACCTTTGCTTGTGGGTTCCCCCTTTAGGGGTCCAACCATGTCAAGCCCTGCACCATGAACAGCCGTGTAATGGGTATGGTTTTGAGGGCGGTGGGTGGCATATGGCTCTGATTAGCAAAGACCTGACAACCGACGTACCTTTGGACTAAGTCCTGAGCATCTGCCCGGGCTGTCGGCCAATAAAATCCTATACGGAATGCTTTGCCTACAAGGGCCCGAGCTGCGGCATGGTGTCCGCCTAGTCCGGCGCGAATTTCAGCCAGGAGGTTTCGCCCTTCCTCTTCGGAGATACACCATTGAAGGACTCCGGTTGTGCTTTTCTTATAGAGTTCTCCCTCGTGGACCTTGTAGGCTTTAGATCGCCGGACTATGCAGCGGGCCTCATTTTGGTCTTCGGGAAGTTCCTGCCTGAGTAAGTAGGCTAGGAATGGCTCTGTCCACGGGGCGATTACTGCCATTATTTCGTGGGCTGAGGGTGTTATTTCATCGGCTGAATCGCCGATTATGTCAGATTGTTCTGTATTGGGTGGTGCGGCTGCCTCTGGGTTGTTATTTCCGGACTCTTCTTCCCATAGTACGGGCTTTAATCCAGGGCCATGGAACCCTCATCAGGGCCCCTCTATTTGGTGTGCACGAGGAGAGAGGTTTGCAACTGACTAGACCACATTCTTTGCAGAAGACTGATACGTCCATTTTGCATCATGCTTTTATATCGATATTTATCGCATTATGGGCTATTATTTCACGATATGTCACAATACTTATGGCTATCTATTATATATATATATATTAGAGAAGTCAAATAAGCCATCACGTTTATCCACATAGATTAAATTATCTCGGCCGTAAATTATAAATTAACGGCTTAGATTTAAAAGATGTAGTGTTACATACAAATATTATCACATAGACACAGTTTGCCATGTCACGTTGTCACGATGCGTATAGCACATGTCTTTTTTTAACTCATAAGTCTTTCTATGTACGACAAGAAAAAAAATCGGGTCAGCAGCCAACTAAGGAAGGTCCGACCTTACCTGCCCTCCCACCCAAAACAGCGTGGCAATAAATTCTAAAGATAAAAAGTTTACGTACAACAATAAATATGTGTATAGGAGTCTATTGTTAGACACGTGACCAAAAAGCAGATAACTAAGTTTTAAAAAGATACATATAAGGAAAGTTAAGATTATAACTGACTACGTACATACATGGCTGCACCACAAATAACAAGTCGTCTCCTTTTCAGTTTCAAAAAAAAGGTCGTGTCCTTTTCTTAAAGCTTGCCGTGTCCGATTACAAAAAAAAACCATGTCATGTCCTCCCTGGACACGCAGGTTTGCATGCATTATCATATTTTTTTCCGCGTGGATGCATGCATGATACTCAACCTTAGGTTTGAGAGAGACATTGATGACTCTGCGTCATCCACCAAGATAGACCACGGTAGCCAAAAAATGAACAGACTAAAAACGCAAGAACCAAACAAAATTATGTATTTTTCTCTCTCTATGAAACAGTTTCTTTAGTGAACATCAGACATGCTTCAACGATGCAGGGCACATCCGAGATGCAGGACGACATCCAACTCATCGTAGACATACAAACCATCGATTCATCCATTTAAGCTTAAATAAAAAGATACGTACAACATACGGAGGTGAAAATAAGTACATGTTTTATAATTCTCTGGTCGCATGGATACAATAGAAAATATTGTATAAATGAAACTAAAAAATGAAATAGAACGTCATCAACTCATGAATAGCTAATATTGGAAATATTTATGTAGTGAGCTAGGAAGTTTATTTTTTACGAAAATAGTGAGCTACTCCCTCCGTTCGTAAATATAAGTCTTTTTAGATATTTGAATGTGGACAACATACGGATGATTATAGACGTATTTTAGAGTGTAGATTCACTCATTTTGCTTCGTATGTAAAAGACATGTTTAGGAACAGATGGAGTAGAAGTTAGGTACAATTTTAACCTAAAAATTTGCAAACTTTGGCTTAAAAAATATAATGCAATGTCAAATTATATGGAAATGATAAAAATAAACTATGCAAAGTACCATCTTTTTAGGAGTATATACAAATAGTTACACATCGATGGTCAAGTGACTATCCGATGTAGAAGGTTAAAGTAAATTTAGCACACGTGTAAGCATCATGTAACTCCAACGTCACAATTTACGAGGAAGAGAAAGGAAGATAACAAAAGGATTACATACATTTGTACAGTGCACCAACTTTAGGTATTTCTTGGATTTATAGTAAAAAGAAGTTATAGATGACAAAAATCATTTTAATTATTTTTTTGCGTTGAAAATCATTTTAAATATGACTAAGAAAGACACACTACAAACCAACATGTGCAATATCACAAATAGCAAGCTATGAGTTGAGATGGTGAAAGAGCATATATTACACGGCTAAAAAGGAGGCACATTAGTATAAAACAATACTACAATATAGTCCGAGAAAAGGTGGGTGATGGAATAGATGATAAGATTTGGGTACAAACTATCAATGCTCATGTTTAAAAAGAGTGGAATATGCAAAGTTGGAGATTACTATCAAAGTTTGTGGTTCAGGATGGAGGAGCACAATAACAAATATAGCAGACTTCATCATTTTTTCCAAAGATGTATCCATATGTCTTTATTTTGCTTGATCGAGGATTGGCGAACCAAATCACGGAAAAGTTGTCCATGAAACTAAACCAGAACATAATAAAAACCAAAACTAAACTATATGTAGTAAGCTTTTCATGTAGGGATAATGCAACTAGATTATTTTGTATGTATAGAACTGTTGAATTAGACCATACATGCATTCCTCCACCAAAATAACCAGGATCACTTGCATATTGTCACTTATCAAGTACAGAATAGATCTTCTTCTCTTTCTTCTTATGAACACAATTGGCTTTCTGACACTAACGCCTGCTTATAATTATTTTCTATGTATTGGCAACTTACATGGCCAAAATAATGTGCACGTTCTCATAAAGAGAATCATGAAGGCAGTAACTAAGGAAATGACTTAGAAAAAAAATCCTTTAAGCAACAAACCATGTCAACTATATAATATGCCGATTTTTTTTCAAGATCATATAAGCTACTGCAAAATACTAGACACGTGATTAGGAAAAATAATACAATATATGGAGATAATATAGATGGAACATCGAAGGAGGAGAGAAAATAATTATATCAACCAAAGACATTGTATCGACCAAATACACCATTGGTAAATCAATGAGAAGGTCGTAGGTTGAAAGATCAACTAACCTAACCATAATCATCCATTGTTTAGTGGGAACATAGCCACCAAAATAAGAGGAAGAGTGCAGTACGAAATGATCAGTCTAAAAGGCCGTGGTTACACATGAGTTAAAGGTTCTAATGAGATATGTCTTATATTGATGAGCTTATACAAACAACCCAATACTATTAGTACAATGTAATATTTCTAATAATAGTTTACTAAATACTTTCTGGAGGAACAAAACATAAAATACAAATATGTATCAAATCTAGCCGCGCAAACGCGTGGGTCACACTGCTAGTTCTCTCTTATTTTACAAGGTTTACCATGAAGAGGGGGAGTGCCGGCAGCTGGAATTCTGGCTGGAAAAGGAGCAAATATTGGAGACCTATCCTGCGCAACTCCAAAAGTCCTGAAACTCCACGGAATATCTTAAAAGAAATAAAGAAAAATCGTCGCCAAAGATGAAGGCCAGGGGGCCCACACCCTGCCCACGAGGGTGGGGGGCGCGCCCCTCCCTCCTGGGCGCGCCCCCCTACCTCGTGGGCCCCCTGGTGGCTCTCCGACGCTCATCTTCTCCTATATGAAGTCTTTTGATGAGAAAAAATAATAAGAAACCTTTCGGGACGAGACTCCGCCGCCACGAGGTGGAACCTTGGCGGAACCAATCTAGGGCTCCGGTAGAGCTGTTCTATCGGGGACACATCCCTCCGGGAGGGGGAAATCATCACCATCGTCATCACCAACGCTCCTCTCATCGGCAGAGGGCAATCTCCATCAACATCTTCACTAGCACCATCTCATCTCCAAACCCTAGTTCATCTCTTGTATCCAATTCTTGTCTCCAAGTCCTGGATTGGTGCTAGTAGGTTGCTAGTAGTGTTGATTACTCCTTGTAGTTGATGCTAGTTGGTTTATTTGGTGGAAGATCATATGTTCAGATCCTTTATGCACATTATATCCCCTCTGATTATGAACATGAATATGCTTTGTGAGTAGTTACGTTTGTTCCTGAGGACAAGGGAGAAGTCTTGCTATTAGTAGTCATGTGAATTTGGTATTCGTTCGATATTTTGATAAAATGTATGTTGTCTAACCTCTAGTGGTGTTATGTGAACGTCGACTACACAACACTTCACCATTATTTGGGCCTAGAGGAAGGCATTGGGAAGTAATAAGTAGATGATGGGTTGCTAGAGTGACAGAAGCTTAAACCCTAGTTTATGCATTGCTTCGTAAGGGGCTGATTTGGATCCATATGTTTCATGCTATGGTTAGGTTTACCTTAATACTTATGTTGTAGTTGCGGATGCTTGCAATAGAGGTTAATCATAAGTGGGATGCTTGTTCAAGTAAGAACAACACCCAAGCACCGGTCCACCCACATATCAAATTATCAAAGTACCGAACGAGAATCATATGAGCGTGATGAAAACTAGCTTGAGGATATTTCCATGTGTCCTCGGGAGCGCTTTTCCTATCATAAGAGTTTGTCCAGGCTTGTCCTTTGCTACAAAAAGGATTGGGCTACCTTGCTGCACTTTATTTACTTTTGCTACTTATTGCTCGTTACAATTTATCTTATCACAAAACTATCTGTTATCACTTATTTCAGTACTTGCAGAGAATACCTTGCTGAAAACCGCTTATCATTTCCTTCTACTCCTCGTTGGGTTCGACACTCTTACTTATCGAAAGGACTACAATAGACCCCCTATACTTGTGGGTCATCAAAGACATGTGGCAGCACGAAAAAAAGGAGACGAACGGGAACATGACTCGATCCACGTTAATACTAGAATTAAATGGTTGGCATAAGGCTGGCGTGCTTCAACAATACCAGCTTGCAACCTATCATGCCACCACATGATCAGGTTATCTCACCATCATATAAACTCATCAAATTTAGAAGCTCACTTGTAGCTTGCTTTGCATGTAATATAACATTTTCTAATGCTTATATGAACATGCCATGAGAAAACTACTCAAGTAAACATGCAAGACACTCATGATATCAAAGGTTCAAACATGCTTGCCTGGTTCGGAGTAGTCGGAGTCTAGCTCGGTGAAGTTTGCGGTTCCGTCACCTCCTTCGGTATCTACGTTATATGAAAAAAATCGGATACTAACGTAAATACCGTGCATGCATAAAAGTTGTTCCAAATAATTTTCAAATAAATATGATAAAAAATTAGATAGAAAAATAAAGATGACAGAAAAAGAATCAACTCAAAATCTTCTTTTGTTCAAAAGTTATAAGGGTTTTAGTCTAGGGACTAATCTGTGATGAAACAGAAGCTTCCTAGGGGCTAGTTTAAAAAAGACAGAAAATGTTTCGGTTATAAAACGTATTTTGCCCGAAGGCGCTTTCAGAAAACATTTCGAAAAAAATTAAAAGCTGACGAGGGGTCCCACCCGTCAGGTTTAAAAACCAAAACAGAGTCCCGCCGGCGCCCGAGGCTTGCGGTGGTCGCCGGCGTCGATCCACGGCGAGGCAGGGGAAACGGAAGGTACCTACGAACTCACTGTTCTCTCCCGCATCTGTGGGTGGTGGAGTTGGTCGTCGGCGAGCACCACGTTGACGGCGGCCTCCACTCCGGCGGAAGGTGGTTTGGGCGGTGATGGATCTTGCCGAGGAGGGCTACAAACATCAAATTGGTGCTCGGGTTAGAAGAGTGGGTGTACTAGGAGGATGCTGACGAGGTTTGGGAAGCGGGGTTGCTCTCACCGGAGAGAATCGTGCCGGAGCCCGAAGCGGATCGGGGCGGCCGGAGTCGGGGAAGAAGACCTCCTCGAGGTCCTCCTAGTGGCTGGGCGCGGTTCTGGTGATTTGGAGGGGTGGTGCTTAGTCGAAGGCAAGCTCGGGGTCGCTATTTATAGCCGGACCGAGGCGGTTGCCGAGAACGGGATAACTCCGGCGAGTGATTACGGCGAGGCAGTGGTCGGGCTGGAGGTTTAGGTGATTGGGCATCATCGTGTTGGTCCACTGGTTCCGTTCAAGGGCTAAACTTGGCATGACTTGGGTGATACTCCAAGTTCTTGATGGAACGGCCTCACGGGCACGTCGGTGGCAGGGAGCGCACTCTGTGCTTTCTAGGCCACGACGATGGCTCTGCAGCATGCTCAGGGAAGGAGACAGCCACGCGGAAGCTTCTGGTGGTGTGGGCGGTGCTGGACGGCACCGTTTGGCAGGGCTGGCCCCTGTTGGCCGCCACGGGCGGTTCTGCCACCACGGAAGACGTCGGAGCTGAGGCGCCACGTCGCCATCGACGCTTGCGTCCGTCCAAACAATCGTGCGGTGCACTGGATAAGAAGAAGGAGCAGGGAGCAAGAGGCCAGAGCGAGCACTGGCGAGATTGACACCACGGCTCTGAAAAAACGACACTGACGATAGAACTGAATCACTGAACTCTGAACTTTGACAGGAACAGTGTACGCCAGCTGTTCGACGAAATGTTTTGGGCACGTGGACAAATTTTCTTGAGCTGATCCCTGGTGAGATGACCTCTTGATGCATCTAGAGGCTGCTTGATTTATCTCAGATTTTTAGGAGAAGAAGAAGGAAGAATTTCACCAAAAATGGAAAATCTGGTTCAAACTTGCAGCAAGCCTATTTTGAAAAATTTGAACTGTGGACCAGTGGATCTTGATGGATCTTGGTTGAGAGTACTAAGGACTAGTCAGAGGAGTTTATTTGGGACCAAGACTCAAAGGGGATTCTAGTGGTTCCTTTGAAAATCATCAAGGCCCAAATAAATGACAGAAAATGCTTTTGAGGGCAAAAAAATAGAAATAAAATCAAAAATGGGTTGGAACTTGTTGTAATTGGATATTTGACTTTACCCAAAGTGGGGGGGGGGGCGGGTTTTGGAAGAAATATCCTACATAGGTCATGGCAAGAGAGAAATCTTTAAACGGAAAGAGAATAAATCCATAATCCATAAGATTTCTTTTTAATGGAAAGAATTGTAAAACCTTCCAATATTATTTGTGTTGAGCCAACACAATATGAAAAACCCTTAAAACCAAAAATCAAGGTTGAGATGGATCTTTCTTAAAAAAACTATTTGTCATAAAAGGATTTGAGAAGGAGAGTCCCTTTTTTAGAAAAATTCAAATAACCTCCTTTAAGTCAAATAAAGAATTTCATAAAAACCAAATAAATTTTTTTGGAGTGTTACAACACCTACCCCCTTAGGAAAAATCTCGTCCCCGAGATTTCAGCTGACCCTCAAATAGGTTTGGGTATTCTGTCCGAAGAAAATCCTCTCTTTCCCATGTTGCTTCATCCTCGGTGTGATTGCTCCACTGAACCTTGAAAAACTTTATGGTTTTCTGACGGGTCCTCCTTTCAGACTCCTCCAATATTTTTATTGGACGTTCCCTATAGGTGAGGTCTGGTTGCATGTCAATGCTCTCATGAGACATGCTTCTCTGGGTTGCTTACACATTTCCTCAATTGTGAGATGTGGAACACATCATGGACGTCTGACAGTTCTTTGGGTAAGTCTAGCTGGCAGGCTACTGTGCCTCTTCGTGCAGTCACACAGAAGGTTCCAATAAACCGTGGAGCTAGCTTTCCTTTAACTTTGAATCTTTGCAGGCCCCTCATAGGAGATACTCATAGGTACACATATTCAGCGGGTTCAAAGCTGACTTCACGATGTTTTTGATTGTAATAACTCTTTTGTCGGCTCTGGGCTGTCTTGAGTCGATCCCTGATTAGTTTAACTTTCTCCTCAGCTTCCTTGAGCATGTCGGGGCCGAAGATACGAATGTCTCCTGTTTCTGACCAATTTAATGGGGTACAACATCTTCGCCCATACAAGGCTTCAAAAGGTGCCATTTGCAGACTGGCTTGGTAACTATTGTTGTATGCGAACTCGGCATACAGCAAGCTTTCTTCCCAACTGGTTCCATAGGTGAGAACACATGCTCTTAGCATGTCCTCTAGAATTTGGTTCACACATTCAGTTTGTCCTCCATTCTGGGGTGGTATGCTGTACTGAATACTAGTTGAGTTCCCAGAGCTTGTTGTAAATGATCCCAAAATCTAGAGATGAATTGAGTGCCTCTGTCGGATATTATAGTCTTTGGAATCCCATGCAGACAAACTATACGTGAGAGATAAAGTTTGGCAAGCTTCTGAGTGGTGTGGGTTGTCTTTACTGTGATGAAATGTGCCACCTTAGTCAATCTATCTATGATGACCCATATGGCATCATTTCCGTGTCGTGACCGAGGTAGTCCGACAATAAAATCCATTCAAATTTCGTCCCATTTCCACTCAGGTATCTTGTTTGGCTGTAATAGTCCTGCTGGTTTTTGGTGCTCGGCTTTAATGCGCTGACATGAATCACAACATGCAATGAATGTGGCTATATCCCTCTTCATACCGTGCCACAATTTTTTTTCCTGAATGTCCTTGTACATTTTGGTCCCTCTAGGATGGATTGAATGTGTGGCCTTCGGCTAGAATTTGCTGTTTGAGGTCTTCTATATTTGGTACGCAAAGTCTGTCTCCGTACCATAATATTCCCTTATCGTCTATGACGAATTCTGAGGCCTTGCCCAAACTCACTTTTCTTTTTATGCCTTCGATGTTGGGGTGTCCATGCTGAGCCTCCTTAATCTGTTCCATTAGGGTAGGTTGTATTTCCAAATTTGACACATTGCCCTCAATGACCATCACCAAGTTGAGTTTGGCGAACTCCTGCTGAAATTCAGGTCTCAAGTTACAGAGGTATGCCGTTGCCCGAGCTGGGGTTTCGACTAAGAACATCCGCCACTACATTCGCCTTTCCTGGATGGTAGTGAATGCCAACATCATAATCTTTCACTAATTCCAACCAGCGCCGTTGTCGTAAATTGAGTTCTGGTTGTGTGAAAATATATTTGAGGCTTTTATGGTCCGTATATATTTCACAACGATTCCCAAGCAAAAAGTGCCTCCACTCTTTGAGTGCATGAATGACTGCTGCCAACTCCAAGTCATGAGTAGGATAATTTTCTTCATGCTTTTGTAGTTGCCTGGAAGCATATGCGACTACTTTGCCTTCTTGCATTAATACGCATCTGAGGCCCTTCCGGGATGCGTCACAATACACTTCAAAACCTTTGTGTATGTTTGGCACCACCAATACTGGTGCCGTTGTTAATTTCCTTTTGAGTTCTTGAAAACTTTTCTCGCAAGCTTCAGTCCATACAAATTTCTTATCCTTCTTGAGTAACTGTGTCATTGGTTTCGCTATGGTGGAGAACCCTTCAATAAACCTTCGGTAATATCCTGCCATTCCCAAGAAACTTCGTACATCTGTTATGTTGGCTGGTGGTTTCCAGCCAAGTACGGCCTTGACTTTTTCTGGGTCCACGGCAACACCTTCTTGGGTTAATACATGGCCTAGGAAACCAACCTGTCTTAACCAAAATTCACATTTGCTGAATTTGCATATAATTGATGTTTCCTTAATTCTCGCAGTACAATCCTGAGATGTTCAGCATGCTCTTCTGGTGTCTTGGAGTATACTAGAATATCATCAATGAATACCACAACAAATTTGTCCATAAATTTCATAAACACTTTGTTCATGAGGTGGACAAAATATGCGGGGGCGTTTGTGTTGGGGAACGTAGTAATTTCAAAAATTTTCCTACGCACACGCAAGATCATGGTGATGCATAGCAACGAGAGGGGAGAGTGTTGTCTACGTACCCTCGTAGACCGAAGCGGAAGCGATCACAACGTAGAGGAAGTAGTCGTACGATCTCCTCGCGATCCAACCGATCCTAGCGCCGTTACTCCGGCGCCCCCGAGTTCTTGACACACATACAGCTCGATGACGCTCCTCGGGCTCCAATCTAGTAGAGCTTCAGGGAGGGAGAATTCCGTCAGCACGACGGCGTGGTGACGATCTTGATGTTCTATCGCGCAGGCTTCGCCTAAGCTTTGCGACGATATGACCGAGGTGGAATATGGTGGAGGGGGCACCGACACGGCTAAGGAAGCGATCCGTAGATCAACTTGTGTGTCCTAGGGTGCCCCCGCCCCGTATATAAAGGAGCAAGGGGGTGCGGCCGGCCCTAGGAGGAGGCGGCGGAGGAGTCCTACTCCCAGGAGTAGGACTCCCCCTTCCTAGTTGGAATAGGATTGGGGGAGGAAAGAGGGAAGGGGCGCCGCCTCTCCTTGTCCTATTCGGACTAGGGGAGGGCGCGGCCTGCCCCTGGCCGCCCTTCCTCTTCTCCCTCATGGCCCACTAAGGCCCAATAACCCCGGGAGGTTCCAGTAACCCCGGTGTTCGGTAAAATCCTGATTTCACCGAACCATTCCAACTCAAATATAGGCTTCCAATATATCAATCTTTATGTCTCGACCATTTCGAGACTCCTCGTCATGTCCGTGATCACATCCGGGACTCCGAACTTCTTCGGTACATCAAAATACACAAACTCATAATATAACCGTCATCGAAACCTTAAGCGTGCGGACCCTACGGTTCGAGAACAATGTAGACATGACCGAGACATGTCTCCGGTCAATAACCAATAGCGGGACCTGGATGCCCATATTGGCTCCTACATATTCTACGAAGATCTTTATCGGTCAGACCGCATAACAACATACGTTGTTCCCTTTGTCATCGGTATGTTACTTGCCCGAGATTCGATCGTCGGTATCCAATACCTAGTTCAATCCCGTTACCGGCAAGTCTGTTTACTCGTTCCGTAATACATCATCTCGCAACTAACTCATTAGTTGTAATGCTTGCAAGGCTTAAGTGATGTGCATTACCGAGAGGGCCCAGAGATTCCTCAACGACATTCGGAGTGACAAATCCTAATCTCGAAATACGCCAACCCAACAAGTACCTTCGGAGACACCTGTAGAGCACCTTTATAATCACCCGATTACGTTGTGACGTTTGGTAGCACACAAAGTGTTCCTCCGTAAACGGAGTTGCATAATCTCATAGTCATAGGAACATGTATAAGTCATGAAGGAAGCAATAGCAACATACTAAGCGATCGTGTGCTAAGCTAACGGAATGGGTCATGTCAATCGATCATTCAACTAATGATGTGACCTTGTTAATCAAATAACAACTCCTTGTTCATGGTTAGGAAACATAACCATCTTTGATTAACAAGCTAGTCAAGTAGAGGCATACTAGTGACACTTTGTTTGTCTATATATTCACACATGTATTATGTTTCCGGTTAATACAATTCTAGCATGAATAATAAACATTTATCATGAAATAAGGAAATAAATAATAACTTTATTATTGCCTCTAGGGCATATTTCCTTCATCTCCCACTTGCACTAGAGTCAATAATCTAGATCACATCACCATGTGATTAACATCGATAGTTCACATCATCATGTGATTAACACTCATAGTTCACATCGCCATGTGACCAACACCCAAAGGGTTTACTAGATTCATAATCTAGTTCACATCGCTATGTGATTAACACCCAAAGAGTACTAAGGTGTGATCATGTTTTGCTTGTGAGAGAGTCTTAGTCAACGGGTCTTTCACATTCAGATCCGTTATGTATTTTGCAATTTTCTATGTCTACAATGCTCTTTCGAAACTACTCTAGCTAATTGCTCCCACTTTCAATATGCATCTAGATCGAGATTTAGAGTCATCGGATCGGTGTCAAAACTTGCATCGACGTAACCCTTTACTGACGAACCTTTTGTCACTTCCATAATCGAGAAACATATCCTTATTCCACTAAGGATAATTTTGACCGTTGTCCGATGATCTACTCCTAGATCACTATTGTACTCCTTGCCAAACTCGATTGTAGGGTATACAATAGATCTGGTACACAGTATGGCATACTTTATAGAACCTACGGCCAAGGCATAGGGAATGACTTTCATTCTCTTTCTATCTTCTGCCGTGGTCGGGTTTTGAGTCTTACTCAATTTCACACCTTGTAACACAGGCAAGAACTCTTTCTTTGACTGTTCCATTTTGAACTACTTCAAAATCTTGTCAAGGTATGTACTCATTGAAAAAACTTATCAAGCGTCTTGATCTATCTCTATAGATCTTGATGCTCAATATGTAAGCAGCTTCACCGAGGTCTTTCTTTGAAAACACTCCTTTATGCTTTGCAGAATAATTCTACATTATTTCCGATCTACAATATGTCATTCACATATACTTATCAGAAATGCTGTAGTGCTCCCACTCACTTTCTAGTAAATACAGGCTTCACTGTAAGTCTGTATAAACTATATGCTTTGATCAACTTATCAAAGCGTATATTCCAACTCCGAGATGCTTGCACCAGTCCATAGATGCACATTTTGTTAACACCTTTAGGATCGACAAAACCTCTTGGTTGCATCACATACAACTCTTCTTTAATAACTCCATTAAGGAATGCAGTTTTGTTTATCCATTTGCCGATTTCATAAAATGCGGCAATTGCTAACATGATTCGAGACAGACTTTTAAGCATCGTCTGAGTGAGAAAATCTCATTGTATTCAACATCTTGAACTTTGTCAAAAACCTTTTTCGCAAGTCTAGCTTTGTAGATAGTAACACTACTATCAGCGTCCGTCTTCCTCTTGAAGATCCATTTATTTTCTATGGCTTGCCGATCATCGGCAACTCCACCAAAGTCCACACTTTGTTCTCATACATGGATCTCATCTCAGATTTCATGGCCTCAAGCCATTTCGCGAATCTGGGCTCATCATCGCTTCCTCATAGTTCGTAGGTTCATCATGGTCTAGTTACATGACTTCCGAACAGGATTACCGTACCACTCTGTGCGGATCTCACTCTGGTTTACCTACGAGATTCGGTAGTAACTTGATCTGAAGTTACATGATCATCATCATTAGCTTCCTCACTCATTGGTGTAGTAGTCACAGAACAAATTTCTGTGATGAACTACTTTCAATAAGGAGAAGGTACAATTACCTCATCAAGTTCTACTTTCCTCCCACTCACTTCTTTCGAGAGAAACTCCTTCTCTAGAAAGGATCCATTTTCAGCAACGGAAATCTTGCTTTAGGATCTATGATAGAAGGTGTACCCAACAGTTTCCTTTGGGTATTCTATGAAGATGCACTTCTCCGATTTGGGTTTGAGCTTATCAGGATGAAACTTTTTCACATAAGCATTGCAGCCCCAAACTTTAAGAAACGACAACTTTGGTTTCTTGCTAAACCACAGTTCATATAGTGTCGTCTCAATGGATTTAGATGGTGCCCTATTTAACGTGAATGTAGCTCTCTCGAATGCATGATCCCAAAACGATATTGGTAAATCGGTAAGAAACATCATAGATTGTACTATATCCAATAAAGTACGGTTATGACATTCGGACACACCATTATGATGTGGTGTTCCAGGTGGCATGAATTTGTGAAACTATTCCACATTGTTTTAATTGAAGACCAAACTCGTAACTCAAATATTTGTCTCCGTGATCAGATCGTAGAAACCTTATTTTCTTGTCACGATGATTTTTCCACTTCACTCTGAAATTCTTTGAACCTTTCAACTATTTCAGACTTATGTTTCATCAAGTATATATACCCATATCTGCTCAAATCAACTGTGAAGGTCAGAAAATAACGATACCCGCCGCGAGCCTTAACACTCATTGGATCGCATACATCGGTATGTATTATTTCCAATAAGTCGCTTGTTGCTCTCTCATTGTCCGGAGAACGGAGTCTTAGTCATCTTGCCCATGAGGCATGGTTCGCAAGCATCAAGTGATTCATAATCAAGTGATTCCAAAATCCCATCAGCATGGAGTTTCTTCATGCGCTTTACACCATTATGACCTAAACGGCAGTGCCACAAATAAGTTGCACTATCATTATTAACTTTGCATCTTTTGGTTTCAATATTATGAATATGTGTATTACTACGATCGAGATCCAATGAACCATTTTCATTGGGTGTGTAACCATATAAGGTTTTATTCATGTAAATAGAACAACAGTTTATTCTTTTACTTAAATGAATAACCGTATTGCAATAAACATGATCAAATCATATTCATGCTCAACGCAAACACCAAATAACATTTATTTAGGTTCAACACTAACCCCGAAAGTATAGGGAGTGTGCGATGATGATCATATCAATCTTGAAACTACTTTCAACACACATCATCACTTCACCCTTAACTAGTTTCTGTTTATTCTGCAACTCCCATTTCGAGTTACTACTCTTAGCAACTGAACCAGTACCAAATACCGAGGGGTTGCTATAAACACTAGTAAAGCACACATCAAACACCTGTATATCAAATATACCCTTTTTCACTTTGCCATCCTTCTTATCCACCAAATATTTAGGGCAGTTCCGCTTCCAGTGACCATTTCCTTTGCAGTGTAAGCACTTAGTTTCAGGTTTTGGTTCAGCTTTGGGTTTCTTCGTGGGAGTGACAACTTGCTTGTCAATCTACTTGAAGTTCCCCTTTATTTCCCTTTGCCCTTTTCTTGAAACTAGTGATCTTGTCAACCATCAACACTTGATGCTCTTTCTTGATTTCTACCTTCGTCGATTTCAACAACACGAAGAGCTCGGGAATCATTTTCATCATCCTTTGCATACTATAGTTCATCATGAAGTTCTACTAACTTGGTGATGGTGACTAGAGAATTCTGTCAATCACTATCTTATCTGGAAGATTAACTCCCACTTGATTCAAGCAACTGTAGTACCCAGACAATCTGAGGACATGCTCACTAGTTGAGCAATTCTCCTCCATCTTTTAGCTATAGAACTTGTTGGAGACTTCATATCTCTCAACTCGGGTATTTGCTTGAAATATTAACTTCAAGTCCTGGAACATCTCATATGGTCCATGATGTTCAAAACATCTTTGAAGTCCCGATTCTAAGCCATAAAGCATGGTGCACAAAACTATCAAGTAGTCATCATATCGAGCTAGCCAAACGTTCATAATGTCCGCATCCGCTGCCTGCAATAGGTACGTCACCTAGCGGTGCATCAAGAACATAATTCTTACGTGCAGCAATGAGGATAAACCTCAGATCACGGATCCAATCCGCATCATTGCTACTAACATCTTTCAACACAATTTTCTCTAGGAACATATGAAAATAAACATATGAAAGCAACAACGCGAGCTATTGATCTACAACATAATTTGCAAAATACTACCAGGACTAAGTTCATGATAAATTTAAGTTCAATTAATCATATTACTTAAGAACTCCCACTTGGACAGACATCTCTCTAGTCATCTAAGTGATCACGTGATCCAAATCAACTAAACCATAACCGATCATCACGTGAGATGGAGTAGTGTTCAATGGTGAACATCTTATGTTGATCATATCTACTATATGATTCACGCTCGACCTTTCGGTCTCCGTGTTCCGAGGCCATATCTGCATATGCTAGGCTCGTCAAGTATAACCTGAGTATTCTGCGTGTGCAAAACTGGCTTGCACCCGTTGTAGATGGACGAGAGCTTATCACACCCGATCATCACGTGGTGTCAGGCACGACGAACTTTGGCAGCGGTGCATACTCGGGAGAACACTTCTTGATAATTTTAGTGAGAGATCATCTTAAAATGCTACCGTCAATCAAAGCAAGATAAGATGCATAAAGGATAAACATCACATGCAATCAATATAAGTGATATGATATGGCCATCATCATCTTGTGCTTGTGATCTCCATCTTCAAGCACCGTCGTGATCACCATCGTCACCGGCGCGACACCTTGATCTCCATCGTAGCATCGTTGTCGTTCGCCATCTATTGCTTCTCGACTATCGCTACCGCTTAGTGATAAAGTAAAGCAATTACAGAGCGTTGCATTTCATACAATAAGCGACAACCATATGGCTCCAGCCGATTGCCGATAACCGGTTAAAAACATGATCATCTCATACAATAAAATATAGCATCACGTCTTGACCATATCACATCACAACATGCCCTGCAAAAACAAGTTAGGCGTCCTCTACTTTGTTGTTGCAAATTTTACGTGGCTGCTACGGGCTTAAGTAAGAACCAATCTCACCCACGCATCAAAACCACAACGATACTTCGTCAAATAGACTCGTTTAACCTTCTCAAGGACCGGGCGTAGCACACTCAGTTCAACTAAAGTGAGAGAGACAGACACCCGCCGGTCACCTTTAAGCAACGAGTGCTCGTGGCGGTGAAACCAGTCTCGTGTAAGCGTCACGCGTAATGTCGGTCCGGGCGCTTCATCTCACAATACCGCTGAACCAAAGTATGACATGCTGGTAGGTAGTATGACATGTATCGCCCACAACTCACTTGTGTTCTACTCGTGCAAAACATCAAACCATAAAACCTAGGCTCGGATGCCACTATTGGGGAACGAGTAATTTCAAAAATTTCCTACGCACACGCAAGATCATGGTGATGCATAGCAACGAGAGGGGAGAGTGTTGTCTCACGCCCTCGTGAGACCAAAGCGAAGCGATCACAGCGTAGAGGAAGTAGTCGACGATCTCCTCGCGATCCAACCGATCCTAGCGCCGTTACTCCGGCGCCCCGAGTTCTTGACACACGTACAGCTCGATGGCGCTCCTCGGGCTCCAATCCGGTGAGAGCGGGGAGGAGAATTCCGTCAAGACGACGGCGTGGTGGCGATCTTGATGTTCTACCGGCGCAGGCTTCGCCTAAGCTTTGTGACGATATGACCGAGGTGGAATATGGTGGAGGGGGCACGCACACGGCTAAGGAACGATCCGTAGATCAACTTGTGTGTCCTAGGGTGCCCCCTGCCCCGTGATATAAAGGAGCAAGGGGTGCGGCCGGCCTTAGGAGGAGGAGGCGGCGGAGGAGTCCTACTCCCACCGGGAGTAGGACTCCCCCTTCCTAGTTGGAATAGGATTGGGGGAGGAAAGAGGGAAGGGGCGCCGCCTCTCTCCTGTCCTATTCGGACTAGGGGGGAGGCGCGGCCTGCCTGGCCGGCCCTTCCTCTTCTCCCTCATGGCCCACTAAGGCCCAATAACCCCGGAGGGTTCCAGTAACCCCGGTGTTCGGTAAAATCCGATTTCACGGAACCATTCCGAACTCCAAATATAGGCTTCCAATATATCAATCTTTATGTCTCGACCATTTGAGACTCCTCTTCATGTCCGTGATCACATCCGGGACTCGAACTTCTTGGTACATCAAAATACACAAACTCATAATATAACCGTCATCGAAACCTTAAGCGTGCGGACCCTATGGTTCGAGAACAATGTAGACATGACCGAGACATGTCTCCGGTCAATAACCAATAGCGGGACCTGGATGCCCATATTGGCTCCTACATATTCTACGAAGATCTTTATCGGTCAGACCGCATAACAACATATGTTGTTCCCTTTGTCATCGGTATGTTACTTGCCCGAGATTCGATCGTCGGTATCCAATACCTAGTTCAATCTCGTTACCGGCAAGTCTCTTTACTCGTTCCGTAATACATCATCTCGCAACTAACTCATTAGCTGTAATGCTTGCAAGGCTTAAGTGATGTGCATTACCGAGAGGGCCCAGAGATACCTCTCCGACATTGGAGTGACAAATCCTAATCTCAAATCGCCAACCCAACAAGTACCTTCGGAGACACCTATAGAGCACCTTTATAATCACCCGATTACGTTGTGACGTTTGGTAGCACACAAAGTGTTCCTCCGTAAACGGAGTTGCATAATCTCATAGTCATAGGAACATGTATAAGTCATGAAGGAAGCAATAGCAACATACTAAGCGATCGTGTGCTAAGCTAACGGAATGGGTCATGTCAATCAGATCATTCAACTAATGATGTGACCTTGTTAATCAAATAACAACTCCTTGTTCATGGTTAGGAAACATAACCATCTTTGATTAACAAGCTAGTCAAGTAGAGGCATACTAGTGACACTTTGTTTGTCTATATATTCACACATGTATTATGTTTCCGGTTAATACAATTCTAGCATGAATAATAAACATTTATCATGAAATAAGGAAATAAATAATAACTTTATTATTGCCTCTAGGGCATATTTCCTTCAGTTTGTCAGTCCAAACGGCATTAATGTAAATTCATACAATCCGTATCTGGAGGTGAATGCTGTCTTAGGGATATCTTCTGTCCGTACCTTTAATTGATGATACCCTGACCTTAAATCAATTTTTGAGAAAACCTTGGCTTGTGCGAGCTGGTCAAATAAATCATTTATCCGTGGCATCGGATATTTGTTTTTGATGGTGAGCATGTTGAGTGCCCGATAGTCTATACATAATCTTAGTGTCCCATCCTTTTTCTTGGCAAATAGTACTGGTGAACCCCAAGGTGAGGAGCTGGCTCGTATAAATCCTTTGTCCAGTAATTCTTTTATTTGCTTATTTAATTCTACCAACTCGGAGGGAGCCTTTCTATAGGGTTTCTTGTAAATGGGGGTGGTTCCAGGTGCTAGTTCAATGTTGAACTCTATTTCCGGTCCGTGGCATGCCCGGTAGTTGTTAGGAAATCGTCGAGAACTCACACACCACTGGAACTTTTCTTAACCCTGAAACGTCCACCTTGTTCAACCTTGGTTGCCGTGATATTGGTCTTTCTTGAGCTGCAATTTTTATCGTCTTCCCGTGATGATGGGTAAGAATTACAGTCTGATTGAAGTAGTCGATAAATCCCTTATTGGTGGTTATCCAGTCCATTCCTAGGATAACATCCAGTCCCTTATTTTCCAGTACAATGAGGTTTGCCTGAAACTTTAGTCCCTCAAACTCAATAATCACACCTTGGCAGTAACTCTGAGTGATTTGCTTAATCCCGGGGGACTTGATGATCATGGATTTTTCCAAGGGAAGCATCGAAAAATCATTTTGCAAAGCAAATTTCTTTCAAATAAACAAGTGAGAAGCTCTAGAATCAAACAAAACCGTGGCAGGTATTGTGTTGACAGGGAACGTATCGAGTACGATATCCAGGGCATTCTGTGCTTCGTCCTTGGGCACATGGTTCAAGTGACCCTTCTTGTGATTGTTATTGGGGTTGAAGTTGTTACGCTTGGGTGTTGAATTATTTCCACTGTTGTTAGGCTTGGGGGCTGAGTTTCTTGGCTTTGGGCACTGTTTGGCATAGTGCCCTTCCTCTCCACAAGCGTAGCAAGTAACACCTGGGCGATATGTAAAATCCTTGTCCCTTGCATGAAATTTTTTGTTTGGGCGTGGAACATTGGTCGTGGACTTGTTTGCTCCATTCTTCTGAAAATCAGTCTTGTTCCGGTTGTTGCGAGCATGAGTAGTCTTGTCCCTTTTGCGCTTGCGAAAATCCTCCAAGCTACGGCGCTCATTTTCCAATGTAATGTCTTTGTCCACAATTGTTTTGAAATCCGGGAAGGTGTGTACGACCAGCTGGCATTTAAGTCTGGTGCCAGACCGTCCAAAAAAATTTCCATCTTTTTATTTTCAGTCATATGCTCTTCGTTGGCATAACGAGATAATTGAGTAAACTGGCTATTGTACTCAGTCACTGTCATGCTTCTCTGCCTGAGGTCATCAAACTGCCTTTTCTTGATCTTCATAATGCTTCTGGGAATGTGCGCCCAACAAAAACCTTCTTTAAATTCTTCCTAGGTGATGTTATTTTCATTAGGGTGCATGTGTAGGAAATTCTCCCACCATGATGCAGTTGCTCCAGTGAGGTAGTGAGGTGCATATAGTACCTTCTCACGGTCTAAACATTGTGCAATAATTAATTTCCTTTCAATGTCTCGAAGCCAATCATCGGCCTCAAGTGGTCTATCGGTGTGAGAGAACGTTGGGCGACGCGTCTTTTGTAGTTCAGACAACTTGGAATGCTGCTGACATGTTTCACGGTGATTTCCCATATTGATAACATGGTTCATCATTTCTTGATGCTGCTGCTGGCTTTGCTCATAAAGGCGGCATATTGAGAAAATGCTGCTTCACTGCCTTGCTGACTTGACTGCCCCTGTGTGAAATTGTTACTTGTCTGGGTACCATAATTTTCTTCCGGCGGACTTGGCATGGAACGAGTCCAGGGACGAGGCATTTTCCACTCTGGGGTATTTTTTGTAAAACTCATGAGAAAAACTGAGTGGCAAAAATAAATAATTTTGCAAAGGCGGAAATTTAAAAACTCCAACATTTTTCAAGAAAATACTTGATTGCGCATGGAGAAAGACCGCTCAGTACATATCTTACACGCAAGAGCCGTAATTATACAATACATCACTCAGGATGTGCGTACACATTCCTGACATGTTATTTAGGCTAGTGCGCTTCTCCTAGTTCCTACATGATGCGCACACAAACTACTTCTCACCAAACCTAGATACATATAAACATATCATACAAGCTGGTACATCGCACGGCTGCTAGGCGCGCTTAGTCGGAGATGGTGGAACTTCCCTTGGCCTACCGAGGGTAAGACACAGTGATACTGGAGACTCAACCTCCTCCTCACTAATAGGCTCCAGGCGTGAAGTCCTGAGTTGAGGAGCTGGTGCGGGCGCGGCAGGTGGTCCAGTACCGACTGGAGTAGGAGCAATGACTTGGTCAAATTCCTCAGTGGTAGGCAGGCGACGAGCGGTGGAGAAGATGGTAGGTGTATAGGATGTTGAGGACGAGATGTAAGTCAGTGGTGGTGCTGTATGGAGGAGCTCCCTCCAGTTGGCAGAACAGCCCTGCACGAAGTCCATACGAGCAGCCACAAAGTCGTCCACGAGGTTATCAAAAGCTGCCTCAAGAGCTTTGAGGTACTCAACCAACATTTCAGTAGCCTCATCTCTCTCCCCTAGGGCAAGCGAATGCATAGTGACAAGTGTATGGCACGTGGCATGGGAGGTAGCAATAGCAACGAGCCTTCATCGAAGGAAGAGTCAAATCATAAATTTATGATGACTAACAGAAAATTGCTACATTTGCTAAATATTAAAATAGCACTCATTACGCTAATAAACGATTAGCGATCACACCTAGTGGCTTCCTACAGTCAGCCTGGCTCTGGTACCAAGGTTCTCAAGACCGGTTTTCCAATAAAACATTTATTGAGAAACCGTCCTTTATATAAGACCAATATAGGAAAATCTTCCTTACTAGTAGACAGATCCTTGATACAGAAATCCAGAAGTACTAAATATTATACAAGGTTGAGGTGAGGATGCTCATCAGTTTATTACAAGCACGCCGATATTATACATAAAGGCGGATATGACACAAGGGTACGGTGGCATAACTACTGACTCGCAATAAAAGTGGTGGTGGATATGTCATAGAGAAGTGGGTGACATGAATCCTAAAACTTACAGCTCATCGAGCGCCGTACTGAGGCTCGATGATTTTATTTAGGTAGCGGAAGCGTATATGATACAAGTGACCAATTCCAGGATCGCACGGGACTGATAGAGACTCCTCTAGGTGTCGGGCTCGCTATTGTACTCCTCATCCATAAGATCACCTTCGTCAACATCTGGTCAAATCAACAAGCCAGGTGAGTACTTTGAATGTACTCGCAAGACAGTTTGGACATAAGATATAACGAATGCAAACATGATGCACATGAGCAGATTAGTAATGCACACTCAGATAATAAATTTGCATGGCATGTTAAATAAAAAGGAAGTCAGGCGGTAGTCTTCCCAAAATCCCAATAAAATAACCGAAGACCGATCGAGTGTCTGAAGCGACGCCTCAAAAGGTAAAAATAAATTAACATGCCGCAGTCGGGCGTCAGGGCGACACCATATAAAGGGCTTATATTGAAAGGTAAATGACAGTGCGTGCCACAGTCGGACGTCTTAAGCGACATCTCGAAAAGGGCTTATAATGAAAGTAAATAACATGGATGCCACAGTCGGATGTCTGAGCGACATCACGTAAAAGGGCTTATATCAAAAGTAATCGACGAGAATGCCACAGTCGGACGTCTGAGCGACATCACATAAAGGGCTTATATCAAAAGTAAATAACAAGAATGCCACAGTCGGACATCTGAGCGATGTCACATAAAGGGCTTATATCAAAAGTAAATAACACGAATGCCCACGATCGGACGTCGAGCGGACGCCACATAAAGGGCTCATATCCAAAGTAAATAACAAGAATGCCACGATCGGACGTCGGCGACATAACATAAAGGGCTTATATTTCACCATTCAAATTCAAGTAGCTAATGAATTTAAATCATCCCAAGGAAATACTCAGTGAATAATAATAAACGGGTTAGTCCATCCACAGGAATAACATTCAGCCGGGTTTACCACTCATGTTCATTCACCGGAGATTGTCACTGAAACTGACACTGAGACTGTCGATGAGACGGACGTTGAGACTGACACTGACACTAACATAGATATGTTGATCACAGACCTTGACCATAGACACGGTTACTCGAATGGTTTTAACTCTGCAGAGTTTGTACTCTTCACCCACAACCAACGGATTTCCGTAGTCACAACGGACTAGTTCCGTTTACGGTATTTTAGAAGAAACACATCTAACCAGTACACACCCATTCCACATCCCGCTGCCAGGAATCACCCTAGGCAATGTTCAAGAAAAACTTTATGACGGGGAGGCCACAACCTCGAGTAGCATGGGATCAAATTTATATCACGCGCTCTAAGGGGTGCCCCCCTCTCAGTCCCAACCGGAAACACCCATGCCCCCTGACTGGATGACGGGCTTTAATCCAGGGCCATGGAACCCTCATCACGGCCCCTCTATTTGGTGTGCACGAGGAGAGAGGTTTGCAACTGACTAGACCGCATTCTTTGCAGAAGACATGTGGCAGCACGAAAAAAAGGAGACGAACGGGAACATGACTCGATCCACGTTAATACTAGAATTAAACGGTTGGCATAAGACTAGCGTTCTTCAACAATACCAGCTTGCAACCTATCGTGCCACCACATGATCAGGTTATCTCACCATCATATAAACTCATCAAATTTCGAAGCTCACTTGTAGCTTGCTTTGCATGTAATATAACATTCTCTAATGCTTATATGAACATGCCATGAGAAAATTACTCAAGTAAACATGCAAGACACTCATCATATCAAGGGTTCAAACATGCTTGCCTGGTTTGGAGTAGTCGGAGTCTAGCTCGGTGAAGTTTGCGGTTCCGTCACCTCCTTCGGTATCTACGTTATATAAAAAAATCGGATACTAACGTAAATACCGTGCGTGCATAAAAGTTGTTCCAAATAATTTTCAAATAAACATGATAAAAAACTAGATAGAAAAATAAAGATGACAGAAAAAGAATCAACTCAAAATCTTCTTTTGTTTAAAAGTTATAAGGGTTTTAGTCCAGGGATCTGTGATGAAACAGAAACTTCCCAGGGGCTAGTTTAAAAAAAGACAGAAAACGTTTCGGTTAGAAAACGTATTTTGCCCGAAGGCGCTTTCAGAAAAAGTTTTGAAAAAAAGAAAAAGCTAACAAGGGGGTCCCACCCGTCAGGTTTAAAAACCAAAACAGAGTCCCGCCGGCGTCCGAGGCTTGCGGTGGTCGCCCGCGTCGATCAACGGCGAGGCAGGGGAAACGGAGGGTACCTACGGAGTCACTGTGCTCTCCCGCGTCTGTGGGTGGTGGACTTGGTCATCGGCGAGCACCACTTCGACGACGGCCTCCACTCCGGTGGACGGTGGTTCGGGTGGTGATGGATCTCACCGAGGAGGGATGCAAACGTCAAATTGGGGCTCGGGTTAGAAGAGTGGGTGTACTAGGAGGATGCTGACGAGGTTTGGGAGGCGGGGTTGCTCTCATCGGAGAGAATCGTGCCGGAGCCCGAAGCGGATCGGGGCGGCTGGAGTCGGGAAAGAAGACCTCCTCGACGTCCTCCTAGTGGCCGGGCGCGGTTTTGGTGAGGTGGAGGGGTGGTGCTTGGTCGAAGGCGAGCTCGGGGTCGCTATTTATAGCCGGCCGAGGCGGTTGCCGAGAATGCGATAACTCCGGCGAGTGATTACGGCGAGGCAGTGGTCGGGCTGGAGGTTTAGGTGATTGGGCATCATCATGTTGGTCCACTGGTTCCGTTCAAGGGCAAAACTTGGCATGACTTGGGTGATACTCCAAGTTCTCGACGGAACGGCCTCGCGGGCACGTTGGTGGCAGGGAGCGTGCTCTGTGCTTTCCAGGCCACGATGACGGCTCTGCAGCACGCTCGAGGAAGGGGACGGCCACGCGGAGGCTTCTGGTGGTGTGGGCGGTGCTGGACGGCGCCGTTTGACAGGGCTGGCCCTAGTTGGCCGCCACGGGCGATTCTGCCACCGCGGAAGACGCCGGAGTTGACGCGCCACGTCGCCACCAATGCCTGCGTCCGTCCAAATGATCGTGCGGCGCATTGGATAAGAAGAAGGAGCAGGGAGCAAGAGGCCAGAGAGAGCATTGGCGAGATTGGCGCGCTGCTCAATTAACGACATCGGCACGTAATGAATCATCGAACTCGAACTTTGACAGAGCGATTGCACGCCAGCTGTTCGACGAAATGTTTTGGGCATGTGGACAAATTTTCTTGAGCTGATCCTTGGTGAGATGACTTCTTGATGCATCTAGAGGCTGCCTGATTTATCTCAGATTTTTAGGAGAAGAAAAAGGATGAATTTCACCAAAAATGGCAAATCTGGTTCAAACTTGCAGCAAGCATATTTTGAAAAATTTGAACTGTGGACCAGTGGATCTTGATGGATCTTGGTTAACGGTACTAAGGACTAGTCAGAAGAGTTTATTTGGGACCAAGACTCAAAAGTATTCTGGTGGTTCCTTTGTAAGTCATCAAGGCCCAAATAAATGACAGAAAATGCTTTTGAGGGCAAAAAAAATAGAAATAAAATCAAAAATGGGTTGGAACTTGCTGGAATTGGATATTTGACTTGACCCAAAGTGGGGGGATGGGTTTTGGAAGAAATATCCTACATAGGTCATGGCAAGAGAGAAATCTTTAAATGGAAAGAGAATAAATCCATAATCCATAGTATTTCTTTTTGATGGAAACAATTGTAAAACCTTCCAATATTATTTGTGTTGAGCCAACACAATATGAAAAATCCTTAAAACCAAAAATCAAGGTTGAGAAGGACCTTTCTTTAAAAAAAACTATTTGTCATAAAAGGATTAGAGAAGGTGAGTCCCTTTTTTAGAAAAATTCAAATAACCTCCTTTAAGTCAAATAAAGATTTTCATAAAAACCAAGTAAAATTTTTTGGAGTGTTACATTTACCGCGTTAAAATAGATGGTTGTAAGAGTGCCACTTCAAATTTTCTCTCAAAATAAGAAAATCCAATTAAAATATTGACATTGGCTACTAAAGGCAATGAGACGAAGCAACCAATTATTGAGAGTCAAAGTGGCAAATCTGAAGAAAAGAAGCTGACAGTGAAGAAGGCCAATAAAGAAATTGCCTTTGGTCAAAACAAAATCACAACTCCTGTTTTGAGTTACTGAACTTAGCAACCGAACAAGTATCAAATACCCAGGGGTTACTACGAGCACTAGTAAGGTACACATCAATAACATGTATATCAAATATACCTTTGTTCACTTTGCCATCCTTCTTATGCACCAAATATTCAGGGCATTTCCGCTTCCAGTGACCATTTCCTTTGCAGTAAAATCACTCAGTTTCAGGCTTTGGTCCAGTTTTTGGGCTTCTTCGTGGGAGTGACAACTTGCTTGCCGTTCTACTTGAAGTTCCTTTTCTTTCCCTTTGCCCTTTTCTTGAAACTAGTGGTCCAGTCAATCATCAACACTTGATGCTCTTTTTTTGTTTCTACTTTTGTCGATTTCAGCATCACGAAGATCTCGGGAATCGTTTTCGTCATCCCTTGCATACTATAGTTCATCACAAAGTTCCAGTAACTTGGTGATGGTGACTAGAGAACTCTGTCAATCACTATCTTATCTGGAAGATTAACTCCTACTTGATTCAAGTGATTGTAGTACCTGACAATCGAGCACCTACTCCACCGCTTGAGCTATTCTACTCCATCTTTTAGCTATAGAACTTGTTACGGACTTTATATCTCTCAACTCGGGTATTTGCTTGAAATATTAACTTCAACTCTTGGAACATCTCATATGGTCCATGACGTTCAAAACATCTTTGAAGTCCCGATTCTAAGCCGTAAAGCATGGTGCACTAAACTATAGAGTAGTCATCATCTTGAGCTTAGCCAAACGTTCATAATGTTTGCATCTGCTCCTGCAATAGGTCTGTCACCTAGCGGTGCATCAAGGACATAATTTTTCTGTGCAGCAATGAGGATAAACCTCAGATCACGGACCTAGTCCGCATCATTGCTACTATCATCTTTCAACTTAGTTTTCTCTAGGAACACATATAAAAGATAGAGAAGCAACAACGCGAGCTATTGATCTACAACATTATTTGCAAAATACTATCAGGACTAAGTTCATGATAAATTAAAGTTCAATTAATCATATTACTTAAGAACTCCCACTTAGATAGATATCCCTCTAATCATCTAACTGATCACGTGATCCAAATCAACTAAACCATGTCCGATCATCACGTGAGATGCAGTAGTTTTCAATGGTGAACATCACTATGTTGATCATATCTACTATATGATTCACGCTCGAACTTTCGGTCTCTAGTGTTCCGAGGCCATATCTACATATGCTAGGTTCGTCAATTTTAACCCGAGTATTCTGCGTGTGCTAAACTGGCTTACACCTGTTGTATTTGAACGTGGAGCTTATCACACCCGATCATCACGTGGTGTCTCGGTACGACGAACTTTGGCAACGGTGCATACTCAGGGAGAACACTTGTACCTTGAAATTTAGTGAGAGATCATCTTATAATGCTACCGTCAATCAAAGCAGAATAAGATGCATAAAGGATAAACATCACATGCAATCAATATAAGTGATATGATATGGCCATCATCATCTTGTGCCTTTGATCTCCATCTCCAAAGCACCGTCATGATCACCATCGTCACTGGCTTGACACCTTGATCTCCATCGAAGCATCGTTGTCGTCTCACCAACTATTGCTACTAGGACTACCACTACCGCTTAATGATAAAGTAAAGCAATTACAGGGCGATTGCATTGCATACAATAAAGCGACAACTATATGGCTCCTGCCAGTTGCCGATAACTTCGTTACAAAACATGATCATCTCATACAATAAAATATAACATCATGTCTTGACCATATCACATCACAACATGCCCTGCAAAAACAAGTTAGATGTCCTCTACTTTGTTGTTGCAAGTTTTATGTGCCTACTACGGGCTGAGCAAGAACCGTTCTTACCTACGCATCAAAAACCACAATGATATTTCGTGGAGTTATTGTTGTTTTAACCTTCAACAAGGATCGGGCGTAGCCACACTCGATTCAACTAAAGTTGGAGAAACTGACACCCGCCAGCCACCTGTGTGCGAAGCACGTCGGTAGAACCGGTCTCACGTAAGCGTACGCGTAATGTCGGTCCGGGCCACTTCATCCAACAATACCGCCGAATCAAAGTATGACATGTTGGTAAGCAGTATGACTAGTATCGCCCACAACTCACTTGTGTTCTACTCGTGCATGTAACATCTACGCATAAACCTGGCTCGGATGCCACTGTTGGGGAACGTGGAAATTTCAAAATTTCCTACGCACACACAAGATCATGGTGATGCATAGCAACGAGAGGGAGAGTGTTGTCCACGTACCCTCGTGAGATGAAAGAGGAAGCGTTATGACAACGCGGTTGATGTAGTCGTACGTCTTCACGATCGACCGATCCTAGTACTGAATGTACGGCACCTCCACGATCTGCACACGTTCAGCTCGGTGACGTCCCACGAACTCACGATCTAGTAGAGCTTCGAGGGAGAGTTCCGTCAGCACGACGGCGTGATGACGGTGTTGATGAAGCTACCGGCGCAGGGCTTCGCCTAAGCACCGCTACGATATGACCGAGGTGGATTTATGGTGGAGGGGGGCACCGCACACGACTAAAGATCAATGATCAACTTGTGTGTCCATGGGGTGCCGCCCTCCCCGTATATAAAGGAGTGGAGGAGGGGAGGGGCCGGCCCTCTCCATGGCGCGCCCTAGGGGAGTCCTACTCCCACCGGGAGTAGGATCCCCCCCCCTTCCCTAGTAGGAGTAGGAGAGGAAGGGAAGGAGGAGTAGGAGAAAAGGAAAGCCCCCCAAACCCTTTCCAATTCGGCCTCCTGTCCAAGGGGGTGCATCAGCCCCTTGTGGTCTGGTGTGCTTCCTTCTTATGGCCCATAAGGCCCATAACTTCTCCCGGGGGGTTCCGATAACCTCATCACGGCCCCTCTATTTGGTGTGCACGAGGAGAGAGGTTTGCAACTGACTAGACCGCATTCTTTGCAGAAGACATGTGGCAGCACGAAAAAAAGGAGACGAACGGGAACATGACTCGATCCACGTTAATACTAGAATTAAACGGTTGGCATAAGACTAGCGTTCTTCAACAATACCAGCTTGCAACCTATCGTGCCACCACATGATCAGGTTATCTCACCATCATATAAACTCATCAAATTTCGAAGCTCACTTGTAGCTTGCTTTGCATGTAATATAACATTCTCTAATGCTTATATGAACATGCCATGAGAAAATTACTCAAGTAAACATGCAAGACACTCATCATATCAAGGGTTCAAACATGCTTGCCTGGTTTGGAGTAGTCGGAGTCTAGCTCGGTGAAGTTTGCGGTTCCGTCACCTCCTTCGGTATCTACGTTATATAAAAAAAATCGGATACTAACGTAAATACCGTGCGTGCATAAAAGTTGTTCCAAATAATTTTCAAATGAACATGATAAAAAACTAGATAGAAAAATAAAGATGACAGAAAAAGAATCAACTCAAAATCTTCTTTTGTTTAAAAGTTATAAGGGTTTTAGTCCAGGGATCTGTGATGAAACAGAAACTTCCCAGGGGCTAGTTTAAAAAAAGACAGAAAACGTTTCGGTTAAACGTATTTTGCCCGAAGGCGCTTTCAGAAAAAGTTTTGAAAAAAAGAAAAAGCTAACAAGGGGGTCCCACCCGTCAGGTTTAAAAACCAAAACAGAGTCCCGCCGGCGTCCGAGGCTTGCGGTGGTCGCCCGCGTCGATCAACGGCGAGGCAGGGGAAACGGAGGGTACCTACGGAGTCACTGTGCTCTCCCGCGTCTGTGGGTGGTGGACTTGGTCGTCGGCGAGCACCACTTCGACGGCGGCCTCCACTCCGGCGGACGGTGGTTCGGGTGGTGATGGATCTCACCGAGGAGGGATGCAAACGTCAAATTGGGGCTCGGGTTAGAAGAGTGGGTGTACTAGGAGGATGCTGACGAGGTTTGGGAGGCGGGGTTGCTCTCATCGGAGAGAATCGTGCCGGAGCCCGAAGCGGATCGGGGCGGCTGGAGTCGGGAAAGAAGACCTCCTCGACGTCCTCCTAGTGGCCGGGCGCGGTTTTGGTGAGGTGGAGGGGTGGTGCTTGGTCGAAGGCGAGCTCGGGGTCGCTATTTATAGCCGGCCGAGGCGGTTGCCGAGAATGCGATAACTTCGGCGAGTGATTACGGCGAGGCAGTGGTCGGGCTGGAGGTTTAGGTGATTGGGCATCATCATGTTGGTCCACTGGTTCCGTTCAAGGGCAAAACTTGGCATGACTTGAGTGATACTCCAAGTTCTCGACGGAACGGCCTCGCGGGCACGTTGGTGGCAGGGAGCGTGCTCTGTGCTTTCCAGGCCACGATGACGGCTCTGCAGCACGCTCGAGGAAGGGGACGGCCACGCGGAGGCTTCTGGTGGTGTGGGCGGTGCTGGACGGCGCCGTTTGACAGGGCTGGCCCTAGTTGGCCGCCACGGGCGGTTCTGCCACCGCGGAAGACGCCGGAGTTGACGCGCCACGTCGCCACCAATGCCTGCGTCCGTCCAAATGATCGTGCGGCGCATTGGATAAGAAGAAGGAGCAGGGAGCAAGAGGCCAGAGAGAGCATTGGCGAGATTGGCCTTGTGACTCAATTAACGACATCGACGACGAATGAATCATGAACTCGAACTTTGACAGAGCAAGGCACGCCAGCTGTTCGACGAAATGTTTTGGGCATCTGGACAAATTTTCTTGAGCTGATCCTTGGTGAGATGACTTCTTGATGCATCTAGAGGCTGCCTGATTTATCTCAGATTTTTAGGAGAAGAAAAAGGATGAATTTCACCAAAAATGGCAAATCTGGTTCAAACTTGCAGCAAGCATATTTTGAAAAATTTGAACTGTGGACCAGTGGATCTTGATGGATCTTGGTTAACGGTACTAAGGACTAGTCAGAAGAGTTTATTTGGGACCAAGACTCAAAAGTATTCTGGTGGTTCCTTTGTAAGTCATCAAGGCCCAAATAAATGATGAAAATGCTTTTGAGGGCAAAAAAAATAGAAATAAAATCAAAAATGGGTTGGAACTTGCTGGAATTGGATATTTGACTTGACCCAAAGTGGGGGGATGGGTTTTGGAAGAAATATCCTACATAGGTCATGGCAAGAGAGAAATCTTTAAATGGAAAGAGAATAAATCCATAATCCATAGTATTTCTTTTTGATGGAAACAATTGTAAAACCTTCCAATATTATTTGTGTTGAGCCAACACAATATGAAAAATCCTTAAAACAAAAAATCAAGGTTGAGAAGGACCTTTCTTTAAAAAAAACTATTTGTCATAAAAGGATTTGAGAAGGTGAGTCCCTTTTTTAGAAAAATTCAAATAACCTCCTTTAAGTCAAATAAAGATTTTCATAAAACCAAGTAAAATTTTTGGAGTGTTACATTTAGCGTTAAAATAGATGGTTGTAAGAGTGCCACTTCAAATTTTCTCTCAAAATAAGAAAATCCAATTAAAATATTGACATTGGCTACTAAAGGCAATGAGGCGAAGCAACCAATTATTGAGAGTCAAAGTGGCAAATCTGAAGAAAAGAAGTCGACAAAGTGAAGAAGGCCAATAAAGAAATTGCCTTTGGTCAAAACAAAATCACAACTCCTGTTTTGAGTTCTTGAACTTAGCAACCGAACAAGTATCAAATACCGGGGTTACTACGAGCACTAGTAAGGTACACATCAATAACATGTATATCAAATATACCTTTGTTCACTTTGCCATCCTTCTTATGCACCAAATATTCAGTGGCATTTCCGCTTCCAAATGACCATTTCCTTTGGTAAAATCACTCGGTTTAGGCTTTGGTCCAGTTTTGGGCTTCTTCGTGGGAGTGACAACTTGCTTGCCGTTCTACTTGAAGTTCCTTTTCTTTCCCTTTGCCCTTTTCTTGAAACTAGTGGTCCAGTCAATCATCAACACTTGATGCTCTTTTTTTGTTTCTACTTTTGTCGATTTCAGCATCACGAAGATCTCGGGAATCGTTTTCGTCATCCCTTGCATACTATAGTTCATCACAAAGTTCCAGTAACTTGGTGATGGTGACTAGAGAACTCTGTCAATCACTATCTTATCTGGAAGATTAACTCCTACTTGATTCAAGTGATTGTAGTACCCAGACAATCTGAGCACCTACTCACTGCTTGAGCTATTCTACTCCATCTTTTAGCTATAGAACTTGTTACAGACTTTATATCTCTCAACTCGGGTATTTGCTTGAAATATTAACTTCAACTCTTGGAACATCTCATATGGTCCATGACGTTCAAAACATCTTTGAAGTCCCGATTCTAAGCCGTAAAGCATGGTGCACTAAACTATAGAGTAGTCATCATCTTGAGCTTAGCCAAACGTTCATAATGTTTGCATCTGCTCCTGCAATAGGTCTGTCACCTAGCGGTGCATCAAGGACATAATTTTTCTGTGCAGCAATGAGGATAAACCTCAGATCACGGACCTAGTCCGCATCATTGCTACTATCATCTTTCAACTTAGTTTTCTCTAGGAACACATATAAAAGATAGAGAAGCAACAATGCGAGCTATTGATCTACAACATTATTTGCAAAATACTATCAGGACTAAGTTCATGATAAATTAAAGTTCAATTAATCATATTACTTAAGAACTCCCACTTAGATAGATATCCCTCTAATCATCTAACTGATCACGTGATCCAAATCAACTAAACCATGTCCGATCATCACGTGAGATGCAGTAGTTTTCAATGGTGAACATCACTATGTTGATCATATCTACTATATGATTCACGCTCGAACTTTCGGTCTCTAGTGTTCCGAGGCCATATCTACATATGCTAGGTTCGTCAATTTTAACCCGAGTATTCTGCGTGTGCTAAACTGGCTTACACCTGTTGTATTTGAACGTAGAGCTTATCACACCCGATCATCACGTGCTGTCTCGGTACGACGAACTTTGGCAACGGTGCATACTCAGGGAGAACACTTGTACCTTGAAATTTAGTGAGAGATCATCTTATAATGCTACCGTCAATCAAAGCAGAATAAGATGCATAAAGGATAAACATCACATGCAATCAATATAAGTGATATGATATGGCCATCATCATCTTGTGCCTTTGATCTCCATCTCCAAAGCACCGTCATGATCACCATCGTCACTGGCTTGACACCTTGATCTCCATCGAAGCATCGTTGTCGTCTCACCAACTATTGCTACTAGGACTACCACTACCGCTTAATGATAAAGTAAAGCAATTACTGGGCGATTGCATTGCATACAATAAAGCGACAACTATATGGCTCTGCCGATTGCCGATAACTTCGTTACAAAACATGATCATCTCATACAATAAAATATAACATCATGTCTTGACCATATCACATCACAACATGCCCTGCAAAAACAAGTTAGATGTCCTCTACTTTGTTGTTGCAAGTTTTATGTGCCTGCTACGGGCTGAGCAAGAACCGTTCTTACCTACGCATCAAAAACCACAACGATATTTCGTGGAGTTATTGTTGTTTTAACCTTCAACAAGGATCGGGCGTAGCCACACTCGATTCAACTAAAGTTGGAGAAACTGACACCCGCCAGCCACCTGTGTGCGAAGCACGTCGGTAGAACCGGTCTCACGTAAGCGTACGCGTAATGTCGGTCCGGGCCACTTCATCCAACAATACCGCCGAATCAAAGTATGACATGTTGGTAAGCAGTATGACTAGTATCGCCCACAACTCACTTGTGTTCTACTCGTGCATGTAACATCTACGCATAAACCTGGCTCGGATGCCACTGTTGGGGAACGTGGAAATTTCAAAAATTTCCTACGCACACACAAGATCATGGTGATGCATAGCAACGAGAGGGGAGAGTGTTGTCCACGTACCCTCGTAGACTGAAAGAGGAAGCGTTATGACAACGCGGTTGATGTAGTCGTACGTCTTCACGATCGACCGATCCTAGTACTGAATGTACGGCACCTCCACGATCTGCACACGTTCAGCTCGGTGACGTCCCACGAACTCACGATCTAGTAGAGCTTCGAGGGAGAGTTCCGTCAGCACGACGGCGTGATGACGGTGTTGATGAAGCTACCGGCGCAGGGCTTCGCCTAAGCACCGCTACGATATGACCGAGGTGGATTTATGGTGGAGGGGGGCACCGCACACGACTAAAGATCAATGATCAACTTGTGTGTCCATGGGGTGCCGCCCTCCCCGTATATAAAGGAGTGGAGGAGGGGAGGGGCCGGCCCTCTCCATGGCGCGCCCTAGGGGAGTCCTACTCCCACCGGGAGTAGGATCCCCCCCCCTTCCCTAGTAGGAGTAGGAGAGGAAGGGAAGGAGGAGTAGGAGAAAAGGAAAGCCCCCCAAACCCTTTCCAATTCGGCCTCCTGTCCAAGGGGGTGCATCAGCCCCTTGTGGTCTGGTGTGCTTCCTTCTTATGGCCCATAAGGCCCATAACTTCTCCCGGGGGGTTCCGATAACCTCATCACGGCCCCTCTATTTGGTGTGCACGAGAGAGAGGTTTGCAACTGACTAGACCGCATTCTTTGCGTAAGACATGTGGCAGACGAAAAAAAGGAGACGAACGGAACATGACTCGATCCACGTTAATACTAGAATTAAGCGGTTGGCGAGAAGACTAGCGTTCTTCAACAATACCAGCTTGCAACCTATCGTGACACCACATGATCAGGTTATCTCACCATCATATAAACTCATCAAATTTCGAAGCTCACTTGTAGCTTGCTTTGCATGTAATATAACATTCTCTAATGCTTATATGAACATGCCATGAGAAAATTACTCAAGTAAACATGCAAGACACTCATCATATCAAGGGTTCAAACATGCTTGCCTGGTTTGGAGTAGTCGAGTCTAGCTCGGTGAAGTTTGCGGTTCCGTCACCTCCTTGGTATCTCGTTATATAAAAAATCGGATACTAACGTAAATACCGTGCGTGCATAAAAGTTGTTCCAAATAATTTTCAAATGAACATGATAAAAACTAGATAGAAAAATAAAGATGACAGAATGAAATAAGGAAATAAATAATAACTTTATTATTGCCTCTAGGGCATATTTTTCAGCTTGTCACCCAAACGGCATTAATGTAAATTCATACAATCCGTGATCTCGAGGTGAATGCTGTCTTAGGGATATCTTCGTCTGCATCTTTAATTGATGATACTCGACCTTAAATCAATTTTTGAGAAAACCTTGGCTTGTGCGAGGTCAATAAATCATTTATCCGTGGCATCGGATATTTGTTTTGATGGTGAGCATGTTGAGTGCCCGATAGTCTATACATAATCTTAGTGTCCCATCCTTTTCTTGGCAAATAGTACCGTGAACCCAAGGTGAGGAGCTGGCTCAAATCCTTTGTCCAAGAATTTTATTTGCTTATTTAATTCTACCAACTGAGGAGCCTTTCTAGGGTTTCTTGTAAATGTGGTTCCAAAGGTTCAATGTTGAACTCTATTTCCGTCCGTGGCATGCCCGGTAGTTGTTCGGGAAATACGTGGAACTCACACCACCTGAACTTTTCTTAACCCCAAACGTCCACCTTGTTCAACCTTGGTGCCGTGATATTGGTCTTTCTTGAGCTGCAATTTTATCGCCTTCCCGTGATGATGGGTAAGAATTACACCGATTGAAGTAGTCGATAAATCCTTTATTGGTGGTTATCCACCATTCCTAGGATAACATCCAGTCCCTTATTTTCCAGACAATGAGGTTTCCTGAAACTTTAGTCCTCAAACTCAATAATCACACCTTGGCAAGAACTCCGAGTGATTTGCTTAATCCCGGGACTTGATGATCATGGATTTTTCCAAGGAAGCATCGAAAAATCATTTGCAAAGCAAATTTCTTTCAAATAAACAAGTGAGAAGCTCTAGAATCAAACAAAACCGTGGCAGGTATTGTGTTGACAGGAACGACGAGCACGATATCCGTGGCATTCTGTGTTTCGCCCTGGGCACATGGTTCAAGTGACCCTTCTTGTGATTGTTATTGGGGTTGAAGTTGTTACGCTTGGGTGTTGAATTATTTCCACTGTTGTTAGGCTTGGGGGCTGAGTTTCTTGGCTTTGGGCACTGTTTGGCATAGTGCCCTTCCTCTCCACAAGCGTAGCAAGTAACACCGGGCGATATGTAAAATCCTTGTCCCTTGCATGAAATTTTGTTTGGGCGGAACATTGGTCGGGACTTGTTTGCTCCATTCTTCCAAAATCAGTCTTGTTCCGTTGTTGTAGCATGAGTAGTCTTGTCCCTTGCGCTTGCGAAATCCTCCGCTACGGCGCCATTTTCCAATGTAATGTCTTTGTCCACAATTGTTTTGAAACCGAAGGTGTATCACTGGCATTTAAGTCCGGTGCCGCATCGGCCCAAAAAATTTCCATCTTTTATTTTCAGTCATATGCTCTTCGCTGGCATAACGAGATAATTGAGTAAACTGGCTATTGTACTAGTCACCGTCATGCTTCTCTGCTCGAGGTCATCAAACCGCCTTTTCTTGATCTTCATAATGCTTCGGGAATGTGCGCCAACAAAACCTTCTTTAAATTCTTCCTAGGTGATGTTATTTTCATTAGGGTGCATGTAGGAAATTCTCCCACCATGATGCATTGCTCCAGTGAGGTAGTGAGGTGCATATAGTACCTTCTCACGGTCTAAACATTGTGCAATAATTAATTTTTTCAATGTCTCAAGCCAATCATCGGCCTCAAGTGGTCTATCGGTGAGAGAACGTTGGCTAGGCTTTTGTAGTTCGACAACTTGAATGTTGCCGACATGTTTCACGGTGATTTCCCATATTGATAACATGGTTCATCATTTCTTGATGCTGCTGGCTTTGCTCATAAAGGTGCATATTGAGAAAATGCTGCTTCACCGCTTTGTCGATTTGACCGCCTCGTGAAATTGTTACTTGTCCGGTACCATAATTTTCTTCCCGGACTTGGCATGGAACGAGTCCAGGACGAGGCATTTTCCACTGGGGTATTTTTGTAAAACTCATGAGAAAACTGAGTGGCAAAATAAATAATTTTGCAAAGGCGGAAATTTAAAACTCCAACATTTTTCAAGAAAATACTTGATTGCGCATGGAGAAAGACCGCCAGACATATCTACACGCAAGAGCCGTAATTATACAATACATCACTCAGATGTGCGACATTCTGACATGTTATTTAGGCTAGTGCGCCTCCTAGTTCCTACATGATGCGCACACAAACTACTTCTCACCAAACCTAGATACATATAAACATATCATACAAGCCGGTACATCGCACGGCTGCTAGGGGCGCTTAGTCGAGATGGTGGAACTTCCCTGGCCTACCGAGGGTAAGACATGATATCGAGACTCAACCTCCTCCTCACTAATAGGCTCAGCGCGTGAAGTCCTGAGTTGAGGAGGCAAGGGCGCTGTGTGGTCCAAGATCGACTGGAGTAGGAGCAATGACTTGGTCAAATTCCTCAGTGGTAGGCAGGCGACGAGCGGTGGAGAAGATGGTAGGTGTATAGGATGTTGAGGACGAGATGTAAGTCAGTGGTGGTGCTGTATGGAGGAGCTCCCTCCAGTTAAGTAACAGCCCCTGCACGAAGTCCACGAGCAGCCACAAAGTCGCCCACGAGGTTATCAAAAGCTGCCTCAAGAGCTTTGAGGTACTCAACCAACATTTCAAGAAGCCTCATCTCTCTCCCCTAGGGCAAGCTAATGCATAGTGACAAGTGTATGGCACGTGGCATGGGAGGTAGCAATAGCAACGAGCCTTCATCGAAGGAAGAGTCAAATCATAAATTTATGATGACTAATAAAATTGCTACATTTGCTAAATATTAAAATAGCACTCATTACTTAATAAACGATTAGCGATCACACCTAGTGGCTTCCCTACCAGCCCGGCTCGGTACTGTTGTTTTCAAGACCGGTTTTCAATAAAACATTTATTGAGAAACCGCCTTATATAAGACCAATATAGGAAAATCTTCCTTACTAGTAGATGATCCTTGATACGTAAATCCGTAGTACTAAATATTATACAAGGTTGAGGTGAGGATGCTCATCGTTTATTACAAGCACGCCGATATTATACATAAAGGCGGATATGACACAAGGGTACGGTGGCATAACTACTGACTCGCAATAAAAGTGGTGGTGGATATGTCATAGAGAAGTGGGTGACATGAATCCTAAAACTTACAGCTCATCGAGCTACTGCATCGAGGCTCGATGATTTTATTTAGGTAGCGGAAGCGATATGATACAAGTGACCAATTGGATCGCACGGGACTGATAGAGACCTCTAGGTGTCGGGCTCGCTATTGTACTCCTCATCCATAAGATCACCTTCACAACATTCGGTCAAATCAAAGCCGTGAGTACTTTGAATGTACTCGCAAGACAGTTTGGACATAAGATATAACGAATGCAAACATGATGCACATGAGCAGATTAGTAATGCACACTCAGATAATAAATTTGCATGGCATGTTAAATAAAAGGAAGTCAGCGGTAGTCTTCCCAAAATCCCAATAAAATAACCGAAGACCGATCGAGGTCTCAAGCGCCTCAAAAGGTAAAAATAAATTAACATGCGTCGCAAGGCCGTATACACCATATAAAGGGCTTATATTGAAAGGTAAATGACAAGGCGTACACAATGGACGCCTTGCGACATCTCGAAAAGGGCTTATAATGAAAGTAAATAACATGGATGCCACAGTCAGATGTCTGAGCGACATCACGTAAAAGGGCTTATATCAAAAGTAATCGACGAGAATGCCACAGTCGGACGTCTGAGCGACATCACATAAAGGGCTTATATCAAAAGTAAATAACAAGAATGCCACAGTCGGACATCTGAGCGATGTCACATAAAGGGCTTATATCAAAAGTAAATAACACGAATGCCACAGTGGACGTCTGAGCGACGTCACATAAAGGGCTCATATCCAAAGTAAATAACAAGAATGCCACAGTCGGACGTCTGAGCGACATAACATAAAGGGCTTATATTTCACCATTCAAATTCAAGTAGCTAATGAATTTAAATCATCCCAAGGAAATACTCAGTGAATAATAATAAACGGGTTAGTCCATCCACAGGAATAACATTCAGCCGGGTTTACCACTCATGTTCATTCACCGGAGATTGTCACTGAAACTGACACTGAGACTGTCGATGAGACGGACGTTGAGACTGACACTGACACTGACATAGATATGTTGATCACAGACCGACCATAGACACGGTTACTCAATGGTTTTAACTCGCAGAGTTTGTACTCTTCACCCACAACCAACGGATTTCGTAGTCACAACGGACTAGTTCCGCACGGTATTTTAGAAGAAACACATCTAACCAAACACACCCATTCCACATCCCGCTGCCAGAATCACCCTAGGCAATGTTCAAAAACTTTATGACGGGAGGCCACAACCTCGCATGGGATCAAATTTATATCGCCATTTAGGGTTCTCACCCCAACCGAAACACCCATGCCCCGACCGATGACGGGCTTTAATCCAGGCCATGGAACCTCATCACGCCCCTCTATTTGGTGTGCACGAGAGAGAGGTTTGCAATCGACTAGACCGCATTCTTTGCGTAAGACATGTGGCAAGACGAAAAAAGGAGACGAACGAACATGACTCGATCCACGCACTAGAATTAAAGGCATAAGACTAGCTTCTTCAACAATACCAGCTTGCAACCTATCGTACACCACATGATCAGGTTATCTCACCATCATATAAACTCATCAAATTTCAAGCTCACTTGTAGCTTGCTTTGCATGTAATATAACATTCTCTAATGCTTATATGAACATGCCATGAGAAAATTACTCAAGTAAACATGCAAGACACTCATCATATCAAGGGTTCAAACATGCTTGCCTGGTTTGGAGTAGTGGAGTCTAGCTCGGTGAAGTTTATACCTCCTTCGGTATCACTATATAAAAACTAAAAAAAGTTCCAAATAATTTTCAAATAAACATGATAAAAACTAGATAAAAATAAAGATGACAGAAAAAGAATCAACTCAAAATCTTCTTTTGTTTAAAAGTTATAAGGGTTTTAGTCCAGGATCTTGATGAAACAAACTTCCTGTGGGCTAGTTTAAAAAGATGAAAACGTTTCGTTAGAAACGATTTTGCCTGAAGGCTTTCAGAAAAAGTTTTGAAAAAGAAAAGCTAACAAGGGGTCCCACCCGTCAGGTTTAAAACCAAAACAGAGTCCCGCCGGTCCGAGGCTTGCGGTGGTCACGATCAACGAAGCAGGCAGGGGAAACGGAGGGTACCTACGGAGTCACCGTGCTTTCCGCCCTGGTGGTGGACTTGAATATCGGCGAGCACCACTGACGACGGCCTCCACTCCGTGGACGGTGGTTCGGTGATGGATCTCACCGAGGAGGGATGCAAAGCCAAATTGGGGCTCAAGAAGAGGGTGTACTAGGAGGATGCCGACGAGGTTTGGGAGGTTTTGCTCATCGAGAGAATCGCCGAGCCCGAAGCGGATCGGGCGGCTGGAGTCGAAAGAAGACCTCCTCGACGCCCTCCTAGTGGCCGCAGCCGGGTTTTGGTGAGGTGGAGGGTGGTGCTTGGTCGAAGGCGCAGCTCGGGTCGCTATTTATAGCCGGCCGAGGCGGTTGCGAGAATGCGATAACTCCGCGAGTGATTACGGCGAGGCAAAGTGTCGGCTGGAGGTTTAGGTGATTGGGCATCATGTTGGTCCACCGTTCCGTTCAAGGGCAAACTTGGCATGACTTGGGTGATACTTTCTCGACCAACGGCCTCGCGGGCACGCAGGCAGGAGCGTTCTGCTTTCTGTGCCACGATGACGGCTCAAAGACGCCGAGGAAGGGACGGCCACGCGGAGGCTTCGGTGGTGGGGCGTGCGGGACGCGCGCTTGACGTATGGTCTAGTTAGCCGCCACGGCGGTTCTCGCCACCGCTGAAGACGCCGAGTGACGCTACCACGTCGCCACCAATGCCTGCGTCCGTCAAATGATCGTATGGGCGATTGATAAGAAGAAGGAGCAGGAGCAAGAGGCCGAGAGAGCATGATTGACGCCATGCTCAATTAACGACACCGACTACGTAATCAATCATCGAACTCAACTTTGACAGAAATGTGCACGCCACTGTTCGACGAAATGTTTTGGGCATGTGGACAAATTTTCTTGAGCTGATCCTTGGTGAGATGACTTGATGCATCTAGAGGCTGCCTGATTTATCTCAGATTTTTAGGAGAAGAAAAAGGATGAATTTCACCAAAAATGGCAAATCTGGTTCAAACTTGCAGCAAGCATATTTTGAAAAATTTGAACTGTGGACCAGTGGATCTTGATGGATCTTGGTTAACGGTACTAAGGACTAGTCAGAAGAGTTTATTTGGGACCAAGACTCAAAAGTATTCTGGTGGTTCCTTTGTAAGTCATCAAGGCCCAAATAAATGATGTAAATGCTTTTGAGGGCAAAAAAATAGAAATAAAATCAAAATGGGTTGGAACTTGCTGAATTGGATATTTGACTTGACCCAAAGTGGGGGATGGGTTTTGGAAGAAATATCCTACATAGGTCATGGCAAGAGAGAAATCTTTAAATGGAAAGAGAATAAATCCATAATCCATAGTATTTCTTTTTGATGGAAACAATTGTAAAACCTTCCAATATTATTTGTGTTGAGCCAACACAATATGAAAAATCCTTAAAACCAAAAATCAAGGTTGAGAAGGACCTTTCTTTAAAAAACTATTTGTCATAAAAGGATTAGAGAAGGTGAGTCCCTTTAGAAAAAATTCAAATAACCTCCTTTAAGTCAAATAAAGATTTTCATAAAACCAAGTAAAATTTTTGAGTGTTACATTTACCGTTAAAATAGATGGTTGTAAGAGTGCCACTTCAAATTTTCTCTCAAAATAAGAAAATCCAATTAAAATATTGACATTGGCTACTAAAGGCAATGAGACGAAGCAACCAATTATTGAGAGTCAAAGTGGCAAATCTGAAGAAAAGAAGCTGACAGTGAAGAAGGCCAATAAAGAAATTGCCTTTGGTCAAAACAAAATCACAACTCCTGTTTTGAGTTACTGAACTTAGCAACCAACAAGTATCAAATACTGTGGGTTACTACGAGCACTAGTAAGGTACACATCAATAACATGTATATCAAATATACCTTTGTTCACTTTGCCATCCTTCTTATGCACCAAATATTCAGGGCATTTCCGTCGGACCATTTCCTTTGCAAGAAAATCACTCGCCAGTGCTTTGGTCCAGTTTTTGGGCTTCTTCGGGAGTGACAACTTGCTTGCCGCTCTACTTGAAGTTCCTTTTCTTTCCTTTGCCCTTTCTTGAAACTAGTGGTCCACCAATCATCAACACTTGATGCTCTTTTTTGTTTCTACTTTTGTCGATTTCAGATCACGAAGATCTCGGGAATCGCTTGGCCATCCCTTGCATACTATAGTTCATCACAAAGTTCCAGAACTTGGTGATGGTGACTAGAGAACTCGTCAATCACTATCTTATCCGGAAGATTAACTCCTACTTGATTCAAGTGATTGTAGTACCTGCATAACTGAGCACCTACTACCGCTTGAGCTATTCTACTCCATCTTTTAGCTATAGAACTTGTTACGACTTTATATCTCTCAACTCGGGTATTTGCTTGAAATATTAACTTCAACTCTTGGAACATCTCATATGGTCCATGACGCTCAAAACATCTTTGAAGTCCCGATTCTAAGCCGTAAAGCATGGTGCACTAAACTATAGAGTAGTCATCATCTTGAGCTTAGCCAAACGCTCATAATGTTTGCATCTGCTCCCGCAATAGGTCTGTCACCTAGCGGTGCATCAAGGACATAATTTTTCAGCAAAGAATGAGGATAAACCTCGATCACGGACCTAGTCCGCATCATTGCTACTATCATCTTTCAACTTAGTTTTCTAGGAACACATATAAAAGATAGAGAAGCAACAACGCGAGCTATTGATCTACAACATTATTTGCAAAATACTATCGGACTAAGTTCATGATAAATTAAAGTTCAATTAATCATATTACTTAAGAACTCCCACTTAGATAGATATCCTCTAATCATCTAACCGATCACGTGATCCAAATCAACTAAACCATGTCCGATCATCACGTGAGATGCAGTAGTTTTCAATGGTGAACATCACTATGTTGATCATATCTACTATATGATTCACGCCGAACTTTCGGTCTCTAGTGTTCCGAGGCCATATCTACATATGCTAGGTTCACAATTTTAACCCGAGTATTCTGCGGTGCTAAACTGGCTTACACTGTTGTATTTGAACGTGAGCTTATCACACCCGATCATCACGTGGTGTCTCGGTACGATTTAACTTTGGCAACGGTATACTCAGGAGAACACTTGTACCTTGAAATTTAGTGAGAGATCATCTTATAATGCTACCGTCAATCAAAGCAGAATAAGATGCATAAAGGATAAACATCACATGCAATCAATATAAGTGATATGATATGGCCATCATCATCTTGTGCCTTTGATCTCCATCTCCAAAGCACCGCCATGATCACCATCACACCGGCTTGACACCTTGATCTCCATCAAGCATCGTTGTCGCCTCACCAACTATTGCTACTAGGACTACCACTACCGCTTAATGATAAAGTAAAGCAATTATGTATGATTGCATTGCATACAATAAAGCGACAACTATATGGCTCCTGCCAGTTGCCGATAACTTCGTTACAAAACATGATCATCTCATACAATAAAATATAACATCATGTCTTGACCATATCACATCACAACATGCCCTGCAAAAACAAGTTAGATGTCCTCTACTTTGTTGTTGCAAGTTTTATGTGCCTACTACGGGCTGAGCAAGAACCGTTTACCACGCATCAAAAACCACAATGATATTTCGTGGAGTTATTGTTGTTTTAACCTTCAACAAGGATCGGGCGTAGCCACACTCGATTCAACTAAAGTTGAGAAACCGACACCGCCACCAATTGTAAAGGGCGCACGCCGGTAGAACCGGTCCACGAAGCGACGCTGTAATGTCGGTCCGGCCACTTCATCCAACAATACCGCCAATCAAAGTATGACATGTTGGTAAGCAGTATGACTAGTATCGCCCACAACTCACTTGTGTTCTACTCGTGCATGTAACATCTACGCATAAACCTGGCTCGATGCCACTGTTGGGGAACGTGGAATTTCAAAATTTCCCACGCACACAAGATCATGGTGATGCATAGCAACGAGAGGGGAGAGTGTTGTCCACGCACTCGTAGACTGAAAGAGGAAGCGTTATGACAACGCGTTGATGTAGTCGTGACGCCTTCACGATCGACCGATCCTAGTAATCGAATGTACGGCACCTCCACGATCTCGCACACGCTCAGCTCGGTGACGCCCCACGAACTCACGATCTAGTAGAGCTCGAGGAGAGTTCCCAAGACGACGGCGTGATGACGGTGTTGATGAAGCTACGCGCAGGCTTCGCCTAAGCACCGCCACGATATGACCGAGGTGGATTTATGGTGGAGGGGGCACCGCACACCACTAAAGATCAATGATCAACTTGTGTGTCCATGTGCCGCCTCCCCAGATATAAAGGAGTGGAGGAGGGGCCGCCCTCCATGGCGCGCCTAGGGGAGTCCTACTCCCACGGGAGTAGGATCCCCCTTCCCTAGTAGGAGTAGGAGAGGAAGGGAAGGAGGAGTAGGAAAGGAAAGCCCCCAAACCCTTTCCACCGCCCTCCTGTCCAAGGGGTGCATCAGCCCTGTGGTCCGGTGTAGCTTCTTATGGCCCATAAGGCCCATAACTTCTCCTGGGGTTCCGATAACCTCATCACGGCCCTCTATTTGGTGTGCACGAGGAGAGAGGTTTGCAACTGACTAGACCGCATTCTTTGCGTAAGACATGTGGCAGCACGAAAAAGGAGACGAACGGAACATGACTCGATCCACGCAATACTAGAATTAAACGGTTGGCATAAGACTAGCGCTCTTCAACAATACCAGCTTGCAACCTATCGTGCCACCACATGATCAGGTTATCTCACCATCATATAAACTCATCAAATTTCAAGCTCACTTGTAGCTTGCTTTGCATGTAATATAACATTTCTAATGCTTATATGAACATGCCATGAGAAAATTACTCAAGTAAACATGCAAGACACTCATCATATCAAGGGTTCAAACATGCTTGCCTGGTTTGGAGTAGTCGTCTAGCTCGGTGAAGTTTATGGTTCCGCCACCTCCTTCGTATCTACGTTATATAAAAAATCGATACTAACGTAAATACCGTGCGTGCATAAAAGTTGTTCCAAATAATTTTCAAATGAACATGATAAAAAACTAGATAGAAAAATAAAGATGACAGAAAAAGAATCAACTCAAAATCTTCTTTTGTTTAAAAGTTATAAGGGTTTTAGTCCAGGATCTCGGATGAAATGTAAACTTCCTGTGGGCTAGTTTAAAAAGACAAACGCCGTTAGAAACGATTTTGCCCGGGCGCTTTGAAAAGTTTTGAAAAAGAAAAGCTAACAAGGGGTCCCACCCGTCAGGTTTAAAACCAAAATGAGTCCCGCCGTCCCGAGGCTTATGTGGTCGCCGCGCCGATCAACGGCGCAGGCGGGAAACGGAGGGTACCTACGGAGTCACCGTTTCTCCCGTCTGGGTGGTGGACTTGAGTGTCGGCGAGCACCACTGACGGCGGCTCCACTCCGCGGACGGTGGTTCGGTGGTGATGGATCTCACCGAGGAGGGATGCAAACGCCAAATTGGGGCTCGGGTTAGAAGAGGGGTGTACTAGGAGGATGCCGACGAGGTTTGGGAGGGGTTGCTTCTCATCGGAGAGAATCGTGCGGAGCCCGAAGCGGATCGCGGCTGGAGTCGGAAAGAAGACCTCCTCGACGCCCTCCCAGTGGCCGGGCGCGGTTTTGGTGGAGGTGGTGGTGCTTGGTCGGACGAGCTGGGTCGCTATTTATAGCCACCGAGGCGGTTCGAGAATGCGATAACTTCGGCGCAGTGATTACGGCGAGGCAGTGGTCGGGCTGGAGGTTTAGGTGATTGGGCATCATCATGTTGGTCCACCGTTCCGCTCAAGGGCAAAACTTGGCATGACTTGAGTGATACTCAAGCTCGACGAACGGCCTCGCGGGCACGTTGGTGGCAGGGAGCGTTCGCGCTTTCTGTGCCACGATGACGGCTCGCAGCACGCCGAGGAAGGGACGCCACGCGGAGGCTTCGTGGTGTGGGCGTGACGGACGCCGCTTGACAGTGGCTGGTTCTTGTCCGCCACGGGCGGTTCTCGCCACCGCTGAAGACGCCGGAGTTGACGCCACGCCGCCACTCAATGCCTCGGCCCGTTCAAATGATCGTATGGCGCATTGGATAAGAAGAAGGAGCAGGAGCAAGAGGCCGAGAGAGCATTGGCAGATTGACGCTGCTGCTCAATTAACGACATCGACATGTAATCAATCATCAACTCGAACTTTGACAGAACAGCAGCACGCCACTGTTCGATTTAAATGTTTTGGGCATCCGGACAAATTTTCTTGAGCTGATCCTTGGTGAGATGACTTCTTGATGCATCTAGAGGCTGCCTGATTTATCTCAGATTTTAGGAGAAGAAAAGGATGAATTTCACCAAAATGGCAAACTGGTTCAAACTTGCAGAAGCATATTTTGAAAAATTTGAACTGTGGACCAGTGGATCTTGATGGATCTTGGTTAACGGTACTAAGGACTAGTCAAGAGTTTATTTGGGACCAAGACTCAAAAGTATTCTGTGGTTCCTTTGTAAGTCATCAAGGCCCAAATAAATGATGTAAAATGCTTTTGAGGGCAAAAAAATAGAAATAAAATCAAAATGGGTTGGAACTTGTTGGAATTGGATATTTGACTTGACCCAAAGTGGGGGATGGGTTTTGGAAGAAATATCCTACATAGGTCATGGCAAGAGAGAAATCTTTAAATGGAAAGAGAATAAATCCATAATCCATAGTATTTCTTTTTGATGGAAACAATTGTAAAACCTTCCAATATTATTTGTGTTGAGCCAACACAATATGAAAATCTTAAAACAAAAAATCAAGGTTGAGAAGGACCTTTAAAAAAACTATTTGTCATAAAAGGATTTGAGAAGGTGAGTCCTTTTTAGAAAAATTCAAATAACCTCCTTTAAGTCAAATAAAGATTTTCATAAAAACCAAGTAAAATTTTTGGAGTGTTACATTTACCGCTAAAATAGATGGTTGTAAGAGTGCCACTTCAAATTTTCTCTCAAAATAAGAAAATCCAATTAAAATATTGACATTGGCTACTAAAGGCAATGAGACGAAGCAACCAATTATTGAGAGTCAAAGTGGCAAATCAAGAAAAGAAGTCGACAAAGGAAGAAGGCCAATAAAGAAATTGCCTTTGGTCAAAACAAAATCACAACTCCTGTTTTGAGTTACTGAACTTAGCAACCTAACAAGTATCAAATACCCTGGGGTTACTACGAGCACTAGTAAGGCACATCAATAACATGTATATCAAATATACCTTTGTTCACTTTGCCATCCTTCTTATGCACCAAATATTCGTGGCATTTCCGCTCCAAAGGACTATTTCCGGTAAAATCACTCAGTTTCAGCTTTGGTCCAGTTTTGGGCTTCGTGGGAGTGACAACTTGCTTGCCGCTCTACTTGAAGTTCCTTTTCCCTTTGCCTTTTCTTGAAACTAGTGGTCCACCAATCATCAACACTTGATGCTCTTTTTTTGTTTCTACTTTTGTCGATTTCAGATCACGAAGATCTCGAATCGTTCGCCATCCCTTGCATACTATAGTTCATCACAAAGTTCCAGAACTTGGTGATGGTGACTAGAGAACTCACAATCACTATCTTATCCGAAGATTAACTCCTACTTGATTCAAGTGATTGTAGTACCCAGATAACTGAGCACCTACCACCGCTTGAGCTATTTCTCCATCTTTTAGCTATAGAACTTGTTACGACTTTATATCTCTCAACTCGGTATTTGCTTGAAATATTAACTTCAACTTGGAACATCTCATATGGTCCATGACGCTCAAAACATCTTTGAAGTCCCGATTCTAAGCCGTAGCATGGTGCACTAAACTATAGAGTAGTCATCATCTTGAGCTTAGCCAAACGCTCATAATGTTTGCATCCGCTCCCGCAATAGGTCTGCTACCTAGCGTGCATCAAGGACATAATTTTTCTGGCAGCAATGAGGATAAACCTCGATCACGATTAGTCCGCATCATTGCTACTATCATCTTTCAACTTAGTTTTCTAGGAACACATATAAAAGATAGAGAAGCAACAATGCGAGCTATTGATCTACAACATTATTTGCAAAATACTATCGACTAAGTTCATGATAAATTAAAGTTCAATTAATCATATTACTTAAGAACTCCCACTTAGATAGATATCCTCTAATCATCTAACCGATCACGTGATCCAAATCAACTAAACCATGTCCCATCATCACGAGATGCGTAGTTTTCAATGGTGAACATCACTATGTTGATCATATCTACTATATGATTCACGCCGAACTTTCGGTCTCTAGTGTTCGAGGCCATATCTACATATGCTAGGTTCGCCAATTTTAACCCGAGTATTCTTGGTGCAACCTGGCTTACACCTGTATTTGAACGAGAGCTTATCACACCCATCATGTATGCTCGGCACGATTTAACTTTGGCAACGGCATACCAGAGAACACTTGTACCTTGAAATTTAGTGAGAGATCATCTTATAATGCTACCAATCAAAGCAAAGTAATAAGATGCATAAAGGATAAACATCACATGCAATCAATATAAGTGATATGATATGGCCATCATCATCTTGTGCCTTTGATCTCCATCTCCAAAGCACCGCCATGATCACCATCGCCACGGCTTGACACCTTGATCTCCATCAAGCATCGTTGTCGCCTCACCAACTATTGCTACTAGGACTACCACTACCGCTTAATGATAAAGTAAAGCAATTATGTATGCATTGCATTGCATACAATAAAGCGACAACTATATTCTCGCCAGCCCGATAACTTCGTATAAAACATGATCATCTCATACAATAAAATATAACATCATGTCTTGACCATATCACATCACAAACATGCCCTGCAAAAACAAGTTAGATGTCCTCTACTTTGTTGTTGCAAGTTTTATGTGCCTGCTACGGGCTGAGCAAGAACCGTTTACTCACGCATCAAAAACCACAACGATATTTCGAGTTATTGTTGTTTTAACCTTCAACAAGGATCGGGCGACACACTCGATTCAACTAAAGTTGAGAAACCGACACCAGCCAATTGTGTGCGGCTAACGCCGGTAGAACGGGTCTCACGTAAGCGCACGCTGTAATGTCGGTCCGGCCACTTCATCCAACAATACCGCCAATCAAAGTATGACATGTTGGTAAGCAGTATGACTAGTATCAACTCACTTGTGTTCTACTCGTGCATGTAACATCTACGCATAAACCTGGCTCGATGCCACATTGTTGGGAACGTGGAAATTTCAAAATTTCCACGCACACAAGATCATGGTGATGCATAGCAACGAGAGGGAGTGTTGTCCACGCACTGAGACTGAAAGAGGAAGCGCTATGACAACGTTGATGTAGTCGACGCCTTCACGATCGATCGATCCTAGTACTGAATGTACGGCACTCCACGATCCGCACATCGCTCAGCTTCGGTGACGTCCCCACGAACTCACGATCTAGTAGAGCTGAGGAGAGTTCACAAGACGACGTGATGACGGTGTTGATGAAGCTATCAGGCGCAGGGGCTTAAGCACCGCCACGATATGACCGAGGTGGATTTATGGTGGAGGGGCACCGCACACCCACTAAAGATCAATGATCAACTTGTGTGTCCATGGGGTGCCGCCCCAGATATAAAGGAGTGGAGGAGGAGGGCCGCCCCTCCATGGCGCGCCTTAGGGGAGTCCTACTCCCACCGGGAGGATCCCCCTTCCTAGTAGGAGTAGGAGAGGATTGTCGCTAGGCAAGCACGTTCGTCTTCCCTTTAGTGCGTCTTCTTGATTTCCACTTTTCCGTTTCAATTACTTCATAGTGATGTTTGGACATCTCCCATTCGAGTAACATGGACTATCTATACTACTTGGTGATTTTAGATGATTATTCTCATTATGTGTGGAATTTTCCCTTAAATCAGTAAATCCGATGCTTTAGCCACACTCACCGCATTTTATTCCTATGTCACCACCCAGTTAGGTCGTCCCATACTCGCACTCCAAACTGATAACGGAAAAGAGTTTGACAATGTCGCTTTTTGCACACTTCTCGCCTCTCACGGCACCACCTTCCATCCAACTTGCCCCTACACTTCCCAGCAAAACGGCCATGCCGAGCACATTCTCCGCACTCTTAATGACTGCGTTCGCACGTCACTCTTTCACTCTAACGTGCCTGCTCGGTTTTGGCCCAATGCCATTGCTACCGCCACTCTCTTAGTTAACATTCGTCCTTGTCGCCCTCGATGGAACTATGCCCCTCACCACCTTCTCTTCAGCACACCACCGTCTTATGATGGTCTCCGCATCTTCGGGTGTCTCTGTTATCCTAGCACCGCATCCACCACTCCACACAAGCTCGCACCGTGATCCGTCCCATGCGTCTTCCTTGGCTACCCTCCTAACACCAAAGGTTACCGGTGCTATGATCTTGTCACTCATCGTGTGTACACCTCGAGGCATGTGTACTTTGTCGAGATGGTGTTCCCTTTTCGAGTTCCTCGGCTTGGCTCCTTGGCGCTGGCCCCGCGCCACTTCGTGGAGCGTCTTGCGGCAGCCCCTGCCCCCCCGACACGGCACCTCTGCCACCGCCACTTGGCTTCGTGACTCCCTCCCCCGAGGTCGAGTCCGAGCGGGCCCCCGGGTCCCCATCTCCCTCATACGAGGTTGAGCCCGGCACCCCGCTCGCCCACCCTACGACAGGCTCGACATCACCCTTGCTCCTCGCCTCTTCCGCCACTGGGAAGGTCATAGGTTGAAAGATCAACTAACCTAACCATAATCATCCATTGTTTAGTGGGAAGATAGACACCAAAATAAGAGGAAGAGTGCAGTACAAAATGATCAATCTAAAAGGCCGTGGTTACACATGAGTTAAAGGTTCTAATGAGATATGTCTTATGTTGATGAGCTTATACAAACAACCCAATACTATTAGTACAAAGTAATATTTCTAATAATAGTTTACTAAATACTTTCTGGAGGAACAAAACATAAAATACAAATATGTATCAAATCTAGCCGCGCAAACGCGTGGGTCACACTGCTAGTTCTGTCTTATTTTACAAGGTTTACCATGAAGAGGGGGAATCTGGCATTTGGAATTCAGGTGGAAAAGGAGCAAATATTGGAGACCTATCTGCGCAACTCAAAAGTCCTGAAACTCCACGGAATATCTTAAAAGAAATAAAGAAAATAAATCGCCAAAGATGAAGGCCAAGGCCCACACACCGCTCACGAGGGTGGGGGTGCGCCCTCCCTCTGGGCGCGCCCCTACCTCGTGGGCCCCCGGTGGCTCTCCGGCGCTCATCTTCTCCTATATGAAGTCTTTCAATGAGAAAAAATAATAAGAAACCTTTGGGGACGAGACTCACGCCACGAGGTGGAACCTTGGCGGAACCAATCTAGGGCTCGGTAGAGCTGTTCTATCGGGGACACTTCCCTCGGGGAGGAAATCATCACCATCGTCATCACCAGCGCTCCTCTCATCGGCAGAGGGCAATCTCCATCAACATCTTCACTAGCACCATCTCATCTCCAAACCCTAGTTCATCTCTTGTATCAATTCTTGTCTCCAAGTCCTGGATTGGTGCTAGTAGGTTGCTAGTAGTGTTAATTACTCCTTGTAGTTGATGCTAGTTGGTTTATTTGGTGGAAGATCATATGTTCAGATCCTTTATGCACATTATATCCCCTCGATTATGAACATGAATATGCTTTGTGAGTAATTACGTTTGTTCACGAGGACAAGGGAGAAGTCTTGCTATTAGTAGTCATGTGAATTTGGTATTAGATTCGATATTTTGATAAGATGTATGTTGTCTAACCTCTAGTGGTGTTATGTGAGCGTCGACTACACAACACTTCACCATTATTTGGGCCTAGAGGAAGGCATTGGGAAGTAATAAGTAGATGATGGGTTGCTAGAGTGTGAAGCTTAAACCCTAGTTTATGCCTTTGCTTCGTAAAGGGCTGATTTGGATCCATATGTTTCATGCTACGGTTAGGTTTACCTTAATACTTTTGTTGTAGTTGCGGATGCTTGCAATAGAGGTTAATCATAAGTGGGATGCTTGTTCAAGTAAGAACAGCACCCAAGCACCGGTCCACCCACATATCAAATTATCAAAGTACCGAACGAGAGTCATATGAGCGTGATGAAAACTAGCTTGAGGATATTTCCATGTGTCCTCGGGAGCGCTTTTCCTATCATAAGAGTTTGTCCAGGCTTGTCCTTTGCTACAAAAAGGATTGGGCCACCTTGCTGCACTTTATTTACTTTTGCTACTTATTGCTCGTTACAATTTATCTTATCACAAAACTATCTGTTATCACTTATTTCAGTACTTGCGGAGAATACCTTGCTGAAAACCGCTTATCATTTCCTTCTACTCCTCGTTGGGTTCGACACTCTTACTTATCGAAAGGACTACAATAGACCCCCTATACTTGTGGGTCATCAAAGACATGTGGCAGCACGAAAAAAAGGAGACGAACGGGAACATGACTCGATCCACGTTAATACTAGAATTAAATGGTTGGCATAAGGCTGGTGTGCTTCAACAATACCAGCTTGCAACCTATCATGCCACCACATGATCAGGTTATCTCACCATCATATAAACTCATCAAATTTCGAAGCTCACTTGTAGCTTGCTTTGCATGTAATATAACATTCTCTAATGCTCATATGAACATGCCATGAGAAAACTACTCAAGTAAACATGCAAGACACTCATGATATCAAAGGTTCAAACATGCTTGCCTGGTTTGGAGTAGTCGGAGTCTAGCTCGGTGAAGTTTGCGGTTCCGTCACCTCCTTCGGTATCTACGTTATATGAAAAAAATTGGATACTAACATAAATACCATGCATGCATAAAAGTTGTTCCAAATAATTTTCAAATAAATATGATAAAAAAATTAGATAGAAAAATAAAGATGACAGAAAAAGAATCAACTCAAAATCTTCTTTTGTTCAAAAGTTATAAGGGTTTTAGTCTAGGGACTAATCTGTGAAGAAACAGAAGCTTCCTAGGGGCTAGTTTAAGAAAGACAGAAAACATTTCGGTTATAAAACGTATTTTGCCCGAAGGTGCTTTCAGAAAACATTTCGAAAAAAATTAAAAGCTGACGAGGGGGTCCCACCCGTCAGGTTTAAAAACCAAAACAGAGTCCCGCCGGCGCCCGAGGCTTGCGGTGGTCGTGGCGTCGATCCTGGCGGGGGGAAACGGAAGGTACCTACGAACTCACCGTTCTCTCCCGCGTCTGTGGGTGGTGGAGTTGGTCGTCGGCAAGCACCACGTCGACGGCGGCCTCCACTCCGGCGGACGGTGGTTTGGGCGGTGATGGATCTTGCCGAGGAGGGCTACAAACATCAAATTGGTGCTCGGGTTAGAAGAGTGGGTGTACTAGGAGGATGCTGACGAGGTTTGGGAGGCGGGGTTGCTCTCATCGGAGAGAATCGTGCCGGAGCCCGAAGCGGATCGGGGCGGCCGGAGTCGGGGAAGAAGACCTCCTCGAGGTCCTCCTAGTGGCTGGGCGCGGTTCTAGTGAGGTGGAGGGGTGGTGCTCAGTCGAAGGCAAGCTCGGAGTCGCTATTTATAGCCGGCCCGAGGCGGTTGCCGAGAATGGGATAACTCCGGCGAGTGATTACGGCGAGGCAGTGGTCGGGCTGGAGGTTTAGGTGATTGGGCATCATCGTGTTGGTCCACTGGTTCCGTTCAAGGGCTAAACTTGGCATGACTTGGGTGATACTCCAAGTTCTTGACGGAACGGCCTCACGGGCACGTCGGCGGCAGGGAGCGCACTGTGTGCTTTCTAGGCCATGACGATGGCTCTGCAGCATGCTCAGGGAAGGAGACGGACACGCGGAAGCTTCTGGTGGTGTGGGCGGTGCTGGACGGCACCGTTTGGCAGGGCTGGCCCCTATTGGCCGCCACGGGCGGTTCTGCCACCACGGAAGACATCGGAGCCAAGGCACCACATCGCCATCGATGCTTGCGTCCATCCAAACAATCGTGCGGTGCACTGGATAAGAAGAAGGAGTAGGGAGCAACAGGCCAGACCGAGCACTGGCGAGATTGACACCATGGCTCTGAAAAAACGACACTGACGATAGAACTGAATCACTGAACTCTGAACTTTGACAGGAACAGTGCACGCCAGCTGTTCGACGAAATGTTTTGGGCACGTGGACAAATTTTCTTGAGTTGATCCCTGGTGAGATGACCTCTTGATGCATCTAGAGGCTGCTTGATTTATCTCAGATTTTTAGGAGAAGAAGAAGGAAGAATTTCACCAAAAATGGAAAATCTGGTTCAAACTTGCAGCAAGCATATTTTGAAAAATTTGAACTGTGGACCAGTGGATCTTGATGGATCTTGGTTGAGAGTACTAAGGACTAGTCAGAGGAGTTTATTTGGGACCAAGACTCAAAGGGGATTCTAGTGGTTCCTTTGTAAATCATCAAGGCCCAAATAAATGACAGAAAATGCTTTTGAGGGCAAAAAAATAGAAATAAAATCAAAAATGGGTTGGAACTTGCTGGAATTGGATATTTGACTTTACCCAAAGTGGGGGGGGCGGGTTTTGGAAGAAATATCCTACATAGTTCATGGCAAGAGAGAAATCTTTAAACGGAAAGAGAATAAATCCATAATCCATAAGATTTCTTTTTAATGGAAAGAATTGTAAAACCTTCCAATATTATTTGTGTTGAGCCAACACAATATGAAAAACCCTTAAAACCAAAAATCAAGGTTGAGATGGATCTTTCTTAAAAAAAACTATTTGTCATAAAATGATTTGAGAAGGAGAGTCCCTTTTTTAGAAAAATTCAAATAACCTCCTTTAAGTCAAATAAAGAATTTCATAAAAACCAAATAAATTTTTTTGGAGTGTTACAACACCTACCCGCTTAGGAAAAATCTCGTCCCCGAGATTTCAGCTGACCCTCAAATAGGTTTGGGTATTCTTTCAGAAGAAAATCCTCTCTTTCCCATGTTACTTCATCCTCGGTGTGATTGCTCCACTGAACCTTGAAAAACTTTATGGTTTTCTGACGTGTCCTCCTTTCAGACTCCTCCAATATTTTTATTGGACGTTCCCTGTAGGTGAGGTCTGGTTGCATGTCAATGCTCTCATGAGACATGCTTCTCTGGGTTGCTTACACATTTCCTCAATTGTGAGATGTGGAACACATCATGGACGTCTGACAGTTCTTTGGGTAAGTCTAGCTGGCAGGCTACTGTGCCTCTTCGTGCAGTCACACAGAAGGGTCCAATAAACCGTGGAGCTAGCTTTCCTTTAACTTTGAATCGTTGCAGGCCCCTCATAGGAGATACTCGTAGGTACACATATTCACCGGGTTCAAAGCTGACTTCACGATGTTTTTGATTGTAATCACTCTTTTGTCGGCTCTGGGCTGTCTTGAGTCGATCCCTGATTAGTTTAACTTTCTCCTCAGCTTCCTTGAGCATGTCGGGGCCGAAGATACGACTGTCTCCTATTTCTGACCAATTTAATGGGGTACAACATCTTCGCCCATACAAGGCTTCAAAAGGTGCCATTTGCGGTGGCTTAGTAGCTATTATTGTATGCGAACTTCGGCATCTGACAAGCTTTCTTCCCAACTGGTTCCATAGGTGAGAACACATGCTCTCAGCATGTCCTCTAGAATTTGGTTCACACATTCAGTTTGTCCTCCAGTCTGGGGGTGGTATGTTGTACTGAATACTAGTTGAGTTCCCAGAGCTTGTTGTAAATGATCCCAAAATCTAGAGATGAATTGAGTGCCTCTGTCGGATATTATAGTCTTTGGAATCCCATGCAGACAAACTATATGGGAGAGATAAAGTTTGGCAGGCTTCTGAGTGGTGTGGGTTGTCTTTACTGTGATGAAATGTGCCACCTTAGTCAATCTATCTATGATGACCCATATGGCATCATTTCCGTGTCGTGACCAAGGTAGTCCGACAATAAAATCCATTCCAATTTCATCCCATTTCCACTCGGTATCTTGTTTGGCTGTAATAGTCCTGCTGGTTTTGGTGCTTTCGGCTTTAATCTTGTTGACATGAATCACAACATGCAATGAATGTGGCTATATCCCTCTTCATACCGTACCACAAAATTTTTTCCTGAATGTCCTTGTACATTTTGGTCCCTCCAGGATGGATTGAATGTGTGGCCTTCGGCTAGAATTTGCTGTTTGAGGTCTTCTATATTTGGTACGCAAAGTCTGTCTCTGTACCATAATATTCCCTTATCATCTATGACGAATTCTAAGGCCTTGCCCAAACTCACTTTTCTTTTTATGCCTTCGATGCTGGGGTGCCCATGCTGAGCCTCCTTAATCTGTTCCATTAGGGTAGGCTGTATTTCCAAATTTGACACATTGCCCTCGGTGACCATCACCAAGTTGAGTTTGGCGAACTCTGCTGAAATTCAGGTCTCAAGTTACATGGTATCGTTGCCGAGTGGGGTTTCGACTAAGAACATCCGCCACTACATTCGCCTTTCTGGATGGTAGTGAATGCCAACATCATAATCTTTCACTAATTCCAACCAGCGCCGTTGTCGTAAATTGAGTTACGGTTGTGTGAAAATATATTTGAGGCTTTTATGGTCCGTATATATTTCTAGCGATTCCCAAGCAAAAGTGCCTCCACTCTTTGAGTGCATGAATAGCTGCTGCCAACTCCAAGTCATGAGTAGGATAATTTTCTTCATGCTTTCGTAGTTGCACAGGCGTGTCGACTACTTTGCCTTCTTGCATTAATATCGCATCCGAGGCCCTTAGGGATCGTCACAATACTTCAAAACCTTTGTGTATATCCGCACCACCAATCTTGGTGCCGTTGTTAATTCCTTTTGAGTTCTTGAAAACTTTTCTCGCAAGCTTGATCCATACAAATTTCTTATCCTTCTTGAGTAAGCGTGTCATTGGTTTCGCTATGGTGGAGAACCCTTCAATAAACCTTCGGTAACATCCTGCCATTCCCAAGAAACTCCGTACATCTGTTATGTTGGCTGGTGGTTTCCAGCCAAGTATGGCCTTGACTTTTTCTGGGTCCACGGCAACACCTTCTTGGGTCAATACATGGCCTAGGAAACCAACCTGTCTTAACCAAAATTCACATTTGCTGAATTTGCATATAATTGATGTTTCCTTAATTCTCCCAGTACAATCCTGAGATGTTCAGCATGCTCTTCTGGTGTCTTGGAGTATACTAGAATATCATCAATGGATACCACAACAAATTTGTCCATAAATTTCATAAACACTTTGTTCATGAGGTGGACAAAATATGCGGGGGTGTTTGTCAGTCCAAACGGCATTACTGTAAATTCATACAATCCGTATCTGGAGGTGAATGCTGTCTTAGGGATGTCTTCTGTCCGTACCTTTAATTGATGATACCCTGACCTTAAATCAATTTTTGAGAAAACCTTGGCTTGTGCGAGCTGGTCAAATAAATCATTTATCCGTGGCATCGGATATTTGTTTTTGATGGTGACCATGTTGAGTGCCCGATAGTCCATACATAATCTCAGTGTCCCATCCTTTTTCTTGGCAAATAGTACTGGTGAACCCCAAGGTGAGGAGCTGGCTCGTATAAATCCTTTGTCCAGTAATTCTTTTATTTGCTTCTTTAATTCTACCAACTCGAAGGGTGCCATTCTATAGGGTTTCTTGTAAATGGGGGTGGTTCCAGGTGCTAGTTCAATGTTGAACTCTATTTCCGATGCAGTGGCATGCACAGTAGTTCTTGAAATCGTCGGGAACTCACACACCTGGAACTTTTCTTAACCCTGAAACGTCCACCTTGTTCAACCTTGGTTGCCGTGATATTGGTCTTTCTTGAGCTGCAATTTTTATCGTCTTCCCGTGATGATGGGTAAGAATTACAGTCTGATTGAAGCAGTCGATAAATCCCTTGTTGGTGGTTATCCAGTCCATTCCTAGGATAACATCCAATCCCTTATTTTCCAGTACAATGAGGTTTGCCTGAAACTTTAGTCCCTCAAACTCAATAATCACACCTTGGCAGTAACTCTGAGTGATTTGCTTAATCCCGGGGGACTTGATGATCATGGATTTTTCCAAGGGAAGCATCGAAAAATCATTTTGCAAAGCAAATTTCTTTGAAATAAACGAGTGAGAAGCTCCAGAATCAAAAAAAACCGTGGTAGGTATTGTGTTGACAGGGAACGTATCGAGTACGATATCCGGGGCATTCTGTGCTTCCTCCTTGGGCACATGGTTCAAGTGACCCTTCTTGTGATTGTTATTGGGGTTGAAGTTGTTACGCTTGGGTGTTGAATTATTTCCACTGTTGTTAGGCTTGGGGGCGGAGTTTCTTGGCTTTGGGCACTGTTTGGCATAGTGCCCTTCCTCTCCACAAGCGTAGCAAGTAACACCTGGGCGATATGTAAAATCCTTGTCCCTTGCATGAAATTTTTTGTTTGGGCGTGGAACATTGGTCGTGGACTTGTTTGCTCCATTCTTCTGAAAATCAGTCTTGTTCCGGTTGTTGCGAGCATGAGTAGTCTTGTCCCTTTTGCGCTTGCGAAAATCCTCCAAGCTGCGGCACTCATTTTCCAATGTAATGGCTTTGTCCACAATTGTTTTGAAATCCGGGAAGGTGTGTACGACCAGCTGGCATTTAAGTCTGGTGCCAGACCGTCCAAAAAAATTTCCATCTTTTTATTTTTAGTCATATGCTCTTCGTTGGCATAACGAGATAATTGAGTAAACTGGCTATTGTACTCAGTCACTGTCATGCTTCTCTGCCTGAGGTCATCAAACTGCCTTTTCTTGATCTTCATAATGCTTCTGGGAATGTGCGCCCAACGAAAACCTTCTTTAAATTCTTCCTAGGTGATGTTATTTTCATTAGGGTGCATGTGTAGGAAATTCTCCCACCATGATGCAGTTGCTCCAGTGAGGTAGTGAGGTGCATATAGTACCTTCTCACGGTCTGAACATTGTGCAATAAGTAATTTCCTTTCAATGTCTCGAAGCCAATCATCGGCCTCAAGTGGTCTATCGATGTGAGAGAAGCGTTGGGCGTAGCGTCTTTGTAGTTCGAGACAACTTGGAATCTCTTGACATGTTTCACGGTGATTTCCCATATTGATAACATGGTTCATCATTTCTTGATGCTGCTTCGGCTTTGCTCATAAAGGCGGCATACTTGAGAAAATTCTGCTTCCTTTGCCTTCTTGACTTGATCGCCTGTGTGAAATTGTTACTTGTCAGGTACCATAATTTTCTTCCGGCGGACTTGGCATGGAACGAGTCCAAGGACGAGGCATTTTCCACTCTGGGGTATTTTTTGTAAAACTCATGAGAAAAACTGAGTGGCAAAAATAAATAATTTTGCAAAGGCGGAAATTTAAAAACTCCAACATTTTTCAAGAAAATACTTGATTGCGCATGGAGAAAGACCGCTCAGTACATATCTTACACGCAAGAGCCATAATTATACAATACATCATTCAGGATGTGCGTACACATTCCTGACATGTTATTTAGGCTAGTGCGCTTCTCCCAGTTCCTACATGATGCGCACACAAACTACTTCTCATCAAACCTATATACATATAAACATATCATACAAGCTGGTACATCGCACGGCTGCTAGGCGCGCTTAGTCGGAGATGGTGGAACTTCCCTTGGCCTACCGAGGGTAAGACCCAGTGATACTGGAGACTCAACCTCCTCCTCACTAATAGGCTCCAGGCGTGAAGTCCTGAGTTGAGGAGCTGGTGCGGGCACGGCAGGTGGTCCAGTACTGACTGGAGTAGGAGCAATGACTTGGTCAAATTCCTCAGTGGTAGGCAGGCGACGAGCGGTGGCGAAGATGGTAGGTGTATAGGATGTTGAGGACGAGACGTAAGTCAGTGGTGGTGCTGTATGGAGGAGCTCCCTCCTGTTGGCAGAACAGCCCTGCACGAAGTCCATACGAGCAGCCACAAAGTCGTCCACGAGGTTATCAAAAGCTGCCTCAAGAGCTTTGAGGTACTCAACCAACATTTCAGTAGCCTCATCTCTCTCCCCTAGGGCAAGCGAATGCATAGTGACAAGTGTATGGCACGTGGCATGGGAGGTAGCGATAGCAACGAGCCTTCATCGAAGGAAGAGCATCCGGAGACGAGCTATCGCCTCACGGATAGCCATCTGCATGGCATGCCTCTCCGTAGGCATGGCCCTTCCCACAAATCGGAAGTGGCGTGACTCAGAACGTCCTCCCTTGAATTGCACCGCGGCTTGATGCATAGACACGATGTCGCTGATCTTGTGCTGGTAGAGTGTGAACTCCGGACGAGCCGATGGCCCGATCGTGACCTTGGTGATGGAGACGAGAAGCTTGATAAACCCCTCGGGTACATTGGCGAACACCTGTGACTCACAATCGCTGCCAGTCATCTACAAAGGTAGACAAAAATTCCGAACAGTCAAATCATAAATTTATGATGACTAACAGAAAATTGCTACATTTGCTAAATATTAAAATAGCACTCATTACGCTAATAAACGATTAGCGATCACACCTAGTGGCTTCCTACAGTCAGCCTGGCTCTGGTACCAAGGTTCTCAAGACCGGTTTTCCAATAAAACATTTATTGAGAAACCGTCTTTTATATAAGACCAGTATAGGAAAATCTTCCTTACTAGTAGATAAATCCTTGATACAGAAATCCAGAAGTACTAAATATTATACAAGGTTGAGGTGAGGCTGCTCATCAGTTTATTACAAGCACGCCGATATTATATATAAAGGCGGATATGACACTAGGGTATGGTGGCATAACTACTGACTCGCAATAAAAGTGGTGGTGGATATGTCACAGAGAAGTGGGTGACATGAATCCTAAATCTTACAGCTCATCGAGCGCCGTAGTGAGGCTCGATGATTTTATTCAGGTAGCGGAAGCGTATATGATACAAGTGACCAATTCCAGGATCGCACGGGACTGACTGAGACTCCTCTAGGTGTCGGGCTCGCTATTGTACTCTTCATCCATAAGATCACCTTCGTCAACATCTGGTAAAATCAACAAGCCAGGTGAGTACTTTGAATGTACTCGCAAGACAGTTTGGACATAAGATATAACGAATGCAAACATGATGCACATGAGCAGATTAGTAATGCACACTCAGATAATAAATTTGCATGGCATGTTAAATAAAAAGGAAGTCAGGCGGTAGTCTTCCCGAAATCCCAATAAAATAACCGAAGACCGATCGAGTGTCTGAAGCGACGCCTTGAAAGGTAAAAATAAATTAACATGCCGCAGGCGGGCGTCAGGGCGACACCACATAAAGGGCTTATATTGAAAGGTAAATGACAGTGCGTGCCACAGTCGGACGTCTTAAGCGACATCTCGAAAAGGGCTTATAATGAAAGTAAATAACATGGATGCCGCGATCGGATGTCGGCGACATCACGTAAAGGGCTTATATCAAAAGTAATCGGCGAGAATGCCACGATCGGACGTCGGCGACATCACATAAAGGGCTTATATCAAAAGTAAATAACAAGAATGCCACAGTCGGACATCGGCGGCGTCACATAAAGGGCTTATATCAAAAGTAAATAACACGAATACCACAGTTGGACGTCGGCGGCGTCACATAAAGGGCTCATATCCAAAGTAAATAACAAGAATGTTACGATCGGACGTCGGCGACATCACATAAAGGGCTTATATTTCACCATTCAAATTCAAGTAGCTCATGAATTTAAATCATCCCAAGGAAATACTCGGTGAATAATAATAAGCGGGTTAGTCCATCCACAGAATAACATTCAGCGGGTTTACCACTCATGTTCATTCACGGAGATTGTCATTTGGCCGACATCGAGGCTGTCGATGAGACGGACGTTGAGACTGACACTGACACTGACATAGATATGTTGATCACAGACCTTGACCATAGACATGGTTACTAGAATGGTTTTAACTCTGCAGAGTTTGTACTCTTCACCCACAGCCAACGGATTTCCGTAGTCACAACGGACTAGTTCTGTTTACGGTATTTTAGAAGAAACACATCTAACCAGTACACACCCATTCCACATCCCGCTGCCAGGAATCACCCTAGGCAATTTTCAAGAAAAACTTTATGACGGGGAGGCCACAACCTCGAGTAGCATGGGATCAAATTTATATCACGCGCTCTAAGGGGTGCCCCCCTCTCAGTCCCAACCGGAAACACCCATGCCCCCTGACTGGATGACGGGCTTTATCCAGGGCCATGGAACCCTCATCACGGCCCCTCTATTTGGTGTGTACGAGGAGAGAGGTTTGCAACTGACTAGACCGCATTCTTTGCAGAAGACATGTCGCAGCACGAAAAAAAAGGAGACGAACGGGAACATGACTCGATCCATATTAATACTAGAATTAAACGGTTGGCATAAGACTAGCGTGCTTCAACAATACCAGCTTGCAACCTATCGTGCCACCACATGATCAGGTTATCTCACCATCATATAAACTCATCAAATTTCGAAGCTCACTTGTAGCTTGCTTTGCATGTAATATAACATTCTCTAATGCTTATATGAACATGCCATGAGAAAATTACTCAAGTAAACATGCAAGACACTCATCATATCAAGGGTTCAAACATGCTTGCCTGGTTTGGAGTAGTCGAGTCTAGCTCGGTGAAGTTTGCGGTTCCATCACCTCCTTGGTATCTCGTTATATAAAAAATTGGATACTAACGTAAATACCGTGCGTGCATAAAAGTTGTTCCAAATAATTTTCAAATAAACATGATAAAAAACTAGATAGAAAAATAAAGATGACAGAAAAAGAATCAACTCAAAATCTTCTTTTGTTTAAAAGTTATAAGGGTTTTAGTCCAGGGATCTGTGATGAAACAGAAACTTCCCAGGGGCTAGTTTAAAAAAAGACAGAAAACGTTTCGGTTAGAAAACGTATTTTGCCCGAAGGCGCTTTCAGAAAACGTTTTGAAAAAAAGAAAAAGCTAACAAGGGGGTCCCACCCGTCAGGTTTAAAAACCAAAACAGAGTCCCGCCGGCGTCCGAGGCTTGCGGTGGTCGCCCGCGTCGATCAACGGCGAGGCAGGGGAAACGGAGGGTACCTACGGACTCACTCTGCTCTCCCGCGTCTGTGGGTGGTGGAGTTGGTCGTCGGCGAGCACCACTTCGACGGCGGCCTCCACTCCGGCGGACGGTGGTTCGGGTGGTGATGGATCTCACCGAGGAGGGCTGCAAACGTCAAATTGGGGCTCGAGTTAGAAGAGTGGGTGTACTAGGAGGATGCTGACGAGGTTTGGGAGGCGGGGTTGCTCTCATCGGAGAGAATCGTGCCGGAGCCCGAAGCGGATCGGGGCGGCTGGAGTCGGGGAAGAAGACCTCCTCGAGGTCCTCCTAGTGGCTGGGCGCGGTTTTGGTGAGGTGGAGGGGTGGTGCTTGGTCGAAGGCGAGCTCGGGGTCGCTATTTATAGCCGGCCGAGGCGGTTGCCGAGAACGGGATAACTCCGGCGAGTGATTACAGCGAGGCAGTGGTCGGGCTGGAGGTTTAGGTGATTGGGCATCATCATGTTGGTCCACTGGTTCCGTTCAAGGGCTAAACTTGGCATGACTTGGGTGATACTCCAAGTTCTCGACGGAACGGCCTCGCGGGCACGTTGGCGGCAGGGAGCGCGCTCTGTGCTTTCCAGGCCACGATGACGGCTCTGCAGCACGCTCGAGGAAGGGGACGGCCACGCGGAGGCTTCTGGTGGTGTGGGCGGTGCTGGACAGCGCCGTTTGGCAGGGCTGGCCCTAGTTGGCCGCCACGGGCGGTTCTGCCACCGCGGAAGACGCCGGAGTTGACGCGCCTCGTCGCCACCAATGCCTGCGTCCGTCCAAATGATCGTGTGGCGCACTGGATAAGAAGAAGGAGCAGGGAGCAAGAGGCCAGAGAGAGCATTGGCGAGATTGACGCCGCGGCTCTGAATTAACGACACTGACGACAGAACTGAATCACTGAACTCTGAACTTTGACAGGAACAGTGCACGCCAGCTGTTCGACGAAATGTTTTGGGCATGTGGACAAATTTTCTTGAGCTAATCCTTGGTGAGATGACTTCTTGATGCATCTAGAGGCTGCCTGATTTATCTCAGATTTTTAGGAGAAGAAAAAGGATGAATTTCACCAAAAATGGCAAATCTGGTTCAAACTTGCAGCAAGCATATTTTGAAAAATTTGAACTGTGGACCAGTGGATCTTGATGGATCTTGGTTAAGGGTACTAAGGACTAGTCAGAAGAGTTTATTTGGGACCAAGACTCAAAAGTATTCTGGTGGTTCCTTTGTAAGTCATCAAGGCCCAAATAAATGACAGAAAATGCTTTTGAGGGCAAAAAAAATAGAAATAAAATCAAAAATGGGTTGGAACTTGCTGGAATTGGATATTTGACTTGACCCAAAGTGGGGGGGGTGGGTTTTGGAAGAAATATCCTACATAGGTCATGGCAAGAGAGAAATCTTTAAATGGAAAGAGAATAAATCCATAATCCATAGGATTTCTTTTTGATGGAAAGAATTGTAAAACCTTCCAATATTATTTGTGTTGAGCCAACACAATATGAAAAATCCTTAAAACCAAAAATCAAGGTTGAGAAGGACCTTTCTTTAAAAAAAACTATTTGTCATAAAAGGATTTGAGAAGGTGAGTCCCTTTTTTAGAAAAATTCAAATAACCTCCTTTAAGTCAAATAAAGATTTTCATAAAAACCAAGTAAAATTTTTTGGAGTGTTACATTTACCGCGTTAAAAGAGATGGTTGTAAGAGTGCCACTTCAAATTTTCTCTCAAAATAAGAAAATCCAATTAAAACATTGACATTGGCTACTAAAGGCAATGAGACGAAGCAACCAATTATTGAGAGTCAAAGTGGCAAATCTGAAGAAAAGAAGTTGAGAGTGAAGAAGGCCAATAAAGAAATTGCCTTTGGTCAAAACAAAATCACAACTCCTGTTTTGAGTTACTGAACTTAGCAACCGAACAAGTATCAAATACCCAGGGGTTACTACAAGCACTAGTAAGGTACACATCAATAACATGTATATCAAATATACCTTTGTTCACTTTGCCATCCTTCTTATGCACCAAATATTCAGGGCATTTCCGCTTCCAGTGACCATTTCCTTTGCAGTAAAATCACTCAGTTTCAGGCTTTGGTCCAGTTTTTGGGCTTCTTCGTGGGAGTGACAACTTGCTTGCCATTCTACTTGAAGTTCCTTTTCTTTCCCTTTGCCCTTTTCTTGAAACTAGTGGTCTAGTCAACCATCAACACTTGATGCTCTTTTTTTGTTTCTACTTTTGTCAATTTCAGCATCACGAAGATCTCGGGAATCGTTTTCGTCATCCCTTGCATACTATAGTTCATCACAAAGTTCTAGTAACTTGGTGATGGTGGCTAGAGAACTCTGTCAATCACTATCTTATCTGGAAGATTAACTCCTACTTGATTCAAGTGATTGTAGTACCCAGACAATCCGAGTACCTGCTCACTGCTTGAGCTATTCTACTCCATCTTTTAGCTATAGAACTTGTTAGAGACTTTATATCTCTCAACTCGGGTATTTGCTTGAAATATTAACTTCAACTCTTGGAACATCTCATATGGTCCATGACGTTCAAAACATCTTTGAAGTCCCGATTCTAAGCCGTAAAGCATGGTGCACTAAACTATAGAGTAGTCATCATCTTGAGCTTAGCCAAACGTTCATAATGTTTGCATCTGCTCCTGCAATAGGTCATCACCTAGCGGTGCATCAAGGACATAATTTTTCTGTGCAGCAATTAGGATAAACCTCAGATCACGGACCTAGTCCGCATCATTGCTACTATCATCTTTCAACTTAGTTTTCTCTAGGAACACATATAAAAGATAGAGAAGCAACAACGCGAGCTATTGATCTACAACATTATTTGCAAAATACTATCAGGACTAAGTTCATGATAAATTAAAGTTCAATTAATCATATTACTTAAGAACTCCCACTTAGATAGATATCCCTCTAATCATCTAACTAATCACGTGATCCAAATCAACTAAACCATGTCCGATCATCACGTGAGATGCAGTAGTTTTCAATGGTGAACATCACTATGTTGATCATATCTACTATATGATTCACGCTCGAACTTTCGGTCTCTAGTGTTCCGAGGCCATATCTGCATATGCTAGGTTCGTCAATTTTAACCCGAGTATTCTGCGTGTGCAAAACTGGCTTACACCTGTTGTATTTGAACGTAGAGCTTATCACACCCGATCATCACGTGGTGTCTCGGTACGACGAACTTTGGCAACGGTGCATACTCAGGGAGAACACTTGTACCTTGAAATTTAGTGAGACATCATCTTATAATGCTACCATCAATCAAAGCAGAATAAGATGCATAAAGGATAAACATCACATGCAATCAATATAAGTGATATGATATGGCCATCATCATCTTGTGCCTTTGATCTCCATCTCCAAAGCACCATCATGATCACCATCGTCACTGGCTTGACACCTTGATCTCCATCGAAGCATCTTTGTCGTCTCACCAACTATTGCTACTACGACTACCACTACCGCTTAATGATAAAGTAAAGCAATTACAGGGCGATTGCATTGCATACAATAAAGCGACAACAATATGGCTCCTGCCAATTGCCGATAACTTCGTTACAAAACATGATCATCTCATACAATGAAATATAGCATCATGTCTTGACCATATCACATCACAACATGCCCTGCAAAAACAAGTTAGATGTCCTCTACTTTGTTGTTGCAAGTTTTATGTGCCTGCTACGGGCTGAGCAAGAACCGTTCTTACCTACGCATCAAAAACCACAACGATATTTCGTCAAGTTATTGTTGTTTTAACCTTCAACAAGGATCGGGCGTAGCCACACTCGATTCAACTAAAGTTGGAGAAACTGACACCCGCCAGCCACCTGTGTGTGAAGCACGTCGGTAGAACCGGTCTCGCGTAAGCGTACGCGTAATGTCGGTCCGGGCCGCTTCATCCAACAATACCGCCGAATCAAAGTATGACATGTTGGTAAGCAGTATGACTAGTATCGCCCACAACTCACTTGTGTTCTACTCGTGCATGTAACATCTACGCATAAACCTGGCTCGGATGCCACTGTTGCGGAACGTGGAAATTTCAAAAATTTCCTACGCACACACAAGATCATGGTGATGCATAGCAACGAGAGGGGAGAGTGTTGTCCACGTACCCTCGTAGACTGAGAGAGGAAGCGTTATGACAATGCGGTTGATGTAGTCGTACGTCTTCACGATCGACCGATCCTAGTACTGAATGTACGACACCTCCAAGATCTGCACACGTTCAGCTCGGTGACGTCCAACGAACTCACGATCTAGTAGAGCTTCGAGGGAGAGTTCCGTCAGCACGACGGCGTGATGACGGTGTTGATGAAGCTACCGACGCAGGGCTTCGCCTAAGCACCGCTACGATATGACCGAGGTGGATTTATGGTGGAGGGCGGCACCGCACACGACTAAAGATCAATGATCAACTTGTGTGTCCATGGGGTGCCGCCCTCCCCGTATATAAAGGAGTGGAGGAGAGGAGGGGCCGGCCCTCTCTATGGTGCGCCCTAGGGGAGTCCTACTCCCACCGGGAGTAGGATCCCCCCCTCCCTAGTAGGAGTAGGAGAGGAAGGGAAGGAGGAGTAGGAGAAAAGGAAAGCCCCCCCAAACCCTTTCCAATTCGGCCTCCTGTCCAAGGGGGCGCATCAGCCCCTTGTGGTCTGGTGTGCTTCCTTCTTATGGCCCATAAGGCCCATAACTTCTCCCGGGGGGTTCCGATAACCTCCCGATACTCCGGAAAAATGGCCAAACCACTCGGAACCCTTTCGATGTCCAGACGTTGTCATCCAATACATTGATCTTTATGTTTCGACCATTTCGAGACTCCTCGGTACATCAAAACACATAAACTCATATTACCGATCGTCATCGAATGTTAAGCATGCGGACCCTACGGGTTGGAGAACAATGTAGACATGACCGAGACACGTCTCCGGTCAATAACAAATAGCGGAACCTGGATGCTCATATTGGCTCCTACATATTCTACGATCTTTATCGGTCAAACCGCATAACAACATACGTTGCTCCCTTTGTCATCGCCATGTTACTTTCCCAAGATTCGATCATCGGTATCTCAATACCTAGTTCAATCTCGTTACCGACAAGTCTCTTTACTCGTTCCGTAATGCATCATCCCGCAACTAACTCATTAGTCACATTGCTAGCAAGGCTTATAGTGATGTACATTACCGAGAGGGCCCAGAGATACCTCTCCGACAATCGGAGTGACAAATCCTAATCTTGATCTATGCCAACTCAACAAGTACCATCAGAGACACCTGTAGAGCACCTTTATAATCACCCAGTTACGTTGTGACGTTTGGTAGCACACAAAGTGTTCCTCCGGTATTCGGGAGTTGCATAATCTCATAGTCATAGGAACATGTATAAGTCATGAAGAAAGCAATAACAACATACTAAACGATCAAGTGCTAAGCTAACGGAATGGGTCAAATCAATCACATCATTCTCTAATGATGTGATCTCGATTAATCAAATGACAACCCATATCTATGGTTAGGAAACACAACTATGTATTCACACATGTATTATGTTTCCGGTGAATACAATTCTAGCATGAATAATAAACATTTATCATGATATAAGGAAATATAAATAACAACTTTATTATTGCCTCTAGGGCATATTTCCTTCACGGATTGCTTGCGTACCGCGCTTCTGGTTGGGTCTCCTTCGACGTGAGCTGCGGTACACGGTCTGCCGGCCTGCCGCGTCGCCCTGACTGACCTATTCCACTGGAAGGTGATCCTCGACGGCCCCCACTGCAGCCCCTATGCCGGCAGCACATTCCCTGTCGACATTGCGTATCCCAAGGGCCCCAGGCCCATCAAGCTCACCTTCAAAACCAAGGTGAATCGAGACTTAGCCTCTAGCTGCTTCCTCCCTGAAGAATATGTGAATTGCACGATGTATTGCTCTTCGTGCATAGGCACATATATATGATGTACAAAGGTGGGCCACGGACCTCAATTATACAAGGAACTAGGAGGCGGGCCCAATACACAATATGCACATAACACATATACTCAACACCCGCATGATCAAGCGACACATGGCTGATGCAAAGACTGGACCGGAACTCCTCAAATGATGCCTTAGGCAAGCCCTTGGTCATGATATCAGCAAATTGTTGGGAAGTAGGGACGTGTAAAACACGAATATGACCAAGGGCCACCTGTTCCCGAACAAAATGAATATCCAACTCAATGTGCTTGGTCCGTCAATGATGCACCAGGTTAGCGGAGAGGTAGACTGCCGAGACTTTGTCGCAGTAGACCACCGTGGCATGGTCAACAGGGCAAGAGAGCTCCTAAAGCAGCTGGAGAAGCCACGAACACTCGGTGACGGCTTTGGCCACCGCATGATACTCAGCCTCAACATTGGAATGAGAGACCGTAGGCTGCCGCTTGGACGACCACAAGATAAGTGAGGGTCCAAGGTAGACACAATAGCCCAAAGTGGAGCGACGACTGTCAGGGCAGCCCGTCCAGTCTGCATCGGAGTAGGCGGTGAGAGCGGTATCGGTGAAGGCGTGAAGCGTGATGCCAAGATCCATAGTGCCACAGATATAGCGGAGAATCTGCTTGACGGTAGCCCGGTGAATGTCGAGGAGCATGCATATGAAGACACACCTTCTGCATGGCATACTAGATCTCTGGTCGAGTCAGAGTGAGTTACTGGAGAGCACCAACGATAGACCGATAGAAAGCAGCATCCGAAGCAGGAGAACCATCTTTGGCAGAAAGTTTGGCCTTCGTATCAACAGGCGTAGCGGCGGGTTTGCAATTAAGTATGCCGACACGCTCTAGGAGCTCGTGAGTGTACTTCCGTTGATGAAGGAAGAAGCCATCCGGACGGCGCACCACCTCGACACCGAGGAAATAGTGCAAAGGACCCAAGTCCTTGATGGAGAACTCACCGGGAAGACGAGCCGGGAGCTGACTGAGGAGACCAGTTGTACATGCCGTCTAGGATGATGTCGTCGACATAGAGCAGCAAGTAGGCCATGTCAGAGCCCTGATGATAGACGAAGAGTGAGGCGTCCGAGCGGGTAGAGCGGAACCCAAGCTGGTGGAGAAATGCAGCGATGCGCTAGTACCAAGCTGGTGGAGAAATGCAGCGATGAACACATGAAGTCATCAGGACGGAGCTTGTGTTTAAAGACCCACTTCCCGGTAATCACGTTGGCGCGCCGGGGACAGGGAGCGAGCTACCATGTCCGGTTACGCAACAAGGCGTCAAACTCCTCTTGCATCGTAGCCATCCAAAGCGGGTCACGAAGAGCGGCTCGAACGGAGGACGGTAATGGCGACGGCTCAGAGGTGGACGCCGCATGGACGTAGTCATCCAAGGCGTAGAGCGAGCTCGGACGAAAAACACTCGTATGGGCGCGGGTGACCGGACCAGCCACAGCGCTGGGGGAGCTTGGCGCCGAGGGGGGAGGCGCCGTGTGGGGCGCGGGCACCGGGGCACCGAGGGGCATGGCGCCGAGGGCAGGGAACGCCGTGTGGGCGCCGCGGCACCGGGGCACCGAGGGCATGGCGCCGAGGCTCTTGGTCGTGGGCGTCAGCGTCGGGCGCCAGCAAGATGGCTGTCGGAGGCGCTGCATACGGGGGGCGCGCCTCAAAGCCAGGGCAGGCCAAGAGAGGTGCGCGAGAGCCCTGTGAGAGGCGTCGAGGAGCCCGCGTCACTGATGGTGGGAGGAATAGCCGGGGGGTACCTGGTGAAACGGAAACACATGCTCATCAAAGTAAGCAGCTATTCATCAGCTATCTCATTCACTTATTTTCCTAACCATCATATCCACATCCAATGGTTATGGATTCCTCTTCTTACTCAAGCCCGCTTATCTTCTTCCTCACGCAATTGTCGGCCAACTCAGCCCTAACCGCTTGTCTCTAGCCCCAACCCCACGTTAAATTTCTTACTCGGTCCCGCTGACTATTGTTGGCTCTCACTCGTACATGGCTTGGCCTCGCCGTGGCTGACGCTCCTCGCATCGTCCTCGTCTTCGACCTCACGCTTCGCATGGCAATTGGCAAACATGATGTTCGTGTGATTTGATTAACAAGTGATCGTTGCTGACACTTTTCTTTTGTTTTGTGGCCATCACATGGACGCACACACAGAGTAACACATGTGAATGTGCAACCAATGTGTCAACAACCAGTGATGAACAAGCTAAGCAAAGCAAATGAATGTCAAAGAAGGCCACTTACCATATTAGGTGTAGCCTATGCTGCTATGTTTTGTCTAAAGATATGTAAAAGCATGTTTTCAGTATGTACACCTGCCTTACTCCATGACAGCACTCGCACGATTCAGCCATCCGGTTAAGCTCTGTTTTATGTCGCTCAATAATGGCTCAGACGCAGACACCACATCGCGACACAATGATCACCAACTCGTTTGTCAAAAATGAGAAGATCTTACAACATGACACACGTGGTATTTACAACATGACACAGGTGGTATTTACAAAGAGACACGTGTCGCAAGCAATCCAACCTATTCAAAAAATGAGAAGATTTTTAAAAAATAGAGCGCCAAAAAGGATGGGTGCGGTGAACCGAGGACCAGTTGTGGCGAAGCAAAACCCGCACATTAAGTAGCATAAGCATGAATCTTCTTTCTAAAGCTTACGGAACAAAACTCATGCATGCATCATCAGCAATATTGGGTTTATCCCGATCATACATATAAACCCTTGCCAAGCATCTGTTGGTTCTACGCATGGTCTATTTATTAAAGCTCGTCATGGATTTGAATTCTAGGTTGTATTTTTCTTCTTCTTATATTGTCTCTCTTTTACTATTCCTGTTGACTTCATGTGTTCATCTTTTCATATGTCATTTCTTTCTTCTTTTGCCTTTTTATCATCTACTAACTTGTTTGCTATTTTTTATTTTCCACTAGCTACCATCATGAAATGTTCCAACAAGCTTTTTTCTATTTAATAGCTTTCTATCCTAATAATTTCTAATATACTTTCAATGGTGAGTGATGTAGTAATATTTGAATTGAAAATAAAACGATAAGCATAACTGCCTCGTTATGTAGAAGGAATATTTTTACAAACTTGATGCTAGGATTGAGTAGCTACAATGGCGTTTTTGTGATCTTTGGGCTGTTGAGTGTGCTACTGAATGGCAAATGGTGCTCCTTTTATAATGGGCAGAGAATAAGATAAGAACACATTAATTGCAATTGATTAATTTTCCCTAAAAAATAATGCAATTGATTAATATGGTTCCTAGTGAAGAAGGGACCAATGCTATTAATTAACTTCTATTAAATGGCCAAAATAATTTTATTAATTCATTAAAAAACAATTCAATTGGTGCGCCTGTGAAAATTAGTAGACATGGAGGATAATAAATGGAAAAGCTTAAACCACCAAATATTGCATAAATTCAGTGTACTCCCATGGTTTCAAAATGTATTTATGGTCTTTTTCTTCCCAGAGCAAACTCGCAAGCACAAGCAGAGCAACTCCTTGAACTGCACTGAGGTGATTGCAACTAAAAGTTAATTTACTTATTTGATCAATAGGGGAGCACCTCCGGCTCCACTTTCATTGATAATGAAACCCAAAAAAAGTTAATCAATCTATAGGTGGATGTTAAGTGGTCGGTGATGCAACTTCGAAAAAAAAAGATGAAAGATAGCATGGTCTGTGTGACTTGTTCCGTGTTCCTAGGAATGTTTGTGTGATTTGATTGACAGGTGACAGTTATGATGCTTTTCTTTTGGGGCCATCACACGAATGTGGACACACGGTATAACACACGTGAATGTGCATCTACTACCACTATAAAAGAAAGAGAGGGCGGAGAACCAGATCATACTATCCATCGAAACCTGCAATCTGATGGTCTACATCCCTTCAGCATACTAAACGCGTTTTACGCTTTAGTTACCCACCATGCCATTATCTACTACCATTAACGAAAACTCCCCCCTCGCTAAACTCCCCTTCTCGCCACGCGCACGCACGCCCTTCTCGCCACCTGCACGCACCCTCACGCCCTTCCCGCAACCGCTCAACCCCCGCCGCCGCCCCTTCTGGCCAGGTGCTCGCCCCCCCCCCCCCCCGCCGCGCGGCTGCCCCTTCTAGCCAAAGGCTCAACCCCCGCCTCCGCGCCCGCTCGGCCTTCACGCCCCCGACACCCTCCGCTTTCCTGGGGCTGACATGCCGTCGTGAGCATAGGCTACAGCACGCCCCCGACCGACGCCGGCGTCCGAGTGGCACCTCGCCGCAGGGGGTCCGGGCCGTGGCAGCACGCCCCCGGGCGCCGGCAAAGGGTGACACGGCGACAGTTCGTCAGTTTCTCTCGCCAAAACAGGTAACCTCTCCGCAGCAGAGGAGGATACATCCTCAAGCCCTATATCTTTGTGCACCTTAAGCACCTGGAAGCCAATACGACAGGCCACTTAGATCCCCTCCTTCCGGTCAGCCATCCTTGACATTGATTCAGTCTTGTTGATGACGTACGAGTAGCACAGTGATTCATATTGTTGATGTCCAATATTCATTCTTCTTGATATGCAAATTCAGTGTATGTGCTGTCCAAATTTCAGTGTTTTGTGGTCCAAAAATTCAGTGTATGTTTTGTCCAAATTTCAGTGTTTTGTTGTCCAAATATTCAGGTATGGTGTTATCCAAATTTCAGTGCATATGCAGTCTAATTTTTAGTTTATATGCTGTCCAAATTTCAGTGTACTTCCCCTGCTATTTTACTGCCATTTATCAAATGGCTTGTTGTCTTTCATCAAGTGATTACAATGCACCATGGTTGGCTTTAACCCTCAGTTCTCTACTGTTTTCCTAGGCACCCACGAGTTGGCCTTGTTGCAAGGATGAATCTGCTTATCTCGTAATCAATGGAACAAAATGTACTGAGTATTTACTATTACTACTGAAATACTACTACTTTTTTGCAAATTACAGAAATACTACTATATATGATTTGGGAAAAATAATCGGGTCTCTCTTTCAGTTTAGTCCACCTAATTTTTTCTCTTGGTAGCTCCGCCACCAAAAGATAGGCCCCGTTTTAAATTTCGGGCACAGGGCCTCTGATATTGATGGCCCGGCCCTGTCCGTGAATAATTCCCTTGCCAATTCAATTATTATCTATGTTGGTTCTAGAGCATTAGATCGACTAATTGGAAGGATATAGACCCACTCTGTACGTACAAGCTAGCTAGCTAGCTACTACAAGCAGCTTGATTGATTGTTTTATGAGAAGCTTCATGCGTCTTCGTTCTATTAAAATTTTGGACCAGTTTATAAGATACCAAATGTTGGACAGTAGACATCTATTTCATATCAATGTTTGCTACCGACATACGTAGTTGTGATAGTTAACATTTCCTGCTCCATATTGTTTCTTCTGTTGACAAATCTAGAGCAATATATCATATCATTCCCTATTTATGTTAAGAATATGTTCTTCATGCAACAAGGATTGTAAGGGTTTCTTACTAGCTGATCCAGTGAAGTCTTGTTGGTGTGCTTTCTTTAAATGAATTTTAAACACTACATACTGCTGCTATTGCTCGTGTTATAAAATTGGCCTACATTCTTTCTAGAAAACTTTACTCTATGGATGTTGCCTGATGTGATTGTCTTTTTAGTACTGTCCGAAACCTTTCATATAAACAAAGTGGAGATTACACATCTGTTTTGGACCTAGAGCCATATTCATTGCCAATAAGAGCAGCTTCTGCATGGTAAGTGATACTCTTCCTCTCAGGCATGTTTTCTTTTCAGCATAATCATCTCCCAGTGAGTTGTATTTTCTTTTCTCCAATGAGGGTCTATTGCATGACCAATTCATTTCTCCGTCTATCTGATTAGTGATGACTTTTTGATAATTTGTATGTCTTTTTGGATTGGTCATTAGTTTTTGAAATTAGATACTTTTGTTAATTGTAGGAGAGATAATTGTGATCATTTTCCTATTGTGTGTACTCTATTCTACATAATCAGATTCTCAAAGGTGTGTTGCCATCGAAGGTGAAGACTAGATGTTCTACTCTTGTGCCTGAACAATCTGTAGTTGGCAGCAAGCTTTTTCTTAACAGTGTTCAATCAACTTGCCCATGTTGTATATACAATATATACAATTCCATAAAACTTCCTTATATGTTTTTTCTTTTTGTAAAAATGCATCTGCTTACGATCACTGAATAATTAGGTTTCTGATTATGTAGTTTTCTACATGTTGTCAGATAAACTCTTCCAGAGATTGAGATCTAATCACAACAGCTTTGAGTCATTTACCTTTTTATTTTGCAAAATGCGATCAGAAGTAGTTTTCATCTCTAATGCTAATGAATAGATTCTCAAAAAGGCAAATTAATTGGAATGATCTGCTCAGCATGTCCCATGACTTCAAAAGGAATAATTTGACTATACTGAGATGTTGATCAGCAGTGAAAAGATAGACAAAATCAAAGACTGGGGACCTACGATTGTCCTGTAACCCCCTTTGTCAACACTTCATGAGTTCATGATACACTCTTAGCTTAATAATTTATTGAACAGTGACGGTTAGTGTTATGCTTATAAGTTGGTATCCCCAAGTATCTGTTGTATATACTGTGTATTATTACCTCCTTCAAATTGAAATGTCGTTCTAATAAAAATACAACATGATCAAGACTGTACTTGTTATTGCAAATTGTTGGTGATGCTAAATAACTATGGGCTCAGGATCAAGGTTGTACTTGTTATTGCAAATGAGTTATTGCTTTGTATATTTACATGCCGGCGGTAGGAAGGTGATAATAATCTCTGCATGTCTACACATAGTTTATTCATCCCACTGGAAAAAGCACCAAGAATGTTGTGTGCAGAGATGTCTTGGAGGGACAACACATGTTTTTTTCCATACATGCCAATCCACCTTATTATATTAGGGCATATTACTCATCTCTAATATTGTTTTTTTCTAATTTATGTACATATTATGCATACAATGATGAGATGTTCTATTAGGATAATTAAATTAGGGAGTCTTACTAAATAATACTCCCTCCGTCCGGAAATACTTGTCCTAAGAATGGTTGTATCTAGATTTTTTTAGTTATAGATACATCCATTTTATTCATTTCTAGGACAAGTATTTCTGGACGAGGAGTAGTATAAAGATGGTACTGAAGGAGGCTTTGCAACTAGCAAGGTACTCTGTTTACAATCCGACTGTGATATTTATTAAAAGATATATATGGCTGTTGTGTTCTCCCAGACAATATAAAGCATGCTTCTACATTCTCTGCTAAATTTGCAACTTTCAATGTTTTGTGGGGCCTTTCCTCTCAACTGTAGGGATTTTATCTCCCTGATTTTTCTGTGTGTGGCTCTAGCTATTTTACTTCATTTATGTTGTTTGTTTTGTCAATTTTGTTGAAGTTACTGCAGTTGACTGCTCTGAATTGTTGATCGTCCACCTTGAAGGTTATAATTGCTAAAGAAGCAGAAGGAGATTTTGAATATTTGGTCCGACAACTTCCACCTTATCAGTTTGACAATAAAAGCAGAAGAATGCATCCAGCGAGCAATGATTAAGCATATTCATCAAAGAAAGCATTAAATATACAAAGGTCTCCACAAGGTTTGCATAAGAAGGTAATGTTCCTTCTTTAAATTGTCCAAGCTTGTGGGATGGAGCCAACTTTCGGACGTCTGTATCATGCATGTTTAGGGCCTTGTCTCTATATTTTTAATGTGAAATCATAGTAATCTGTGAATAATATTTGCACTTGTGTAAGCTTGCACATTTGCTACAGCAGAGCAGAGTTGGAGTAGCATCATTAGTTTCTTTGTTGATATACTAACAAGTTACCCTGTGCGATTTCTTGACTATTTGGAGCTCTGATCGCGTGCAAGATTGGAGCGCCCTGTGCAATTCCTCGACTGTTTGACACAGTGAGCGTCGAACGGGAGAGTTCCGAGAGGAGGCACATCCACCAAGTGCATCTCCTTCGTTTGGCCAAGGCCACCAGTGAATAACAGTTGTGGAACCGCATCATTCACTTGCCTACCATAGATTGACTGGCGCTCCGCTCCACTACTCCATCTCATGTTGTATATTTCCTCTCTTTATATCAAATAAAGTATAGCATGTAAATATGTTTAAATTCAGAAATAACGTTTTCCCTTCTATCTTCACTTATCTATTGTTATAAAATGTAACTAAATTAAGTGGATGCTCTTATTTGAAGCCAGATTATAGGATTATTCCTCTGGTGTTATTGATGGTTTGATCTAGAATTTGGTATGATGTATAGTTATATTATTTCAAACGCTTGGCAATGAATTTGGATTAAAGTTACGAACATGATTCACTGAAAATTTGCAGAAGGATGTCATGAATTTTTGTAAGTACATGAATTGTACTTTGTAGGTCTATTTCTCTATGGTCTTGCTTCTTAATTTTGATTTTATCTTGGGTGGATTTTGAAACCATACATGAGTGTTATCCTTTGTGTTTATTGGTAAAAAAACACATTAGATATATCTAAATTTTAGTTGAGTAAATGAGTAGAGTACAAGTAAATTCAAACACGAAGCAAAAGCTTTGATGTTTCATTAATTTCCAGAACACCGTAAGCACCACTCTGCATGGTGTGCCACTGAATGACCCAACAAACGCCAACCACACAAACACACACTAGCTAGGGGGGACTCTCTCTGCCGAACAAGCCGCTCTTCCATCACCCGCGGGAAAGGAGTCATGGGGCACTCTCCTGCAGTGATGAAGAGACAAGCATTCCACACGCGTGTGTTAGTTGCAACCCACACGACATGAAGTCCATGTCGTCGAAGCTGCAAAGCTCTCGCGGCCGCCACCCTGACGTCAACTGCTCCAACACGCCTTGCGCACTCAACTTGTACCGCTTCTGGGGTTGTCGTCCCGACATGCCACTGCCGAGACGTGCGTTGCACGTGCATGCTTACTAGTCCAGTTAATTTGCCAAGAGCCAGTGATGAGCAAACTAACGGCAGAGAAGGCCGGTCACAATATCAAGTGTAGCCTTTTCTGCTATGTTTTGTCTATGAAGCGGTGCAAAGGCCTCTTTTGGTATGTACACCTGCCCTTGCTCCGTGGCAGCACTCGCACAATTCAGATGTGGTGCCGTTGGCTCGACGATGGCTCGCACGCAGACACCACTCGGCATCGCCAACATGTTTGTCAACAATGAGAAGATTTTCTGGAAACAATAGAGCACCTAAAAGGACGGGTGCGGCGAACCAAGAGCAATTGTGGCAAAGTAATAGCAGCACGGTATGTTACGTACCATAAGCATACAATGATACATCTTCTTTCTGAAGCGTGCAGAACAAAACTTAGGCATAGATGGATATATCATCGGCAAAACCAAGTTTGTCCCGACCAACTCTAACTGGTGAATGGCTCAGAATGTCAAGAACAAACAGACTTTAACGATCTACGGCCACCACACCACAAAGCGTACGCGAGGGTGATTTATCAATATATGTATGCACATCACTTCAATGTGCAACTGTCTTGGAGATTGGAAGAGGGTAATGGAGGGGGTCCTTGGCAGTTTCGAAGGGGTCTAGTGATTCTTGTTGAATATGATGGATTCACCGACGTGGCGAAGTATGCTTTGGACATGTATCCGCTATGGGCACGTATTAAAGGCCTCCATGACGGCCTCACATGGAAGAAGGAGCTGGCGGAGAAGGTGGCAAAGAAGGTGGGAAAGCCCCCCTTTATAGTGATTGCTAATGAAGGAAGGATTAACCCTTCTAGTCATCTTCGAGTAAGATTTTTCGTAAACATGGATGAACCTTTGGTGAGATTTGTGCCAATCACATTGAAGGAGAGGAAGAATTATCCAGTAAGATATGAGAAGCTCCCAGATTTTTGTTTTTTCTGTGGACATATGGGGCATGTAGTGGAAGAATATGGTGATGGTATACATGAACCTGCTTCGTGCGAGTGGGGAGATTGGCTACACTGGACTAATGAACCGTCTGGGGCAGGTGGAGGCGATAGAGGAGGGAGATGGATGGGTCCGGGTAGAGGAAGTGTATCTGTAGGTGCAAGAGGTAGAGGCGGGAAAGGAGATGGTGGTGTAGGCGGTAGTAGAGGTGGCCGTGGGCAGGCACCAGTAGGCGAACAAGGCAGTGTGGGGCAAGTGGCACCCGGTGACAATCCGGTGTTGGGCGAGGATGGGAAGAATATCAAGAAAAGATTGATAAATGCTGATGGGTCTATTAATGTGAGAGGCCAGGAGGTCCCAAACTTGAAAGGCAAAGTCTCAAATACAGTTTTGCAGATAGAATATGAAGTAGCGACGGATACTTCAGCTAGTGGTCGTGTAAGCAATGCAACACCGGGGAAGGTGTCGATAGTAAAAAGGAGGAAGCAGGGAGGAGAGGTTGATGGAGTTGATTCAATAATGTCTGATGAGGTGGCCTCCATGCTGGAGGACCGCCAAGTCCAATGAGTCTACTCAGGTGGAACTGCCGGGGAGGGGGGAATTCCCGGACAGTTCGTGCGCTCGCGACTATTTGCAGTCGCATTCCCCCAATTTGGTGTTTCTATGTGAAACTAGGCAAAAGGCGGAAAAGATGAGGAGGATTCACGGTCGTCTCGGCCTGAAGGGGTTTTGTGGTGTGGATAGTGCAAGCATGAGTGGTGGGTTGGCTCTGTACTGGCATGAGTCGTATGTGGTGGAGATCCTTGACAAAATCGATTGTTATATTGATGCTCATGTGCAGGTAGACCAAAATGCAGAAAAATGGAGGATCACTTGTGTATATGGAGAGCCGAGGGTTGAGAATAGACATATTATGTGGGCAAAGCTGCAGAACCTGAAAACCACGAGTGACTTACCATGGTTGGTTGTGGGAGATTTTAATGAGGCTATGTGGGACTTTGAACATATGTCGGCGACACCGAGAACTGAAACTCAAATGGTTGCTTTCCGAGACTGTTTGGAGGTATGTGGTTTGGTGGATCTCGGATTCGTAGGGGTACCTTTTACCTACGACAATAAACGAGCTGCTGCAAATAATGTATGGGTTCGACTGGATCGAGCGGTAGCTACAAACATGTGGAGGAACCTGTTTGCTTTCTCTGTTGTTTCACATATTCCTTCACCATGTTCAGACCATATAATGTTATTGCTCAAAGCATTGGCCGACCTAGGGCCGATGGGTGCTAAACCGAGGCGGTATGAACTGTTTTGGGAGTCTGATGGTACGTTGCCAGAGGTGATCAAGGAGGCATGGGAGGCGGTGGGGGTGTCCACAACCTAGCCCAGCTACGTGACGCCCTATCAAAAACCATGATCTCACTCGCCAAATGGGGTAGGAAATTCGGTAATGTTACAAGGGAGCTTGCAAAATCCAGAACCCAGCTTGAGGAGCTTATGCACATGAATGCGGATCAACAGGATATTCGCAGGGTGACAGATAAAATGAATGAGTTGCTATATAAGAAGAGATGATGTGGTTGCAAAGATCGAGGATCTCATGGCTGAAAGAAGGGGATAGGAATACAAAGTTTTTCTAGAATAAGGAGGTATGGAGGGCACGGAAAAACAAAATCAGACAATTAATTGATACTGTTGGTGGTGCACTCAGAATTTGTGGCGATGAGTGAGATTGCAAATAAATACTTTCATGAGATTTTCTCGGCGGATGCAACTCTTGTAGCAGGCCTGGTCCTTGATTTATTGGAGCCAATAGTGACTGATGAGGACAATGCGAAACTTTGTGCGCCGTTCTCTGATAAAGAGATAGCTGACGCAATGTTTCAAATAGGGCCACTTAAAGCGCCAGGGCCAGATGGTTTCCCCGCGAGGTTTTTTCAGTGGAACTGGAGCATTGTCAGAGATGATGTGATTGTAGCGGTTAAGGACTTTTTTGTCACTGGGATCATGCAGGAAGGGGTAAACTCTACATCCATTGTGTTGATCCCTAAAAATTCTAACCCTGCAAAGATTTCTGATTATAGGCCCATCAGTTTCTGTAATGTAATTTACAAGGTGATTTCGAAGTGCTTGGTGAATCGACTTAGGCCACTCCTAGACACTCTTGTTTCTCCAGAACAGAGTGCCTTTGTGCCAGGCCGGATGATCACAGATAATGCTCTTGTGGCTTTCGAGTGTTTACATTATATCAAACAGGAAAAAGATCCCACGAAGAGTTTTTGTGCATATAAGCTGGACCTATCAAAAGCTTATGACAGAGTGGATTGGGTTTTCTTGGAGCAGGTGATGCAAAAGCGGGGTTTCACTCGGCGATGGATGGACTGGATTATGACTTGTGTCACATCAGTGAGATATCGTGCTAAATTAAATGGGACCCTCTTGGATTCATTTTTACCGTCGCGTGGGCTTCGGCAAGGAGACCCTCTATCTCCATTCCTATTTGTTTTCATTGCGGATGGGTTATCGGAAATTTTAAGGAGTAAAGTTTCAGCAGGCAGTGTTACACCAGTGAAGGTATGCAGAAGAGCACCGGGTATTTCACATTTGTTATTTGCTGATGATACATTGCTGTTCTTTGAGGCTTCTAGTGGCAAGCATAGAATGTTAAGGCGGCCTTAATCATGTATGAGAGGGCTACGGGGCAAAGTTTGAACTTCAACAAGTGCTCGATATTTTTTGGTGCTGCATGTCCTGGGGCGGTACAAGAGCAAGTGCGAGATGTTTTGGCTGTCACTTCGATGGTGTTTGAAGAAAAGTATTTGGATCTCCCAACCCCCGAGGGGTGCATGTCAAAAGGAAAATTTCAGAATCTGCAAACTAGTCTAATCAAGCGATTGATCCAATGGGGTGACACCTCTTGGCGCAACCAGGAAGAGAGATCTTGATTAAAGCAGTAGCTCAAGCATTGCCAACATACATCATGGGGGTTTTCAAGCTACCCTTCTTTGTGTGCGATGACTTGACACGAATGGTAAGGAACTTTTATTGGGGTTCTAGCAAAGGAAAGAGGAAGGTCCATTGGAGAGGCTGGGATCATTTGCTTCAGCCTAAGAACAAAGGGGGTGCTGGTTTCCGGGACTTTCGGATGTTCAATCAACCTTTGCTAGCCCGGCAGGTGTGGCGTTTGTTGACGAAACCTAAAAGCTTGTGCGCACAAGTGTTGAAGGCGAGATATTACCCACTGGCAATTTGGTGTACACAGTACTTTCAGGCAATGCTTCTTCTTCATGGCTTGCGATATCTCATGATCTTGAACTTCTGAAGAAAGGGCTGATATGGAGAGTTGGGAACGGGCGCAATATTCGGTGTGGAGAGATAACTGGATCCCGAGACCATACTCCTACAAGCCAGTATCGCAACAGGGTCGGTGTTGTATTTGGTTTGTAGCTGGACTGCTTAATGAAAATGGATCATGGAACTTGGAGGTGCTGTAGCGATTCTTTATACCAGTGGATGTGGAGGAAATCCTGAAAATTCGAGTATCCCCTAGGCTTGGGGACGACGTCATATTGCATGGGGTCCTAAGAAATTTGGCACGTTTACGGTCAAGTCGGCATATAATCTAGCGTTTGAGGAGGCGAACAGGGCTAGAACTGTGGCGTCTAGCTCGGCGCCGGATGGTAGTCGATCATGCTGGCAATATATATATGGAAATGCGGCGTCCCCCAATAGTACGAAACTTCGCATGGAGATTGTCAATTGATTCACTACCCACTTGAAAGAATAAACACAGAATTGGATTGGAGTTGAACAGTATATGTCCTATATGTGGTATGGAAGAGGAAGATAACTTCCACCCGTTCATTAGGTGTCAGTTTGGACGGGACTTCTATGAGCAGATGACCACTTTATGGCATATTCCAGCGCTGAAATCTTTTCTGAACTCGAGCAAGGAGTGGCTCCTCAACTCGCTTGGCCAAATGACTGACAATCAGCGATGCATGGTCTTGCTGATCTTCTAGAGAAGCTGGTTCATACGAAATGAGGTATTACATGCCAAACCGGCCCCTCCCATGTTTGTGTCAGTCAGCTTCCTCCAAAGGCATTTGGATGAATTAATTGGGATCCAAGTTAATGGCCGTTGTGATCCGGCAAAAGGAAAAGGTAGCGTAATATATGATAGTGTGGTGCGGTGATGAAGCAGCCGAAACGCGACACACCATGGAAGCCTCCTGAGCGGGGCTGGGTCAAATTAAATACAGATGGGTCTTTTGCTGATTCAGGTGGAGCGGGAGCCAAGATGATCCTGCGGGATAGCGTCGGGTCGATCTTTTTTTCATCTTGCAGATCCTTGTATCATTGCAGAGATGCATTGGAAGCGGAGCTTTGTGCATGTATGGAAGGTTTGTAATTTGCAATCCGGTGTCGGACCTACGGATTGAAGTGGAGATGGATTCAAGCAATGCCGTGGCTATGACTTCATGTGTGGAGGTGGATCGTTCAGTTTATGCTCCTTTGGTGGGAGAGGTCAAGCACCTGTTGAGTCTTAGGAATTTTTGTATTACTCTTGTTCCTCGTAGTCAAAATAAAGCTAGTGATAGACTTGCTACTTTTGCTAGAGTCGAGGGTGGACTATCACCTGGGTCGGTTCGGGCCCGGAGGAGGTGTTGGTGATTACCCGTGAAGATTGTAAGAACTTGATCATTGAGTAATACAATTCCTTACCCGCAAAAAAAACATGCAACTATGCAGCAGAAAAAGTCCGCCACCACGAGCAATCATGCATGTGGAAATACTCGAGCGTTTTTTTAGGGCAAAAGTGTTTCTAGTCTATATATTGCTTGTATCTAATGAATATACAATAAATCTAATTTATTTTTGTTTTGGTTTTCATAATATTTCATATAATCAATTTCATAATATTACACATAATCAATTCTTAATTGCCATGTTTGGAGTGGGTTGTCTCAGTTACTTGTCATGTTTGGTGATCATATCATCCTTATTTAATGCTATCCAGTAATTGTGATCTATGATCCTTATTGGGGTTGGTGTGAGTCTCCTTGTACTGCACTGAGTTGATTGCAACCAAGTTAATTGTTCTGTAGGTGGAGGTTACATTCATGCATATGTAGGCAACTTCTGGAAAAAGAAAGTATGGTATTTGTTGAGTATGTATTTTGTACTGCACGTGTATTAGAGTTGTGGCCCACCTCCTAGTCTTGTATAGTTGAGGTAGAGGCCTTCCCTTGTATTATATATGTGTGCACGAGCACCCCAATCAATACATTGTATTGCAAACTTTTCCGTCTACATGGTATCATCTTTTTCGGTCTAACCCTAGGGGTAGGGTAGCCGCCGCCCCCCCCCCCACCTCCTCGCTTCCGCCTCCCGCGCACGTTATGTGCGCTGGCCAGCCGCAGCCGCGCCCGCGTCGCTAGCTCGCGCTGACCGCGCTAGCCAGCCAGCCGAGCTAGCCATCGCTAGCCATCCAGCCAAGCTAGCCATCGCTAGCTCGCGTTGAGCGCGCTAGCCATCGCTAGCGGCCGCGTCCTTCGCTCGCCCGCGTGCCCTTAGCCTGCCAGCTGAGCTCGCGTCGCTAGCACCTCTCCTACCCGCGCATCGCCAGCCGCATTCCGCGCCGCCGCAAGCCGCTCCACGTGCTCGCCGCCTCGTGCGCGCCGCCGCCGCCGCTCCCCACCGTCGCCGCTGCCGCCGCGCAGCGCCTCCCCTCTCATGCCGCAGCCTCCGCCGCTCCCCACCGCCGCCGCGCCGCGCGCTCCCGCATGTCACCGCCGCCCCCTTCCTCTTCCCGCCGCTTCCAACGCCTTTCATGAACTCCCCGGGCTGCTTCACCATCTACAGCGGAACCGCTCCACCGGCCACACTAATCTAGTTGCGTCCTCCCGCACTGGCCGGGTGTTATCTGTTGTCGCCACCAGCGCCTCTCCTGCAGCACCTGCAAGGAGGAGGGGGCCGACGCAACCGGCGTGGCGGCGGTCGCCGCCGCCTGCAACAGCAGCGGGCCAGGGACACTGGGAGGGCGCCGCACTATCAGCAGGCTCTCCCTGCTGGCCACCAGGTGTTCATCGGCGCGCCCTTCCAGCCGACTGGCGCCGGCTACGGCGCCCTCCTTGCGCCGCCGCCCCTCGGTGGTTATGGCCCGCCCGTCCCGGCGCCGCCCTACGGGGGCCTTCCGCCGCCGTTGGTACCTGTGCCATGGGACCCCACCCTCCTCGCCGCCCAGCACTCCGCGCCGTCGCTGAGTAGCTCTGTCGGTGGAGGCGACTGGTACATGGACTCAGGTGCTACTGCACACATGGCAGCTCATCCGGGTAACCTAACCTCCTCCACTCCCGTTCACACACCTACTCGTATCACCGTCGGCAACGGCTCCTCCTTACCTATTGCTCATATCGGTAGCACTAGCTTTCCCTCCACTTCCACACCCATCACTATGTCTAATGTTCTTGTTTCACCTGATTTAGTCATGAACCTAGTTTCCGTTCGTTGTCTTACTCGTGAGAACCCACTTACTGTTGAATTTGACGGTGTTGGCTTTTCTGTGAAAGACGCCCGTACCCAGATGGTCCTTCACCGATGTGACAGTCACGGTGAGCTCTACCCCGTGCTGCCGGGCGCTCCACATCCACACCCGTCGCCCTTGCCGCCGGCGTTGACCTTTGGCACGCTCGCTTGGGTCACCCCAACCACAGTCTTACGTCAAATTCTTAGGAGTTTCTCTTTTTCATGTGATAAGCTCGACGAGCACTCTTGTGAGGATTGTCGCTTAGGCAAGCACGTTCGTCTTCCCTTTAGTGCGTCTTCTTCAGTTTCCACTTTTCCGTTTCAATTACTTCATAGTGATGTTTGGACATCTCCCATTGCGACTAACACGGACTATCTATACTACTTGGTGATTTTAGATGATTATTCTCATTATGTGTGGAATTTTCCCCTTCGTCGTAAATCCGATGCTTTAGCCACACTCACCGCATTTTATTCCTATGTCACCACCCAGTTAGGTCGTCCCATACTCGCACTCCAAACTGATAACGGAAAAGATTTTGACAATGTCGCTTTTTGCACACTTCTCGCCTCTCACGGCACCACCTTCCATCCGACTTGCCCCTACACTTCCCAGCAAAACGGCCACGCCGAGCGCATTCTCCGCACTCTTAATGACTGCGTTCGCACGTCACTCTTTCACTCTAACGTGCCTGCTCGCTTTTGGCCCAATGCCATTGCTACCACCACTCTCTTAGTTAACATTCGTCCTTGTCTCCCTCGATGGAACTATGCCCCTCACCACCTTCTCTTCAGCACACCACCGTCTTATGATGGTCTCCGCATCTTCGGGTGTCTCTGTTATCCTAGCACCGCATCCACCACTCCACACAAGCTCGCACCATGATCCGTCCCATGCGTCTTCCTTGGCTACCCTCCTAACACCAAAGGTTACCGGTGCTATGATCTTGTCACTCATCGTGTGTACACCTCGAGGCATGTGTACTTTGTCGAGATGGTGTTCCCTTTTTTTCAGGTTCCTCCGGCTTCGGCTCCTTCGGCGCCGGCCCCCGCGCCCACTTCATGGAGCGATGCGCGGCGGCAGCCCCTGCCCCCCCTGGCACGGCACCCTCTGCCGCCGCCACTTGGCTTCGTGACTCCCTCCCCCGAGGTCGAGTCTGAGCGGGCCCCCGGGTCCCCATCTCCCTCATACGAGGTTGAGCCCGGCACCCCGCTCGCCCACCCTGCGACAGGCTCGACGTCACCCTCGCCCGTCGCCTCTTCCGCCGCTGGCTCGGCCGCCGCTGCTGCCGTCGCGGCCCCTGCCGTGGCACCCGCCGGCCCTGCTGCCCCGCCACTTGGCGTGACTACCCGTGCCCGAGCAAGAGTGCTTCGGCCCAGTATGCGCTACTCCGCCGACGAGTATGTGTGCGCCACCTCAACGTCGACGCCATCACCCGTCCCTACCTCCGCTTGCACTGTCCTTCGGGATCCCCACTGGCTAGCTGCAATGCAGGAGGAGTTCGACGCCTTACAGCACAACCGCACGTGGCAACTTGTTCCGTGACCCCTCCGTGCCAACATCATCTCTCGCAAGTGGGTGTTTCGCCACAAGACTCGCCCGGACGGTTCTCTCGAGCGCTACAAGGCTCGATGGGTGGTTCGTGGTTTTTGGCAGTGCGCGGGCGTGGACTTCACCGACAACTTCGCCCCGGTTGTGAAACTGGGCACGATCCGCGCCGTCCTTCAGCTGGCCGTCTCGCGCGCCTCGCATGTGCATCAGTTGGACGTTTCCAACGCCTTCTTGCACGGTCATCTCGCCGAGCAGGTGTTCTGTGAGCAGCCTACTGGTTTCGTCGACGCCGAGCACCCCGACTTTGTGTGCTTGCTCTCCCGCTCTCTGTACGGGTTGAAGCAGGCACCTCGGGCTTGGTACTAGCGTATATCGCAGCCTTCCTGCAGTCTCTGGGCTTTCGGTCCACTCGCTCCGATGCCTCACTCTTTGTGTATCATCAGGGAGCTGACACTGCATATCTGCTGCTCTACATCGACGACATCATCCTCACGGCGTCCACCCCCGATCTCCTTCAGCGGCTGACTACTTGTCTTCATGATGAGTTCTTCCTCAAGGACTTGGGGCCCCTGCACTACTTTCTCGGCATCAAGGTGATCCGTTGGGCTGACGGTTTCTTTCTGCATCAGCAAAAGTATGCCCACGAGCTCCTTGAGCGTGCCGGTATGCTTAACTGCAAGCCGGCGCCCACCCCCGTCGACACAAAGGCAAAGGTCTCTGCTCTGGAGGGTTCTCTCGCGTCCGATGGAGCTTTTTATCGCTCTATTGTCGATGCTTTACACTACTTGACGCTGACTCGCCCCGACCTGTAGTACGCTGTTTAGCAGGTGTGCCTTCATATGCACGCCCTGTGTGACTCTCACTGGACTCTGGTGAAGCGTATTCTCCATTACATACGCGGCACCATGTCCTTGGAACTCACCCTGACGGCCTCCGCCTCCACCGACCTCATGGCCTACTCGATGCTGACTGGGCTGGCTGCCCCGACATGCGACGCTCTACGTCAGGCTACTGCGTCTACCTTGGGCCCTCGTTGATCTCTTGGTCATCGAAGCGGTAGCCCACGGTCTCCCGATCCAGCACCGAGGTAGAGTATCGCGTCGTGGTCAACGCCGTGGCCGAGTGCTCTTGGATACGTCAGCTGCTCCAGGAGTTGCTTTGTGATGTTCACAAGGCCACTCTTGTCTCATCGCGATAACGTCGGTAAGATCTAGCTCTCCGCCAACCCGGTGCACCATTGACGGACAAAGCATATTGAGCTCGGTATTCACTTCGTGCGCGAGCAGGTTGCCCTTGGCCGTGTTCGGGTTCTCCACGTGCCGACGACGCAACAGTTTGCTGATGTGATGACTAAGGAATTGCCTACTCCCGTCTTCGAGGAGTTTTGGTCCAGTCTCTGTGTCTCCGGCGACGCTTCGACTGCGGGGGGTCTTTTTTTTTGAAAGAACAGCAGGAGCTCTGCCTTTGCATTATAGATGGGAGGAGATATAGAGTTACATGGTACAGGTAGAGGCGGCAAAAGTGCCCCACGAACCAAAGACAAAACTAGCTCTTGAAATAGAGAGCTACAGAGACAAAAAAAGTGGACACCATCCTACACCCTATTCCTACCCAGCCACTTGAATGGAAGGACGGAAGGCCTCGTTGAGCATCTTGAAATCTTCTTGAATGAGATTCACCAAGGCTCTTGGCGTCATCTCAACATTTTCAAAAACCCTTCTGTTCCGTTCCTTCCAAAGATGCCAAGCAATGTATGCCGAGAGGGATGTTTCCTCGGCAGCCTTGGATTGCGCACCGTGATGCAAATAGAGCCTCTTCCACCAATCTAAAACTAAAATTGCAGAGTGTACCACATTCTAAACCTATCACTTGTGCCCTGGGCTAGGTACCAAACCTCCCTTGCATAGCTGCATCATAGCGTGATATGCTCCGCAGTTTCTGGCTCCTGGTCACACAACCGACAACAGGCATTGTGTGGCCATCCTCTAGCATGCAGCCTATCAGCGGTCCAATTTCGGTTCTGCAGCAACAACCAGATGTAGAACCGAACCTTGCCCTCGAGCTTTGTTCTCCACACCCGTGCAATCCCAGGCTGCTCAATCCGTGCAGCGCACTGGATCTCATAAGCAGAGCAGGCCGAGTAACGTCCATTTGCAGTGATTGTCCATTTGATTTTGTCTCGATGAGCCAAGAGAGTAATCAGCTGTAATTTTTCCCACAAACTGATAAATTGACAGAGTTGATCATTGTTGTCCATTCTTTGCAACCCTTGCATCCACCGCCCATTGCACAAAGCCTCTCTGACTGTCAGAGATTTGAATCTGGCAAGCTTGAAAATGTCAGGGGCCAGTTGGTTAGGGGCCTCACCATTGAGCTAGCGATCCTTCCAAAAAACAGCAACACTGCCATCCCCCAATTGCAGGGAAGTGCAGCTGGAGAAGAGCTGGCGGTCAATATCGTCACATGGAGTCAGCGATCCTTCCATGCTCTGTCCTCGTCTTCCCACTTGAACCATTCCCACCGCAATCGCAGAGCCCTGCTAAAACAGTCAATATCCTTCACACTGAGCCCACCATAACGTTTGGGAGAGCTCACACGTCTCCAATTTACAAGACTTTCCCTCCCACTGACTCATCCTCGGCAGACCACAGAAAATTTCTCCTCATCTTATCCATCTTTTTGATGAAGCACTTGTCAGGTTGGAAGCTTGTCAGGAAGAAGGTGGCAGTGGCCGTAACCACTGAATTGATGTACACTAGTCTTCCCATCCTGTTCAGCATCCTCCCCTTCCTAGGAGCCAGCTTACCCGCGACTTTGTCTAGAACCGGTTGCAACTCCGCTCTTCGTGGCTTCCCAAACCCAAGTGGGAGGCCAAGATATTGGCATGTGAAGCTTCCCTGCACCCCGCGAAAAGCAGCCATCAGATTTTGAATATCGATTCCAGAGCAAGAAATGGGATACGCCATTGTCTTCTCAATGTTGGCACAGAGCCCAGAGGCATCCCCAAAAGCCTTAAGGATAGCCTGGACAATAGCAAAGTCTTGGGGCACCGGGTTAATGAAGAGAGCCGCGTCGTCGGCTTAGAAACTAGATCTCAGCCGAGCCACCCGTAATCTTAAAGGTGTCAGGATTGCCCTCTCTGTGGCCATCGCAAACATCCGCTGCAACGGCTCCATCGCGATGATAAAAAGCAGCGGCGATATCGAGTCGCCCTGCCGCAGTCCACGCCTATGAACAAAGGGGGCACCTGGTGACCCATTTAGCATTACCCGAGAGGAGGAAGAAGCAAGAATGATAGAGATCATATCCCGCCAACGCTGGCCAAAGCCCATTGCTTACAAAACCTCCAGGATGTAGCCCCAACAGACCGAGTCAAAAGCTTTGGCTACATCAAGCTTCATAAATACCAGGGGAGATTTTCCAGAGTGAGCAGCCTTGATGACATTCTTTACATACAGAAAATTATCTTGGATCGACCGCCCTCTGATAAAAGCACTCTGGTTGTTAGAAATGAGCTTGTGAATCTCGGGAGCCATCCTAGATGCCAACATTTTACTCAGCAACTTAGGCACACTGTGCATCCAGCTAATAGGGCGGAAATCGCTTGCATTTTGGGCTCCATCTCGCTTTGGCAGTAGAACCAAGTTAGCCGTGTTTACAATGTTCCAATTCGGACCGCGGAGGGAGTGTATACAATTTACAGCAGCAAGGAGATCCCCCTTAATAACCGGCCAACATCTTTTGTAAAACGCGCCGGTGAAACCGTCCGGCCCCGGCGCTTTTTCCCCATGGATCTCTGACACGGCATCTCGAAGTTCTTGTTCAGAGAACGGCCTCTCAAGGTGGGATAGATCCAAGTGTGGCAAATTCAGGGCCTCCCAATTGAGTGAAACAGTGCGCAAGAGAGGGCTACCCATGATCCCTTTGAAGCGGTCGAGCAAGATCTGGGCCTTTGCGGCATGATCAGAAACCGGTCCATTTTGTCCATTTAGCACTGGAATATGGTTCTTCCTGCGCCGCCCGTTGGCCCTGAGATGAAAAAACGGGTGCTGGCATCTCCTTCCTTGATCGTGGTTAATCTTGATTTCTGCCTCCATCTAGCTCTATCAATGGCCGCAAATCCCAACAACTTGGCTTTTAGTAGACTCCTCAACTTTCTCTCTGCTTTTGTCAATTGTCTGTTCTCTTGCGCAAGGTCAAGCTGAAAGATAACTTCATTTGCAATTCCAGACATGAAAGAAGCCCATCGCACATTCTGCGTGTTCCACTTTTTTAGTGCCGCCGCAGTTCTGGACAATTTTGTGTGCAGCACCCTAACTGGATCCCCGGATCTGACCTCTTTACTCCAAGCTTGCTCAACAATCCCGTCAAAATCCGAAGATTTTAGCCAATGGTTCTCGAAACGAAAGGCCCTGCAGTGAGCAAGCTGCATCTTTTCAGCACTAAAGGGCAGTGATCGGAGATATTCGTCGATGCTGGGCTCAACTGAAATTGCCGCCGGGGGGGGTGTTGAATATGTATTTTGTACTGCACGTGTATTGGAGTTGTGGCCCACCTTCTAGTCTTGTATAGTTGAGGTAGAGGCCTTCCCTTGTATTATATATGTGTGCATCAGCACCCCCAGTCAATACATTGTATTGCAAACTTTTCCGTCTACAGTATTTGTGCCTTGTTCCGTATTCGTACGATGTATGACCAGGTTGGCAGGTCGCAGTTGTTGACGTTTTGTCTTTATCATTTCTTTTCTTTTGCGGTCATCATACGAACGCACACACACGGCAACACACCTGGATATATATATATGCATGTATCATGTATGCAGCTAATGTATGTTACAAGAACAAGTGAGCAAGCACAGCAAAGCCAACCAAGTAGCCAAAAGACCGATCATCACGTACGTCGGGTGTAGCCTCCGAGGGCGACTGGCATCTGGCCACATACATACATTCCGATCTGGCACCTTGTATCGTCGTTTGGCCGTCTGACTTTATCCATGTACACAGCTGATCTGGTCCGTGACAGCGCTTGCATTGCACGATTCAGCCACCCGTTTAAGCAAGCGTGAACTTCAGTTTCACATGGCGTCGTTGGCCCGATCGATAATAGGCTCGGACGCGCAGCATCACCAAGACGTTCCTCAAAAATGATATGTTTTGCCGAAAACAATTGAGGGCCAAGAGGTGTGGGGCTCGGGTGAACCGATGAGGCGATGAGCAATTGCGGCAAAGCAACAGCAGCGCGGTACGTACCAAAGAAAAAACACTTCATTAGAGCAACTCCGGACCGACCCAAACGGATGGCGCTTTTGTCCGCTTTTTGTCCGTTTGGGTCGGCTGCCCGCCCGTCGTCCGTCCTTTTTTAGATTTGGTCGGCAGCGCGCTTAACGCGTCGACTGATTTCATGATCGCGCATGCTTTAGATCATGCCAGCGGCCATGCCAGCGCGCGGGAAAGGTTCGCGCGCGCGGGGGAAATTCGGCCTAGCGCGCGCTGACTTTGGCGCTCCAGAGCATGGGAAATGTTCGCGCGTATTTTGGCGCGCTACGGCCGGCACTCGTTATAAAGATGGCGGTTCCTCCACACTCAGTCCGCCGCCGCTGCCCACTTGTCTCGCCCCCTCTCACTAGCCTCGCCGCCTGTGCGTCACCATGTCGATGCGCATTCTCGACGCTTCAGATTTCCGCGGAGTCCGCGAGCGCCCCTCCGACGCCTTCTCTGCCGAGATCTTGTTTGGCAAGAAACGGGTCATCCTCGACACCTTCGACACCGCTGAGCAGGCGGCCCGCGCGTACGACGCGGCGGCGTGGCGCCTCCTAAGGCCTCGTCAGGATATGAATTTTCCTGACGTGTCGAGCCAGCGGACGCAGGATCTGGCGCCTCTCCCGCGGTTTTTCACCGACGAGGATCGTCGCGTCCACTGGAGGCGGATGCGTCGCCTCGCCCTCGCCGAGATGGATGTGCAAGCCTTGGTGCTATGGCGCGAACGCTTCCCGCAGGACATCGTCGACAAACGTCAGTTCTATGAGCAGAGGAGGACGGAGAGGAAGGCCAGGAGGACGGAGCGAGCCGCCTATCGGGAGGGCAAGCGTGCGCGAAAGCTGACCGCTCAAATGAGAATGAGGCTGCGAGAAACATCGGGGTGGGACTTCGCGGACGAGCATGTTGCTGACGCCTATATTCAGACGTCGGAGGAGGACATTACCGAGTCAGAGTCAGAAACCGACGAGTAGTTAATCTTTTCTTTTATCTGTGTACGCAAGAACTATCTATGTGTCCTTTTTCATCGAAAAAAATGACCGGCGGCGTCGGCCACGAAGCAGGCGGTGGAGGTTGTGCACGCGCGGGGAGGAGAGAGGGCGCGCGCGCGCGTCCATCTTGTCTCCGCGCCAACGCAAATCCGGCTCAAAACTGGGTCGGGACTGGGTCGGCAGGCGGACGAAAGCGGACGCGCGTCCGTTTGGGTCGGAGCGTTGGGCCGTCTTTTCTGTCCGCGCCAACCCAAACAGACGCGGGCGGACGAAATTGGTCGCCCCATTGGAGTTGCTCTTAGTGACCTTAATTGTGTTGCTTAGCTATGAAAGGAAAATGTGTTCAACGAGTGTATCTTTTTTTTTCGATTATACTCGAAGTGTATCTCTGATTATATCTCTTTGCCACTCAATATATCCACCTTTTCATTGCAAAAGAAAGAAAGGAAAATGAATTAGAGTCGCGCATCTAATTGTAGAGTGATACGTATCGAACGTATCTATAATTTTTGATTGTTTCATACTATTATATTACACTTTTTGGGTGTTTATGGGCTTTATTTTACACATTTATATTATTTTTGGGACTAACCTACTAACCGGAGGTCTAGCCCGTATTGCTGTTTTTTTTGCCAGTATTTCGAAGAAAAGGAATATCGAACGGAGTCCAAACGGAATGAAACCTTCGGAAGCGTGATTTTTGGAACGAACATGATCCAGAGGACTTGTAGTGCAAGTCAAGAAGTAGCCGAGGCGGCCACGAGAGGGTAGGGCGCCCCCCTACAGGGCGCGCCCCCCTATCTCGTGGGCCCCTCGGGCGGCCACCGACGTACTTCTTCCTCCTATATAAGCCTACGTACCCCGAAAATATCCAGGGAGCCAACGAAACACAATTTCCACCACTATAACCTTCTGTATCCGCGAGATCCCATCTTGGAGCCTTCATCGGCGCTCTTCCGGAGGGGGAATCGACCACGGAGGGCTTCTACATCAACACCATAGCCCTTCCGATGAGTTGTGAGTAGTTTACCACAGATCTTCGGGTCCATAGTTATTAGCTAGATGTCTTCTTCTCTCTTTTTGGATCTCAATATAATGTTCTCACCCTCTCTTGTGGAAATCTATTCAATGTAAACTCTTTTTGCAGTGTGTTTGTCGAGATCTGATGAATTGTGGGTTTATAATCAAGTTTATCAATGAGAAATATTTAAATCTCCTCTGAATTCTTTTATGTATTATTAAGTTATCTTTGCAAGTCATCTTTGAATTATCAGTTTGATTTGGCCTACTACATTGATCTTTCTTGCCATGGGAGAAGTGCTTAGCTTTGGGTTCAATCTTGCGGTGTCCTTACCAAGTGACAGCAGGGGTTGCAAGGCACGTATTCTATTGTTGCCATCAAGGATAAAAAGATGGGGTTTATATTATATTGGATGAGTTTATCCCTCTACATCATGTCGTATTGCTTAATGCGTTACTCTGTTCTTATGAACTTAATACTCTAGATGCAGGCAGGAGTCGGTCGATGTGTGGAGTAATAGTAGTAGATGCAGGCAGGAGTCGGTCTACTTGTTGCGGACGTAATGCCTATTTACATGATATATTTATCTTATCATACTATCTCTATTAGATCTCACTTTCGCAAGTGGCCGTGAAGGATTGACAACCCCTTTATTGCGTTAGTTGCGAGTTCTTTGTTTGTTTGTGGGACTTTTGAGGAGCCTCCTACTAGATTGATACCTTGGTTCTCAAAAACTGAGGGAAATACTTACGCTACTATTGCTGCATCACCCTTTCCTCTTCAAGGAAAACCAACACAAGCTCAAGACGTAGCACGAAGTATTTCTGGCGCCGTTGCCGGGGAGGTCTTTGCACAAGTCAAGATATACCAAGTACCCATCACAAACTCATCTCCCTCGCATTTACATTATTTGCCATTTGCCTCTCGTTTTCCTCTCCCCCACTTCACCCTTGCCGTTTTATTCGCCCTCTTTTTCCCAATCTCCTCCGCTCTTTTTCGCTTGCCTTTTTCTGTTTGCTTGTGTGTTGGATTACTTGTTTCCATGGCGCAAGATAATACCAAATTGTGTGAGGTCTCGAATACCAATAATAATGATTTCCTTAGTACTATGATTGCTCCTGTTAATGATGTTGAGTCTTGTGAAATCAATACTGCTTTGCTGAATCTTGTTACGAAAGATCAATTCGCCGGCCTTCCTAGTGAAGATGCCGCTACTCATCTAAACAACTTTGTTGATTTGTGTAGGGGAACGTAGTAATTTCAAAAAATTTCCTACGCACACGCAAGATCATGGTGATGTATAGCAACGAGAGGGGAGAGTGTTGTCCACATACCCTTGTAGACCCGGCGAAGCGATCACAGCGTAGAGGAAGTAGTCGACGTTCTCCTCGCGATCCGACCGATCCGGCGCCGTTACTCCGACGCCCCGAGTTCTTGACACACGACAGCTTGATGACGCCCCTCGTGCTCGATCCAGCCGAGTGTCGAGGAGAGTTTCACGTCGACCGACGGCGTGGTGACGATCTTGATGTTTCACGGCGCAGGGCTTCGCCTAAGCTTCGTGACGGTATAACCGAGGTGGAATATGGTGGAGGGGGCACGCGACACTGCTAAGGAACGATCTCAAGATCAACTTGTGTGTTCAAGGTGCCCCCTGCCCCCGTATATAAAGGAGCAAGGGGAGGGGGCCGGCCAAGGGGAGGCGCGCCAGGAGTCCTACTCCCTCGGGAGTAGGATTCCCCCAATCCTAGTTGGACTAGGATTCTGGAGGGGGAAAGAGAGAGGGGCGGCCCTTCTCCTAGTCCTAGTAGGACTAGGGAAGGGGAGGGCGCGCCCACCTAGGGCTGGCCCTTCTCCTTTCCACTAAGGCCCATCGAGGCCCATTTACCTCCCGGGGTTCCAGTAACCTCCGGTACTCAGTAAATTCCGTTTTCGCTCGGAACCATTCGAACTCCAAACATAGGCTTCAATATATCAATCTTTATGTCTCGACCATTTCGAGACTCCTCGTCATGTCCGTGATCACATCCGGGACTCGAACTTCTTCGGTACATCAAAATACATAAACTCATAATAAGCATCATCGAAACCTTAAGCGTGCGGACCCTACGGTTCGAGAACAATGTAGACATGACCTAGAACTATTCACGGTCAATAACCAACAGCGGGACCTGGATGCCCATATTGGTTCCTACATATTCTACGAAGATCTTTATCGGTCAGACCGCATAACAACATACGTTGTTCCTTTGTCATCGGTATGTTACTTGCCCGAGATTCGATCGTTGGTATCCAATACCTAGTTCAATCTCGTTACCGCAAGTCTCTTTACTCGTTCGTAATACATCATCTCACAACTAGCTCATTAGTTGTAGTGCTTGCAAGGCTTGATGATGTGCATTACCGAGAGGGCCCAGAGATACCTCTCCGACAATCGGAGTGACAAAACCTAATCTCAAATACGCCAACCCAACATCGCCTTTGGAGACACCTGTAGTACTCCTTTATAATCACCCGATTACGTTGTGACGTTTGGTAGCACCAAAGTGTTCCTCCGTAAACGGAGTTGCATAATCTCATAGTTACGGGAACATGTATATGTCATGGATAAAAGCAGTAGCAACATACTCAACGATCGTGTGCTAAGCTAAGGGAATGGGTCATGTCAATCGATCATTCTACTAACGATGTGACCTCGTTAATCAAATAACAACTCCTTTGTTCATGGTCAGGAAACATAACCATCTTTGATTAACAAGCTAGTCTAGTAGAGGCATACTAGTGACATGTTGTTTTGTCTATGCATTCACACATGTATCATGTTTCCGGTTAATACAATTCTAGCATGAATGATAAACATTTATCATGAAATAAGGAAATAAATAATAACTTTATTATTGCCTCTAGGGCATATTTCCTTCAATTTGTGTGATATGCAAAAGAAGAAAGATATGCAAAACAATATTGTTAAATTGAAGTTATTTCCGTTTTCAGTTAGAGATCGTTCTAAAGTTTGGTTTTCGTCTTTGCCTAAAAATAGTATTGATTCTTGGAACAAGTGCAAAGATGTTTTTATCACTAAGTATTTTCCTCCCGCTAAGATTATCACTGTTAGGAACGATATTATGAATTTTAAACAACTTGATCATGAGCATGTTGCCCAATCTTGGGAAAGAATGAAATTGATGCTTCGCAATTGCCCTACTCATGGTTTGAATTTATGGATGGTCATACAAAAATTTTATGCCGGTTTTAACTTTGCTTCTAGAAATCTCTTAGATTCGGCCACGGGAGGCACGTTTATGGAAATCACATTAGGAGATGCTACAAAACTTCTTGATAACATTATGGCTAATTATTCTCAATGGCACACCGAAAGATCTTCTAGTAAAAAAGTGCATGCTATAGAAGAAATCAATGTTTTGACTGGAAAGATGGATGAACTTATGAAGTTGTTTGCTGCTAAGAATACTCCTCTTGATCCTAATGATATGCCTTTGTCTACTTTGATTGAGAATAATAATAAGTCTATGGATGTGAATTTTGTTGGTAGGAATAGTTTTGGAAATAATGCTTATAGAGGAAATTTTAATGCTAGACAGTTCCCTAGTAATTCCTCTAATAATTATGGAAATTCTTAAAGTTATTGATGTGTCTCCTATTATATATTTGTTTTGCAATATGAATCTTGATTATTATGGGACTGATGATGAGTCAACTATACCTAGAAGGCGTCCCAAGAATTCGGAGTTTTAGATCTTGATACTAAATTTGGTAAAAGTGGGATTGGAGAGGTCACGACTTTAAATAGTATTGAACCCACTATCTCGGATTTCAAGGAATTTTATTATGATAATTGTTCTTTAGAAGGTTTTATTTCCTTGTTGCAATCTGTTGTTAATTCTCCTCATGCTTATAGTCAAAATAAAGCTTTTACCAAACATATCGTTGATGCCTTGATGCAATCTTATGATGAAAAACTTAATTTGGAAGTTTTTATACCTAGAAAACTTAATGATGAGTGGGAACCTACTATAAAGATTAGAATTAAAGATCATGAGTGTTTTGCTTTGTGTGATTTGGGTGCTAGTGTTTCCACGATTCCAAGAACTTTATGTGATATTCTAGGTTTCCATGATCTTGATGATTGCTCTTTAAATTTGCACCTTGCGGATTCCACCATTAAAAAGCCAATGGGAAGGATCAATGATGTTCTCATTGTTGCAAATAGAAATTTGGTGCCCGTAGATTTTATCGTTCTTGATATAGATTGCAATCTTTCTTGCCCTATTATTCTTTGTAGACCTTTCCTTAGAACGATTGGTGCGTTTGTTGATATGAAGGAAGGGAATATTAGATTCCAATTTCCATTAAATAAAGGCATGGAGCACTTTTCAAGAAAGAAAGTCAAATTACCTTATGAATCTATCATGCGGGCTACTTATGAATTTAGTGCCAAAGATGGCACTACTTAGATCTATGTTCGCTTTTATGCCTAGCTAGGGGCGTTAAACGATAGCGCTAGTTGGGAGGCAACCCAATTTTCTTTGTGTTTTTTTGTTTTTGTTCCTGTTTAGTAATAAATCTTGGGACGTGAATTTTTGGGACATGGTTCCACGCGAGGTCTTAATCTAGGCCGGCCATTCGTGCTTTAAGATCCTCAGATTATATAGCGCCTTTTGGATACTGGTGCATGGTATTCCATATACACATAAATCTGGGCTAGAATACGATGCTTCTTTGGGCGGGGAGTTAAATGTGGGCATATTTATACCTCGGCCAGGTCAATTATTAATGTTCCAAAACAAGTCGGGATATCATTCTTGGCGTGCAACCAGGTGGTCTCGTCGCTGAACAACTTCATGGATTAATGTTGCATCTGCCGAAGGTTGTCCTGTTCATGCAATTTCAAGAAAAGGTTGTCCTGTCCATCTTCTACTGTCAAGGTTACACAGTAGCCCCGTCGTCAACCTCTAGCGTGTTAACTGAGCCAAGAAACTTCAAGGAACCAATGAGCGCTGAGAGGGCGACAATTTTAGAGACTAGAGACCTCGTCTGAATGGACGTGAGTTGCATGAGCGGTCCAGCTAAAGTTTGACATGGAGGTTGAAGGCGCGCGTGAATAAAGAGGATGAACTAAGATGAGAGAATGATGAATGGTGAGAGGAGAGCAGTGAGCTGGATACATGATATGAAGAAAATGCATACCTGTGAATCCTTGATGTAAGGTTTCCGTTGCTAGCTGCTCACCATAAATGAAAGTGTAACTCTGCTTGTCAATCAGCTGGTCTCGATTCAATGAATGTTTAATCATGCAACATTAATTGAATCCTGGTAAAATAAACACTAATTAGCTTACTTAATACACATTTCTGTTGCAGCCATATATAGAGGGTGGTGCAATCGTAAATATGTAATGGGGCAGCACGTAGTAAGACAAGAGGGTAGTGTGGTGCATTAATCCTAATAAATGAGTTTGTCAGGTGTGTTGACTGCTTCAATGAAACACTAACTTCAACCTTGTTTAGTTGTGGGGCATGCACACTTATTGAATGATAGATACATTGCATATACAAAATTAATTCATCCCACTGAATTCTATATACGTGAGATACGGCACGAATCCCAAAGAAATAGAGGGTGTGGATTACAGCCCCGCGTGGCACCATGTCTACTCATGAATTATCGTAAATCTTGCATCTACCTTCTGTTTAGATGTGTTTTTATCTTTTAATTAGTGTTTGTGCCAAGTAGAACCTATAGGATAGCCTATGATGATAGTTGATTTGATTCTGCTGAAAAACAGAAACTTTGCACGCACGAATTTAGTTTTGTTAAATCACAGGAACGTGATTTTGCGTTGATTAGTTTTGCTGCTGATCAATAGACAAATTGTCCAGGACTTCCTATTTTGGTAGGGTTTTTAGAGTTACAGAAGTTTGCGTTAGTTACAGATTGCTACAGACTGTTCTGTTTTTGACAGATTCTGTTTTTCGTGTGTTGTTTGCTTATTTTGATGCATCTATGGCTAGTAAAATAGTTTATAAACCATAGAGAAGTTGGAATACAGTAGGTTTAACACCAAAACAAATAAAGAATGAGTTCATTACAGTACCTTATGTGGTGGTTTTGTTTTCTTTCACTAAAGGAGCTTATAAGATTTCCTATTGAGTTTTGTGTTGTGAAGTTTTCAAGTTTTGGATAAAGCTTTTATGGACTATGGAATAAGGAGTGGAAAGAGCCTAAGCTTGGGGATGCCCATGGCACCCCATGATATTCAAGGATAGCCAAAAGCCTAAGCTTGGGGATGCCCTGAAGGCATCCCTCTTTAAATCTTCGTTCATTGGTAACTTTACTTGGAGCTATATTTTTATTCGCCACATGATATGTGTTTTGCTTGGAGCGTTGTGTATTATATTAGTCTTTGATTTTTAGTTTACCACAATCATCCTTGCTGTACACACCTTTTGGGTGAAGCCCACTTGATTAGAACTTGCTAGAATACTCTATGTGCTTCACTTATATCTTTTGAGCTTGATAGTTTTTGCTCTAGTGCTTCACTTATATCTTTTAGAGCACGGCGGTGGATTAATTTTGAAGAAATTGCTAGTCTCTCATGCTTCACTTATATTATTTTGAGAGTCTTTTAGCACATCATGGTATTTGCTATGGTTACAAAGTTGGTCCTAGAATGATGAGCATCCAAGTTGGGTATAATAAAAACTATCATAGAAAGTGAATTGGATGCTATGATCAATTTGATGCTTGATAATTGTTTTGAGATATGGAGGTAGTGATATTAAAGTCATGCTAGTTGAGGTGATTATGAAAAATACTTGTGTTGAGGTTTGTGATTCCCGTAGCATGTACGTATGGTGAACCGCTTTGTGATGAAGTTGGAGCACAATTTTATTTATTGATTGTCTTCCTTATGAGTGGCGGTCCCTGGACGAGCGATGGTCTTTTCCTACCAATCTATCCTCCTAGGAGCATGCGTGTAGTACTTTGATTTTTGATGACCTCTAAATTTTTGCAACAAGTATATGAGTTCTTTTGACTAATGTTGAGTCCATGGATTTTACGCACCCTCACCCTTCCACCATTGCTAGCCTCTCTTGTGCCGCGCAACTTTCGCCGGTACCATACACCCATCATATACCTTCCTCAAAACAGCCACCATATCTACCTATTATGGCATTTCCATAGCCATTCCGAGATATTTTGCCATGCAACTTTCCACCGTTCCATTCATATGACACGCATTACTTTTGTCATATTGCTCTTTGCATGATCATGTAGTTGACATCGTATTTGTGGCAAGCCCACCTTCATAATTTTCATACATGTCGCTCTTGATTCATTGCATATCCCGGTACACCGCCGGAGGCATTCATATAAAGTTATATCTTGTTCTAGCTTTGAGTTGTAATTCTTGAGTTGTAAATTCATATAGAGTTATATCTTGTTCTAGCTTATTAGAGCATTGTCCTAGTGAGGAAAGGATGATGAAGGTTATGATTCCCCCACAAGTCGGGATGAGACTTCAGACTTTACAAAAAGAAAAAAAGAAAAAGAAAGAAAAAAAGAAAGGCCAAAAAAAGAAAGGAAAAAGAAAAATAAAAAATAAAAAAATGAGAGAAAAAGAGAGAAGGGACGCTACTATCTCTTTTTCCACACTTGTGCTTCAAAGTAGCACCATGATCTTCATGTTAGAGAGTCTCATATGTTGTCACTTTCATATACTATGTGGGAATTTTTCATTATAGAACTTGGCTTGTATATTCCAATGATGGGCTTTGATACGTCTCCAACGTATCTATAGTTTTTGATTGTTCCATGCTATTATATTACCCCTTTTGGATGTTTATGGGCTTTATTTTACACATTTATATCATTTTTGGGACTAACCTACTAACCGGAGGCCCAGCCCGTATTGCTGTTTTTTTGCCTATTTCAGTATTTCGAAGAAAAGGGATATCAAATGGAGTCCAAACGGAATGAAACCTTCGGGTGCGTGATTTTTGGAACAAACGTGATCCAGAGGACATGGAGTGCAAGTCAAGAAGCATCCGAGGCCTCCACGAGATAGAAGGGTGCCGCCCCTATAGGGCGCGCACCCCTGTCTCGTGGGCCCCTCGGGCGTCCACCGACGTACTTCTTCCTCCTATATAAGCCTATGTACCCCGAAAACATCCAAGGAGCCAACGAGACACAATTTCCACCAACGGAACCTTCTGTATCCGCGAGATCTCATCTTGGAGCCTTCGCCGGCGCTCCGCCGGAGGGGGAATCGACCATGGAGGGCTTCTACATCAACATCCTTGCCCCTTCGATGAGTTGTGAGTAGTTTACCACAGACCTACGGGTCCATAGTTATTAGCTAGATGGCTTCTTCTCTCTTTTTGGATCTCAATACAATGTTCTCCCCCTCTCTTGTGGAGATCTATTCGATGTAAACTCTTTTTGGGGTGTGTTTGTCGAGATCCGATGAATTGTGGGTTTATGATCAAATTTATCTATGAATAATATTTGAATCTCCTCTGAATTCTTTTATGTATGATTGAGCTATCTTTGCAAGTCTCTTTGAATTATTAGTTCGGTTTGGCCTACTAGATTGATCTTTCTTGCCATGGGAGAAGTGCTTAGCTTTGGGTTCAATATTGCGGTGTCCTTTCCCAGTGATAGTAGGGGCAGCAAAGCACGTATTGTATTGTTGCCATCGAGGATAAAAAGATGGGGTTTATATCATATTGCTTGAGTTTATCTCTCTACATCACGTCATGTTGCTTAATTCGTTACTCTGTTCTTTATGAACTTAATACTCTAGATGCAGGCACGAGTCGGTCGATGTGTGGAGTAATAGTAGTAGATGCAGGCAGGAGTCGATCTACTTGTCACGGACGTGATGCCTATATACATGATCATGCCTAGATAATCTCATAATTATTCTCTTTTCTATCAATTGCTCGACAGTAATTCGTTTACCCACCATAATACTTATGCTATCTTGAAAGAAGCCACTAGTGAAACCTATGGCCCCGGGTCTATCTCTTATCATATTTGCTTCCAATCTACTTTTATTTGAACCTTTAGTTTTTGCATCTATATTATAAAATACCAAAAATATATTTATCTTATCATACTATCTCTATTAGATCTCACTTTTGCAAGTGGCTGTGAAGGGATTGACAACCCCTTTATTGCGTTGGTTGCAAGTTCTTTGTTTGTTTGTGTAGATGCGTGGGACTTTTGAGGAGCCTCCTACTGAATTGATACCTTGGTTCTCAAAAACTGAGGGAAATACTTACGCTACTATTGCTGCATCACCCTTTCCTCTTCAAGGAAAACCAACGCAAGCTCAAGACGTAGCAAGAAGGATTTCTGGCGCCGTTGCCGGGGAGGTCTTCGCACAAGTCAAGACATACCAAGTACCCATCACAAACCCATCTCCCTCGCATTTACATTATTTGCCATTTGCCTCTCGTTTTCCTCTCCCCCACTTCACCCTTGCCGATTTATTCGCCCTCTCTTTCCCAGTCTCTCTCTCTCTTTCGCTTGCCTTTTTCTGTTTGCTTGTGTGTTGGATTACTTGTTGTCATGGCGCAAGATAATACCAAATTGTGTGATTTCTCGAATACCAATAATAATGATTTCCTTAGTACTCCGATTGCTCCTCTTAATGATGTTGAGTCTTGTGAAATCAATACTGCTTTGCTGATCTTATTATGAAAGATCAATTCGCCGGCCTTCCTAGTGAAGATGCCGCTACTCATCTAAACAACTTTGTTGATTTGTGTGATATGCAAAAGAAGAAAGATACGGATAACAATATTGTCAAATTGAAGTTATTTCCGTTTTCACTTAGAGATCATGCTAAAGTTTGGTTTTCGTCTTTTCCTAAAAATAGTATTGATTCTTGGAACAAGTGCAAAGATGCTTTTATCTCTAAGTATTTTCCTCCCGCTAAGATTATTACTCTTAGGAACAATATTATGAATTTTAAACAACTTGATCATGAGCATGTTGCCCAATCTTGGGAAAGAATGAAATTGATGCTTCGCAATTGCCCTACTCATGGTTTGAATTTATGGATGATCATACAAAAATTTTTATGCCAGTTTGAACTTTGCTTCTAGAAATCTCTTAGATTCGGCCGCCGGAGGCACGTTTATGGAAATCACGTTAGGAGATGCTACAAAACTTCTTGATAATATTATGGCTAATTATTCTCAATGGCACACCGAAAGATCTTCTAGTAAAAAAGTGCATGTTATAGAAGAAATCAATGTTTTGAATGGAAAGATGGATGAACTTATGAAATTATTTGCTACTAAAAATACTCTTCTTGATCCCAATGATATGCCTTTTTCTACTTTGATTGAGAATAATAATGAATCTATGGATGTGAATTTTGTTGGTAGGAATAGTTTTGGAAACAATGCTTATAGAGGAAACTTTAATGCTAGACCGTTCCCTAGTAATTCCTCTAATAATTATGGAAATTCCTACAATAAATCTTATGGTAATTTTAATAAGATTCCCTCTGATTTTGAGAATAGTGTGAAAGAATTTATGATTTCTCAAAAGAATTTTAATGCTTTGCTTGAAGAAAAATTGCTCAAAGTTGATGTTTTGGCTAGGAATGTTGATAGACTTTCGCTTGATGTTGATTCTCTTAAACTTAGACCTTCTCCTCCTAAGAATGATATCAATGAGTCTCTCAAAGCCATGAGAATTTCCATTGATGAGTTTAAGGAAAGAACCGCTAGATTGCGTGCTAAGAAAGATTGCTTTGTAAAGGCGTGTTCTTCTAGTTTCCATGAAAATAATGATGAAGATCTTAAAGTTATTGATGCGTCTCCTATTAGATCTACGTTTTGCAATATGAATCTTGATAATTATGGGACTGATGATGAGTCAACTTTACCTAGAAGGTGTCCCAAGAATTCAGAGTATTTAGATCTTGATGCTAAATTTGGTAAAAGTGGGATTGGAGAGGTCACAACTTTAAATAGCATTGAACCCACTATCTCAGATTTCAAGGAATTTGATTATGATAATTGTTCTTTAGAAGGTCGTATTTCCTTATTGCAATCTGTTGTTAATTCTCCTCATGCTTATAGTCAAAATAAAGCTTTTACCAAACACATTGTTGATGCCTTGATGCAATCTTATGATGCAAAACTTAATTTGGAAGTTTCTATACCTAGAAAACTTAATGATGAGTGGGAACCTATTATAAAGATTAGAATTAAAGATCATGAGTGTTTTGCTTTGTGTGATTTGGGTGCTAGTGTTTCCAGGATTCTGAAAACTTTATGTGATATTCTAGGTTTCCATGATCTTGATGATTGCTCTTTAAATTTGCACCTTGCGGATTCCACCATTAAAAAGCCAATGGGAAGGATCAATGATGTTCTCATTGTCGCAAATAGAAATTTGGTGCCCGTGGATTTTATCGTTCTTGATATAGATTGCAATCTTTCTTGCCCTATTATTCTTGGTAGACCTTTTCTTAGAACGATTGGCGCGATTATTGATATGAAGGAAGGGAATATTAGATTCCAATTTCCATTAAAGAAATGCATGGATCACTTTCCAAGAAAGAAAGTCAAATTACCTTATGAATCTATCATGCGGGATACTTATGAATTTAGTGCCAAAGATGGCACTCGTTAGATCTATCTTCGCTTTTATGCCTAGCTAGGGGCGTTAAACGATAGCGCTAGTTGGGACGCAGCCCAATTTTCTTTGTGTTTTTTATTTTTGTTCCTGTTTAGTAATAAATCTTGCATCTACCTTCTGTTTAGATGTGTTTTTATCTTTTAATTAGTGTTTGTGCCAAGTAGAACCTATAGGATGACCTACGATGATAGTTCATTTGATTCTGCTAAAAAACAGAAACTTTGCACGCATGAATTTAGTTTTGTTAAATTATAGAAACGTGTTTTTGCGTTGATTATTTTTTCTGATGATCAATAGACAAATTTTCCAGGACTTCCTATGATTTTTAGAGTTTCAGAAGTTTGCGTTAGTTACAGATTTCTACAGACTGTTCTGTTTTTGACAGATTCTGTTTTTCGTGTGTTGTTTGCTTATTTTGATGCATCTATGGCTAGTAAAATAGTTTATAAACCATAGAGAAGTTGGAATACAGTAGGATTAACACCAAAATAAATAAAGAATGAGTTCATTACAGTACCTTATGTGGTGGTTTTGTTTTCTTTCACTAACGGAGCTTATAAGATTTCCTGTTGAGTTTTGTGTTGTGAAGTTTTCAAGTTTTGGGTAAAGATTTTATGGACTATGGAATAAGGAGTGGCAAGAGCCTAAGCTTGGGGAAGCCCAAGGCACCCCAGGATATTCAAAGAATAGCCAAAAGCCTAAGCTTGGGGATGCCCCGGCAAGGCATCCCCTCTTTCGTCTTCGTTCATTGGTAACTTTACTTGGAGCTATATTTTTATTCGCCACATGATATGTGTTTTGCTTGGATCGTCGTGTATTATATTAGTCTTTGCTTTTTAGTTTACCACAATCATCCTTGCTGTACACACCTTTTGGGAGAAGCCTACTTGATTAGAATTTGCTAGAATCCTCTATGTGCTTCACTTATATCTTTTGAGCTTGATAGTTTTTGCTCTAGTGCTTCACTTATATCTTTTAGAGCACGGCGGTGACTTATTTTTGTAGAAATTACTAGTCTCTCATGCTTCACTTATATTATTTTGAGAGTCTTTTAGAACAGCAAGGTATTTTCTATGGTTATAAAATTGGTCCTAGAATGGTAGGCATCCAAGTTGGGTATAATAAAAACTATCATAGGAAGTGAATTGGATGCTATGATCAATTTGATCCTTGATAATTGTTTTGAGATATGGAGGTAGTGATATTAAAGTCATGCTAGTTGGGTGATTAAGAATTTAAAGAATGCTTGTGTTGAAGTTAGCAAGTCCTGTAGCATGCAGGTATGGTTAAAGTTGTGTAACAAATTTGAAACATGAAGTGTACCTGGCTTGTGCATCCTTATGAGTGGCGGTCGGGGACGAGCGATGGTCTTTTCCTACCAATCTATCCCCCTAGGAGCATGCGCGTAGTACTTGATTTTTGATGACTTCTGAATTTTCGCAATAAGTATATGAGTTCTTTTGACTAATGTTGAGTCCATGGATTATACGCACTTTTACCTTTCCACTATTGCTAGCCTCTTCGGTACCGTGCATTGCCCTTTATCACCTTGAGAGTTGGTGCAAACTTCGCCGGTGCATCCAAACCCCGTGATACGATACGCTCTATCACACATAAACCTCCTTATATCTTCCTCAAAACAGCCACCATACCTACCTATTATGGCATTTCCATAGCCATTCCGAGATATATTGCCATGCAACTTTCCACCGTTCCGTTTATCATCATCATGGCATACTTTACTTTTGTCATATTGCCATTGCATGATCATGTAGTTGACATCGTATTTGTGGCAAAGCCACCATGCATTATTTTTCATACATGTCACTCCAGATTCATTGCACCATCCCAGTACACCGACGGAGGCATTCATATAGAGTCATATCTTGTTCTAGTTTCGAGTTGTAATTCATAGGTTGTAATCAATAGAAGTGTGATGATCATCATTATTAGAGCATTGCCCAAAAAAGAAAAAAAGGAAGACAGGCCAAAAAAAGGCCCAAAAGAAAAAAGAAAAAAGAAAAAAAGAATAAAAGAATAAAAGAATAAAAGAATAAAAAGGAAAAAAGGAAAATAAATAAAAAGACAATGTTACTATCTCTTTTTCCACACTTGTGCTTCAAAGTAGCACCTTGTTCTTCATGTAGTGAGTCTCATATATTGTGCTTCAAAGTAGCACCTTGTTTTTCATATAGTGAGTCTCAAAAGTTGTCTTTTTCATACTAGTGGGAATTTTTCATTATAGAAATTGGCTTGTATATTCCTACGATGGGCTTCCTCAAATGCCCTAGGTCTTCGTGAGCAAGCAAGTTGGATGCACACCCTCTAGTTTTCTTTTGTTGAGCATTCATTTATAGCTCTAGTGCATCCGTTGCATGGCAATCCATACTCCTCATGTTGACATCAATTGATGGGCATCTCCATAGCCCGTTGATTATCCTCGTCAATGTGAGACTTTCTCTTTTTTTTCTCCACACAATCCCCATCATCATATTCTATTCCACCCATAGTGCTATATCCATGGCTCACGCTCATGTATCACTATTTTTATGTCAATATGAACTATTATTTTGTATCATTTGGATCTGAACATTCATGCCACAATAAAGAAAATTACATTGAGAATTATGCTAGGTAGCATTCCACATCAAAAAATTCTTTTTTATCATTTACCTACTCGAGGACGAGCAGGAATTAAGCTTGGGGATGCTTGATACGTCTCCAACGTATCTATAATTTTTTATTGTTCCATGCTATTATATTAGCCCTTTTGGATGTTTATGGGCTTTATTTTACACATTTATATCATTTTTGGGACTAACCTACTAACCGGAGGCCCAGCCCGTATTGCTAGTTTTTGCCTATTTCAGTATTTCGAAGAAAAGGAATATCAAACGGAGTCCAAAAGGAATAAAACCTTCAGGAGCGTGATTTTTGGAACGAACATGATCCAGAGGACTTGGAGTGCGCGTCCAGAAGCAGCCGAGGCGGCCACAAGAGGGTAGGGCGCCCCCCACCTACAGGGCGCGCCCCCTGTCTCGTGGACCCCTAGGGCGGCCACCGACGTACTTCTTCCTCCTATATAAGCCTACGTACCCCAAAAACTCCCAGGGAGCCAACGAAACACAATTTCCACCGCCGTAACCTTCTGTATCCACGAGATCCCATCTTGGAGCCTTCCCCGGCGCTCTGCCGGAGGGGGAATCGACCATGGAGGGCTTCTACATCAACACCATAGCCCCTCCGATGAGTTGTGAGTAGTTTACCACAGACCTCCGGGTCCACAGTTATTAGCTAGATGGCTTCTTTCTCTCGTTTTGGATCTCAATACAATGTTCTCCCCCTCTCTTGTGGAGATCTATTCGATGTAAACTCTTTTTGTGGTGTGTTTGTCGAGATCCGATGAATTGTGGGTTTATGATCAAGTTTATCTATGAGAAATATTTGAATCTCCTCTAAATTCTTTTATGTATGATTGAGTTATCTTTGCAAGTCCCTTCGAATTATCAGTTTGGTTTGGCCTACTAGATTGATCTTTCTTGCCATGGGAGAAGTGCTTAGCTTTGGGTTCAATCTTGAGGTGTCCTTACCAAGTGACAGTAGGGGTTGCAAGGCACGTATTGTATTGTTGCCATCGAGGATAAAAAGATGGGGTATATATCATATTGCATGAGTTTATCCCTCTACATCATGTCATCTTGCTTAATGCATTACTTTGTTCTTATGAACTTAATACTCTAGATGCAGGCAGGAGTCGGTCGATGTGTGGAGTAATAGTAGTAGATGCAGGCAGGAGTCGGTCTACTTGTTGCGGACGTGATGCCTATATACATGATCATGCCTAGATAATCTCATAATTATTTGTTTTTCTATCAATTGCTTGACAGTAATTTGTTCACCCACCGTAATACTTATGCTATCTTGAGAGAATCCTCTAGTGAAACCTATGGCCCCCGGGTCTATCTCTTATCATATTTGCTTCCAATCTACTTTTATTTGCATCTTTACTTTTTTGCATCTATATTATAAAATACCAAAAATATATTTATCTTATCATACTATCTCTATTAGATCTCACTTTCGCAAGTGGCCGTGAAGGGATTGACAACCCCTTTATTGCATTGGTTGCGAGTTCTTTGTTTGTTTGTGTAGGTGCGTGGGACTTTTGAGGAGCCTCCTACTGGATTGATACCTTGGTTCTCAAAAACTGAGGGAAATACTTACGCTACTATTGCTGCATCACCCTTTCCTCTTCAAGGAAAACCAATGCAAGCTCAAGACGTAGCATAGAGTATGCTCCAATATATAATGAGACCACATGTCATTGAGGTTAGTAGGTGAAAGTGCAACTAATCCCAGGGTGGTTTTGGTAATTAATAACAACATATATATCATTGAACTAATAGTTTCTTGAGAATCGTTTCAGAAAGTTCAGTGATATGGGTATGGCAAGGACTGAAGAAGTGGACCCGTCAAAATGCTAAGGCAAGCATTGGCAAAATCTCAAGACTCCATTTTTGGTTTAGTGATCCAAGATCACATTGAGTCCATAGGAAAGCCAATACTATTAAAAGGGGATGAGGTTATGATGATGATCTGGTTGCTCAAGTGCTTAGTGATACATCTCCTAAACTATCAGCAACTTTCACTGCCATATACACTCATAAGTAATCTCGGTCCCACCGATTTTCCAAACTCAGTCACACCGAGATGAACCACCTCAGCCATAAAGCCAAACCCTAGCAAACTCGGATTTTCCGATTCTGAACTCAGTCTCACCGAAACTTGAGTTGCCAAGCTTCTGTAACCTTCTGTCATCAAATCGGTGTCACCGAGATGATGAAGTTGGTCCCACCGAAATTGGCAATCTCTTGTCTTTGCACGAATCGGACTCACCGAGATTGTATTTTCGGTCCCACCGAAAATCCCAACGTTCACATTATTTGAACTTTCGGTCTCACCGAGTTGTCAACTTCGGTCCCACCGAGATTGCTCAAATGTGTGTAACGGTTGGATTTTGTGTGGAGGCTATAAATACCCTCCACCCCTCTTCATTCGTGGAGAGAGCCATCGAAAGAACTACCACTCCTACCTTACATTTACGAGAAGAGAACTACCTACCCTTGTGTTGAGATCAAGTTGCTCCACTCCCACCATATGAAGCTTGATCTCTAGCCTTCCCAAGTTGCTTTCCACTCAATCCTTTCTTCCACCACAGCCAAATCAGTGAGGAGAGTTGAGTGTTGGGGAGATTATCATTTGAAGCACAAGAGCAAGGAGTTCATCATCATCAACAACATCTATTACATTTTGGAGGGTGGTGCCTCCTAGATTGGTTAGGTGTCGCTTGGGAGCCTCCGTCGAGATGTGGAGTTGAACCAAGAAGTTTGTAAGGGCAAGGAGATCGCCTACTTCGTGAAGATCTACCCGAGTAAGGCTAGCCTCCGTATGAGGCCATGATGGAATAGACAAGGTTGCTTCTTCGTGGACCCTTCGTGGGTGGAGCCCTCCGTGGACTCTCGCAGCCGTTACCCTCCGTGGGTTGAAGTCTCCATCAACGTGGAAGTACGATAACACCACCTATCGGAACCACGAGAAAAATCACCACGTCTCCAAAATTGCGTTTGCTCTTCTCCACCTCTCTTTACTACATGTGCAATTTACTTTCCGCTGTCTATACTCTAGAATTGCATGTGTAGGGTGTTGCTTGACTTGATCATAATTGTGAATCTGCCAAAAACTGTTCTTTATCAAAAGGCTGAATTTTTATATTGTCAAGTAGTCTAATCACCCCCCCTCTAGACATACTTTCGATTCTACAAGTGGTATCAGAGCTTTGGTCTCCATTGTATTGGTTTCCATTGCATTGGACTCCATAAGCTTGGTTTCACAACCTAGGAGAGTATGGCGTCTAGTGAGGGTAATTTTCGTAGAGGTCCTTACTTTGATGGTACAAATTTTGCTAGTTGGAAGCATAAAATGAAAATGCATATTCTTGGCCATAACCCAGCCGCATGGGGCATTATTTGTGTTGGTATGCAAGGTGAATTCTTCGAGGAAGGAAAAGTTCGGATCGCGGGCTACATGGAAGAATTGCGGATGTTGCAAAACAATGCTCAAGCTTATGACATTCTCTTCAATGCCTTGTGTCCCGAGGAGTTCAACAAAATCAGCCGTCTTGAGAATGCAAAAGAGATTTGGGATACTTTGGTTGAAATGCACGAAGGTACCGAGTCCGTGAAGGAATCAAAGCTAGACATTCTTCAAGGTCAACTTGACAAGTTCAAGATGAAGGATGGTGAAGGAGTCGCTGAAATGTACTTTAGGCTTGCTCTCATCACAAATGAGATTGCCGGCTTAGGAAGCGAAGAAATGACCAACCGATTCATCATCAAGAAGATTCTCAGAGCTTTGGATGGAAAGTATGACACCGTGTGCACTTTGATCCAAATGATGCCAAACTACAAGAATCTCAAGCCAACCGAAGTCATTGGAAGAATTGTTGCTCATGAGATGACACTTAAGGATAAGGAAGAGCTTCACAACAAGTCAAGTGGTGCTTACAAAGCTACAAGTGATGCTCCCACAACCTCAAGTGACAAGTTAGTTTCCAATGAAGAGATAAGCCTAATGGTCAAGAACTTCAACAAATTCTACAAGAATAGAAGCAAAGAGAGAAGCTCAAAGTCTAGATCATATGATGAAAAGAGATCTTCTAGTCGTGATCGAATCTGCTACAATTGTGGAAGACCGGACACTATTCAAATGAGTGTACGGCTCCCCACAAGAGAAGAGAAGAATCTCCAAGAAGAAGAAGCTCAAGAGATGAGTCACCTCGAAAGAGAGAAGGAGCAGAGATGATCGTTATGAACGAAGACCCTCTCGGAGAAGCAAGGATTAGGAGAGGAAAGACAAGTCATCAAGGAGCTATACAAGAAGAAAATATCAAGCTCATGTAGGTGAATGGGTCTCCGGCTCCGACTCCGACAATCAATCCAAGGAAGCTATCACTCCAACTCCGATCGCAGCCAAGATGAAGGTGTTGCGGTCTTGCTCTCAGATCCTCCAACTCCAACTCCTACGACTTATTTGATTCACCAAATGAGGGAATTGGAAGATGCTTCATGGCTAAAGGCCCCAAGGTATCACACCCTGAATTCATTGACTTCGATAGTGATGAGGATGACTTGCTTGGTGAAGATGAGCTCTTACATGATAAATCCAATGAACCTAGTAATGATGAACATGCTAGTAGTCTTTATAATCGAGAAGAGTCGAATGACAATGCTATGAAGGAGATTGAGCGTCTAACTAAAGAACTAAACACTCTTAAGTTAGCTCATGAAACAACTCAAGAAGATCATAGAGAGCTCCTAAGATCTCATGAGAAGCTACGCTTCGAGAAGCTCACTCTAGAGCAAGAACATGAGTTTCTAAAAGCTATCAATGACGATCTTCGAAAGAAGATTTCATCATATCTTGCCAAACGACTTCTCTTGTCTAATTTCTTGCCTCCCATTAAAACTAAGCATGACAAGCATAAGAAAAATTCTTCTTATAGTAGTAACAATAACCATGCTAAATCCAATATTGTTGCTTCTAGTAGTTCTCTTGATTGCACTAACAATGTTTCAAGCCAAGTTACACTTGAGCAAGAAAATAGTTTATTGAAAGGGATTATAGAGAAAGGTGTCTACAAGAGCCTTGCCGGAAGCAAGAACTTTGAGGAAATTGTTCGCAAGCAAGGAAGGCAGCGGAAGAATCAAGGAATTGGTTTTGAGCGAAAGTTCAACGCCGAAGGTGTTGAGTGGGAAGAAGGTCAATATCCTACTCCAAAGTTTGTTTCTCAAAAGGAGAAGTACGATCCTACTTCTTCCAATGTGGAACAAGCTCAAGATGACCTTCCACCACAAGACCACAAGCTAAAAGGCAAGGACAAGCTTCAAGAGGAGATTGATGCATTTATTGAAGCACCTCAAGCCATGGTCAAGTGGGTTCCCAAGGAAATGTCAAGTTCTACTTCGTCAAGCTCAACTACAACCCCAAGGATTCCCATCAAGATGATGTGGATCCCGAAGAAGAAGAACTAGAAAGTTCTTGAGGGTGACTCGCCAACATACTTCACTCACATTCATTTTGGCAAAAACTTGTGCAATAAACTTCCACATCGTGCACTAGTTCATGGAGTCACAAACCCTCTTGTTGGTAAGTCAAGGGACAAGGTAATCATTGCTTTCATGGACATCATCTATTGTGAACTTCAATCTATGTCCATGGATATCCTTGTTTGTTCCTTGTGGGACTAACCCATGTAGGTATTGAAAGTGCCCGAATCCAAAGGATAGCTCCAAACTCTTGATGATCTTCATCAACATTGAGCATCCACATCTTCAACATCTACATGAAGTCTTCTACGACAACCCAAGGTTAGTTTGACCCTTTAAAAGGGTTCTCACATCTAGGGAGCTTTGCTCTAAAGAATTGAGCTAAAGCATCTTCAAATGATGTGAACACATCAATGCTTTATGTAAAAGTGGTAACCCCACTTGTGCTTAAACGATGAGTATGACCTATGATCAAATGTTCTCATTTGGCTCCTAAGTCAATATACTCATATAAAGATGACTTAGTCATCGACAAATTGTGTGTTAGTTGCTAGAGTTTTGAGTGTGCATGTTTGACACATATTTCATTTGGTATCTTATTGTGTGAGCATGTTGGATGCATGATTTTATCCATTCGAGGACATCCATTTGTTGTTTTGGTCGTTTTGATTTTTCTGACCAAATGGATGAACAAGAATGCCTAAGTACCTCCCCTAGCTATCTATGCTTTCTTGTCTCAAATTCTATTCATGCTTACATCACAAACTTTGAACAAGTCATTTTGGACCCTCCGGTGAGGAGCACTCTGAGCCACCGATCCGTCAAAGGCTAACTTCCAAAACCTTCTAATTGATTTGGTCGGACTAACTCTCTCAAACTCGGTCGAACCGAAAGCATTTAGACTGATCTAGGTTTTCACCTCGGTGAAACCGAGTTGTGATTTTTGGCGTGATCAAGTGCATAATCGCCTAGCAGTTATCCATCTCGGTGCCACCGAAGTTTTACAACTCGGTCCCACCGATAGCAAAGGGTATATATACTCGAGGGGCGCGCTGATTTCTCCTTCAAACGTTTCGCCCCCACCCCTTGTTGCCGCCGCCTTGGTCTCCGGATCGTCGCCGCCGTCGCCGTCAGCGCCCCGCCGCAGTCTCCGTCGCCATTAACGGACATCTTCTCCGCGCCGTTGCCGCCGGAGAAAAACTCCACCAAGTTAGGGTGAGTTTTGATCCCACTCGTGCTCCCATCTCCGATTCAATGCACGTTTGGTTTGCCTAGAATCTTGCCACGATTGAAATCCTCCCGTCCACCAGTTATTTCGCTTGAACTAGATTCGAGTAAAAGTTTTAGGTTAGGTTTCCGCCGAACACATCTCGGTGAGACCGATTTTAGATTTTCGGTAAGACCGATTTGGCCCATGGCCATTGATCGCACCTTCGGTCCAACCAAGTTGTGCAAATCGGTGTGACCGAAATGGCGATTCTGTGAAACCCTAGTGTTTTCGGCAGGACCGAAACCCACTTCAGTCAAACCGAAAGTGGTGTGCCACACTCCTGTTGAACACTTCGGATTCACCGAATTTTAAACTCGGTCTGACCGAAATGTCTTCTGTGAAAACCTAATACTAGAATTTGAACTCATTTGTTTGCAAAAACTTCTGCAGTTTGTGATAACTCTTCTTCTCTGCCTACACCTTATCTATTCACAAAGTTGTCGGCCATGTCGATGCCGGTGATAATGTAACAGGTCGAGACACCTATTGCAGATATTCCAGAGGCAGGCACTAGTCCTGATCCTAGCAGCTCATCAGATGATGGTGAGAGGAGTACACCAAGTGGTTTGCCTCCTGCAGCCACCAGAGCCAGAAAGAAGAGGAACTCAGATGATGAAGATTCTGATTTTGTTGTTGAGGAAGAGGTAACCTCAAAGCCCAAGAGGAAGGTTGTTGCCAAAGAGCCTCAAGGTCAACAAACTAAGAAGGGCGCCAGGAAAGTTGAGCAGTCAACTGTTGCCAAGAAGCTGAATTTGGAAGAGGCAGCTGCAAGCAAAGTGAAGAAAACTTCCAAGACAAAGAGATTAGTGCATGATGCAGCAGCAGAAGATGAGAATGAGGAAGCACCCCAGCCTCCTCCTCAGAAGCCTAAGTTCATGGGTGATGCCATTAAGGTTGGAGCCACATCAAAGCCCAAGCAATCTGCTCCAGCTAAGGCAGCTCCAAAGAAAGCCTCGCCGCCAAGCCCAAGAAGACAACAGAACATTCCAGCGTCTCGAGAAGAACAAGGATGATGTGCCACCAGCTGTGTCAGATGATGAAGGACCAGTTTTGCAGAAACTTCGTCCAAAACTGCCACTTCACAATGATGCTCATCCTCAAGCTGAGAATATGAAGGAAAGGAAAGATAGAGGTCTCAGGCTATGGAGACAAGCTGACCCATATGCCGTGAGGAGAAGAACTGTTGTTGATCCCAGATTTCACACCAGAGAGCAGCAGGACTTCTATGAGACTGTGCTGATGGATAAGAAGCCCATAGTCGCAGACACAAGATACGTTGACTGGAAGTACATTGACAGCGAAGAGCATAGAGATTTCTTTCCACATGTGCATGAAAGCTTCACTACATGTGGCGTTGCAGACTTTGTAGGTCAGAAGTTGACCAGTTGGAATGATGAGATGATAATGCAATTCTATGCCACAGCTCACTTCTACCCTGATGGGAAGATTGTGTGGATGACTGAAGGCCAAAGATTTTCTTCATCTGTTGAAGAATGGGCAGAACTTCTGAATGCTCCAGTGCAACGAGAGGATGATGTTGATGTATATGGGATTCCAAAGAAGAATCATGAATCCATGAAGAACATGTACAAAGAGGTTCCAGCAAAGGATTTGGGAATCTGGAAGCTCGGCTCAGTCTACTATCTCCAGGCAGGCCTACCTACCACTAATACTATTTTGAGGCATACCTTGATGCCCAAATCTGGAGATGATCGCATGATCAGAGGATACTCTATCAACATGCTGCACATACTTGATGAGAAAGCACCTTTCAAGGTGATGGACTTGATGGTAGAAACCATTAAGAGGACTGCGGTGACCGTAAAAGGTCATGTGGATTTGCCCCGCAGATTCAGATGCTTATCAATGCCAAGTTTGGCACGGGCACATTCTTGTTGGATAGAGAACACTTACCACTGCAGCCAGAGCATGAAGACAATGATGTTGTGATGGATGAGGAGGATCCAACGTCTGTTGAAGGTCAAGCCAAGATCGAAGCTGCCAAGAAAGCCAAAGCTGACAAGGAAGCAGCAGCAGCAGCAGCTAAACCAAAGAGCTTCGGAGAGCAGATTCTTGAAGCTACCCAAAGGATTGAACAACGCCTGGCCAGCATTGAACAGTCTCAGGAGAGCCTAGAGAGGATTGTTGAGGACAAGATCCACGCCTGGATGTGAAGTCGATCAAGTGCAAGTGATGTCAATAAGCTTGAGGCAGACATTGAGGAAGCAAAGCGGGAGAAGGAAGAGCTTATGTGTGAGATGCAGGATGACTTAGTCCAGATGCTTATCAACAGATCGCTCCGGTTCCCACAGACCCGATCACTGCTATTCCAAAGGATGACACCGGACTACAACTTCAAGCACCTCCACAGCCCAAAGATTACTCCTACTCCAGCTCCAGCTCCAAAGGACCACTCCTCCAAAGACAGACATCAATCAAGTCTTCACGACATCGTCATATCAACTCCAACATCAACCTGCACGGAGCCGCCAGCAGAGTCCCCAGTGACGCTTAGCTCTATGCCTTTTCGAACTTTTTGGTAACTTGTTGCCAAAGGGGGAGAAATTGTATAGATCATAGGACTTCGAGAGAGAGAGTGCTGTTGTCGCTTTTGCTCTTTCGTTCTTTTGCGGTTTCTTTGAGATACTTTTGGTTTTCGAGACATTCTGTGTGTTTGATACTACGTTTGATCCTACCTTAATGAGTGCCTGGTCGTACTATGCTTTAATGTGTGCTTAATGCTTATCATATGCTATTCCTATCTTGTATGACCATTTACTCATGTCTTGGTGATTGGGTGCATGCTGTTCATTCTTATCATTTTGTGCGCTCCACCAAGATGTATGTGACATGGAAGAGTGACCCATGATCCTAATCGATTGTGCATTTGCATTCAAACGCAAATCTTAAATAATGCACAAATTTAGGGGGAGCTCTTGCTTATCACATACTTCTCAAAGCGATTTATATTATTCATTGATTATATCCTTTGTCGAAGCTTTGATCTATATGTTGTCATCAATTACCAAAAGGGGAGATTGAAAGTGCAACTAATCCCCGGTGGTTTTGGTAATTAATAACAACATATATATCATTGAACTAATAGTTTCTTGAGAATCGTTTGAAAGTTCAGTGATATGGGTATGGCAAGGATCAAGAAGTGGACCCTCAAAATGCTAAGGCAAGCATTGGCAAAAGCTCAAGACTCCATTTTTGGTTTAGTGATCCAAGATCACATTGAGTCCATAGGAAAGCCAATACTATTAAAAGGGATGAGGTTATGATGATGATCTGGTTGCTCAAGTGCTTAGTGATACATCTCCTAAACTATCAAGAACTTTCACCGCCATATACACTCATAAGTAATCTCGGTCCCACCGATTTTCCAAACTCACCACACCGAGATGAACCACCTCAGCCATAAAGCCAAACCCTAGCAAACTCGGATTTTCCGATTCGAACTCAGTCTCACCAAACTTGAGTTGCCAAGCTTCAGAACCTTCATCATCAAATCGGTGTCACCGAGATGATGAAGTCGGTCCCACCGAAATTGGCAATCTCTTGTATTTGCACGAATCAGACTCACCGAGATTGTATTTTCGGTCCCACCAAAAATCCCAACGTTCACATTATTTGAACTTTCGGTCTCACCGAGTTGTCAACTTCGGTCCCACCGAGATTGCTCAAATGTGTGTAACGGTTGGATTTTGTGTGGAGGCTATAAATACCCCTCCACCCCTCTTCATTCGTGGAGAGAGCCATCGAAAGAACTACCACTCCTACCTTACATTTCGAGAAGAGAACTACCTACCCTTGTGTTGAGATCAAGTTGCTCCACTCCCACCATATGAAGCTTGATCTCTAGCCTTCCCAAGTTGCTTTCCACTCAATCCTTTCTTCCACCACAGCCAAATCAGTGAGGAGAGTTGAGTGTTGGGGAGATTATCATTTGAAGCACAAGAGCAAGGAGTTCATCATCATCAACAACATCTATTACCTTTTGGAGGGTGGTGCCTCCTAGATTGGTTAGGTGTCGCTTGGGAGCCTCACGAGATGTGGAGTTGAACCAAGAAGTTTGTAAGGGCAAGGAGATCGCCTACTTTGTGAAGATCTACCCGAGTAAGGCTAGCCCTCCGTGGGCGAGGCCATGATGGAATAGACAAGGTTGCTTCTTCGTGGACCCTTCGTGGGTGGAGCCCTCCGTGGACTCTCGCAGCCGTTACCCTCCGTGGGTTGAAGTCTCCATCAACGTGGAAGTACGATAGCACCACCTATCGGAACCACGAGAAAAATCACCGCTTCTCCAAAATTGCGTTTGCTCTTCTCCACCTCTCTTTACTACATGTGCAATTTACTTTCCGCTGCCTATACTCTAGAATTGCATGAGTAGGGTGTTGCTTGACTTGATCATAATTGTGAATCTGCCAAAAACTGTTCTTTATCAAAAGGCTGAATTTTTATATTGTCAAGTAGTCTAATCACCCCCCCCTCTAGACATACTTTCGATCCTACAGTAGGCGCGTGCGGTCCATGACGTTTTCTTTTCCTCCTTTTCCCTTGAGAACACACATGCAAACTTTCATTCATGCTAGCTTAGGAATTACTTACTCCTGAAGTTGCATTTCCTATAAGTAGCCCTGCCCCTTGGCAAAGCACTAGTAACAAAAGATCTTCCTTGCCTCGACCTCGTGGACACTCGGAGATGGTAACAAGTGCCGGTTTTGGACCAACGCTTGGCTTGATGGTTCCTCCATCGCCGAGATTACTCCCACCCTAGTCGCCCTCGTCCCTAAACGTCGTTGCAGCCGCAGGCTAGTCTCGAAGGCCATCCCCGGCAGGGCCAGGATCGGTGACATTTAGGGGGGCCTTGGAGTCGAGTCCGCCATTCAGTATGTGGACATGTGGCGGCACCTTCGTGACGTCTCGTTACAGAGCACACCGGACACCATCCGTTGGAGGTGACCGAGATTGGCACCTACTCCGTCAAGTCCTGCTACCTCGCGCTCTTCCACGGATCCACAACTTCCCCTACCTGAAGCCTCACATGGAAGCCTTGGGCACCGGAGGGAATCAAGGTCTTTCTCTGGCTTGCCGGTGTCGATCGATGCTGGACTTTTGCGCGGCTTGCCCGCCACGGCCTACCACACATCGCCGCCTGCGCTCTCCGCGACCAGGAGAAAAAGACCATGCACCACATCTGCTTGTCGGATGCGTCATGTCCCACATTGTGTGGAACGACATCCTATCCTGGTGTCACCTTACTATGCTTCCACCAGACGGCACCACGGGCTTCTATGACTGGTGGGCAACGGCCCTCCACGACTCTCCGGCAGGCTAGCGCAAAGGCCTAGCTTCTCTCATTGTGTTGACTATGGAGGCATCGCAATGCTTGCATCTTCGACGGCATAACACCTTCCACCACCCTCCTAATTCATGACATCAAGGAGGAAGCTCGCACATGGACCAACGCCGGTGCTCGAGGGCTTAGTTTGATCATTGGTGTAACCTGACTTACTTGTACGTGGGCTGAGCGTCCCCCTCCTCTGCTCATAGCGACCTCATAAGCGCCTACCAGTGTATGCTTCATGAGCTCCGCCACTGTATGTTCTCCCCTTCTATCAATTGAATGATACGCTCCGCGTGTATTCGCGAAAAAAGCACTAGTAACAAATCAAGCAATGTCATCACTATTTGCTTAGCCACTGCAAGCACTCACTCATTAGTAGCAAGCCAAGCATGACACCCCGCTGCATCTGCCCTCCAGGTTGGGCACTAGTTGCTTCTATCTCTCTCGGTCTCTCCCCAATTCCTCTCCCTAATCCCCCTTCTCTTGCCACCTAGAGACCCATCTCCCGGCGCGCAACACCAAGCGGCTTTCAAGATTCCTTGGGAAGTACAGAGCAGCCATGACGTTCGTCTCAAACCAGCCCCGCCTCATGTTGTGCATTATCTTCCATGCTCTCGTCTAGTGGCATAGCCAGGATTTTCGATCAGGGTTGTCCAATTAATATAAAATATATATTTACACCATATATACAACATACTGACATACTAACAGAGGTAGAGCTATGCATTAAGATGAGGGGGCAATGCCCCCCCGCCCCGCAAATTATTTAGTGACCAAAGGTATGTACTAGATCAGTGGTGTTGATGAATGCGCGCGGTTTTTGTAACTTGGTTAATGGTTGCTCCATTTATGTGTTGATTTTGCATTGAGTCTGACTCCATCGGTGGCCAGTGGATCGGAGAAGGTTCCCTTGAACAACAAGTATGTCACATGCTCGTCGGTGCCCACCAAGGAGGAGCCTACCTTCGAAGAGGTGCTCCGTCGTGACAATCTTCGAGTTGCCTACGTCCAGCACTACCCCGGTGGGCTCTAGTACTCGGTGTAGGTCAAGGTCTCGATAGAACTGGGTTCTGCCATTGGCACGCTGCAGTACGTCATCACAGTCGTCATTGACTCGCCGACGGTGTAGCAGACCATGATTATGGACGCCGGCAATGACGTGTCATGGGTACACTACAACTCCATGGCCGGGTCGGCGCTTTTCGACCCCAACAACTCCACCACTTACACCTCGTTTCCGTGCGACTTCATGGCGTGCACACAGCTTGGCATGGGAGGCAACTACTGCTCCAACTCATAGTGCCAGTACATGGTCCCATGGTCATCTCAAGAAATTGGGGGCCCAAAACGAAAATGCAAGTACAACATACTCTCACTTATTATTTAACTTCAAATATGTCTTATTTGGTACAGTATTTAGGAAATACATCAAATACTAACGGTAATATAGTAAAGATGGTACTAAAGCAATAAACTAACCTCATTTTCTACCAAAAAGCGGCACTCTTCAAGTATTTCTTTAAATGAAATCTTTGATCAAATCTTCATATCTATTAATCTTCTCCAAGACATGGTTTTCAAGTGCTATTGTCGCCAATGCATTGAGTCTTTCTTGTGTCATAGTAGAACCCGAGTAGGATTTCAACAACTTGAGTTTAGAAAAAACTACTTTTTCACATACGCAAATGTCATAGGAATGGTTAACAAAATTTTGTATGCAATAGCAACATTAGGATAGATTAAGGAGCACTTCTCAAAAAAATTAGAATATCAAGTGGGCCCATAGATTTCTGAAGTGAGTCCTAGAGAAAAAGTATCTCGCAAGACAATTCAAGTCCATCAATATCTTTATGTTCTCTTAAGTGCATCTTCAAGATTAACACAGGCAACTAACAAACTCTTGTCATCCAAGGATCGCAGCCAGCTAAAGTAAACAAGAAACCAAATATATTTTTTCGTATCCCTCATACACTACAAAAAAATACACTTCCGTGATGATACGTGTTTGTCACAGTAGGTCGCGTTTTTTGTCATGCATGTACATCCATGACAAATTTATGACAGAATCAAGATAGTCATACATGTGCTATCGTAGAAGTGTTCCATGACATTACCAAAATTATCATCATGGAAGTGTCCACTTCCATGACGATAAATCGCGCGTCACAGAAGTGCTTTCGTCAAGGGTGACCGACATGTGGCATCCACCGTCACGGAACGTCGTTAAGCTATCGGGTCGGATTTTGGATCCGATAACCCATTAACAGCCCCGACCAATGGGAAATTTCCACGTGTAAAATTCTGATTGGCCGAAGGGAACACCTGTCAGCTCGTCAGTGGGCCAGATGTCGCCCGTCCATTGGAGGAGACATGCCTATGGTACGTTGACACATGTATGGGCCCAACAGAGGCCCATATAGGTTAAAAAGGCCGGTCTAGTCAAAGGCCCGTAGAACTTAATCAGGTACTAGTGGGCCAGCCCAATAACGGCCCGCTTAATAAAGGTCCATTTACAGCCCGAAACCAGATCTGGCCCGTTAATTGTTCGCCCAATATTTGGGCCCATTTACGGCCCGAAGCCAGATCTGACCCGTTAATTGTTCGCCCAATATTTGGGCCCTTTTGTGGCCGGCCGATCCGCCCGTTAATTGTTCGCCAATATTCGGGCCCAACTACAGCCAGTGACTTTCGCCCGTTAGAGGCCTGATGTAGACATGGGCCCATTTCACCGGTGTGACTTTCGCCCGAATGACCCGTCGCCTATGGGCCATATATGGTCCGACGACATTGGGCCCACTAACGGCTCGTGCTAAAGGTGGCAACAGTTAAGCCTAACGTGACTTTGGGCCTGTTAAAGGCCTGTCGCGTAATTCGCCCGCTGATGCTCAGATTAAGCTTTCGCCTCTTAAAGGCCGATGATAGCAGTGGGCCAACTAAGGCCCGAGATATGTTTCGACCTAGTAACGGCCCATGAGCTAACTGGGCCCATAACGGCCCGGTCTACATTTCGCCTCGTCAAGGCCCGCCGACGACTAGTGAAAATTGAGGCCCAACATGCATTTTGGCTCGCTAAAGGCCGTGGTTTCATCTCGGCCGTAAAAAGCCAAGACAATATTCAGCTGTTAATGGCCCAACGCTACTCGGGCCGAACTGTTACTGGTCGATAAAAGGCCCAACTAAAATATAGGCGGTGTAAGTTTGGGCCTGGTGCAATGTGTGAAGGCCCCAATCATTCGGGCCCAAGAAAGACGCAAGCCGGCCCAATTGTGGCCCGCTAAAAACCTGGCCCATTATCGAATGTTTCGGCCTGGTTGACTACATCTGATTTTTTTCAGATAGCGAATGATGGCAGTAACTAGTAGGAATTAAGAACAAACCTACTCTATACAATAAAGAAATTATGGCATAGTACTAAGAATAAACCTACACTATAAAATAAAGGATTTAAGGTATATTACATCCATCGGGCATCAAGTTCACCACCAAAGGATCATAAAGTGCAACGAAGAAGCAGACACAAAAATCGGGCACCATTGCAACAGAACAAAATAATACTAAATCGATACCACTTCCAAGACAGTTCAAGAAAGGTTAGCCTTATGGGGAACTGCAAGAAGTCAGCCGAGCAAGGCTGTGAGACCGCCTAGCATGTCGGTCATAGCTTCCTGTGTAGCTGTTTAGCGATGAGGTTCTCATTGGTGTTCTCCGCAATCTTTCTTAGAGATAGGACTTCAAGTCAAGTTGAGTTGCGTAATGCCTTTCTACTAGAACTTGGGATCAAGAAATCGAATCGATTCGCATAACTAATTTTGTGAGCTTGTCTGATCGTTAGTCTCAAGTAACTTGAACACTGCATCAAGACAAGAATTTGGGGTTGTCTCGCTATCTTCAAGATGTTCTGCCTTCTTTGTTGCAATATATGTTGGGTTTGTCTCACAGCCTTCAGCAGACTTGTGCATGCCATCAGGCATATCACCCTAAAACAAAGCAGAGAGATGACATGTTTTGCACGTGTATAAACAAAGATGATAACTGTTCTGTCAATTCTATCCAATTTCAAGTTAGAAAATAAAGAGTAAGTTCAAAATATCAATAGCATAATTTGGCATTGTTCATAATACGGGGAGCTTCACCACACTACTGGATTACCATGTCAACATAACAAGCATAGATGAAGGGCAAAGAAAATCATTGTATCTATTTTGGATAATGTGCATGGCATGTTGTTCATATCATCAGCCACATCAGTAAGATAAAACAGCAGATGACAAGGTGCAACATGGGCTGCTTCACCACACACTGGATTATAGATCCACAAAACCAAGCATACATATAGGGAGTATTAAGTAATGTGCATGGTATGAATAAGAAATTTGGTTTTACAAGTAAAACTTAGAACTTACTTGTTCTTACTTAACATGCATTTTGGTAGAAACAGCAAACTAAACAGAAAGAAACGATAGGGAGTATGAGCAAATTAAAAGCAGCTTGAGGATAAAGGCTTTAGAAGGACTGACTTACATTAACAGCTAACACCGGCTTTATAATGCCCTTGTCCATGTCAAGGGAAGGATAACTCAAGAATTTCAGCACGTAATCTTCTTCATCAAGATTGCTTGTACTCTACATTTTGTAGACAAGAATTATAGATATGATAATACCGAAGCAATAGAGGATAATGAAGATAAGATGCGATTGATGCTACATAATCAACTACCAATCCTCGAAGTACAAGCGTTACAGACAAAATGTATCGGCAAGAGCAATGGGCTACACTTCAAGACCGGCATTGTCTCAGTGTATTCTACTTGTTGGTAAGATTAAATATAGATCCGATCTTTTTAGTAAATGGTGGGCGAGGGAGATAAGATGCGAATGCTACAATGAACCAATCCTCTTCCCATAATACAAGAGTGTTTTGAACGCTGGTGTCTTGTATAAAACGCTCTTATATTATGGGACGGAGGGAGTAGCTGTTAATGTAAGTACAGTGATAGACCACATTCAGTCCTTACAAGAGGACTGCAGAGCTAAACCTCTTCAAAAGCATTGGGATCATTCTAAATTTGTGTAAGAGTCCATACGGATCTTATAATGTCCACCAAATGGGCGATTACAAGGCTAACATGTGCAGTGATGCTACATAATCAAACAGCTATGAAAGTAAGTATGGTCATACAGGGCAAGAGGTACTCACGAGAGCAATGCAGTGTGCAGTATAGTTGCGAGATTCTATGGTCCCTTGAGAATGAATGTTCTTCGCTAATAGCCAGACAAGTGAGACATTAAGGCAACTACAGAAATGTAGTTCAAATTGTGATGTGATATCATAGACAGTACCTTACGCTGCAGCCGAGACCAATGTGTAACAAGATTATTCCCGTCACCGTCGGATAAATGTAGCACCGGAGACTTTACAGAAATTTCGTTCAGAGGCTTGCCATTGAAGTGCGCTTGCCTCAGGTACGAACGATACTTCATCAACAAGCGCTTGAAAAGCGCAACCAACTATTGCTCGTCATCACAATCCAGTTTGCTCCTCGCCTATTTAAAAGAATGAAATCTTGTGTCTTCTGTCAGCAGAAACATATGCAGTAATGACCATGAATAACATTAGTACATTACTTACGCGTAAGTTGCGAAGGAAGACTGGAAATTGTTCTGTGTCTGCGGTATAATCTTCCCATAAAGGAAAGATGCACACAAAGTTCCTGACAACAACATAAGCTTCGTTTTCTAAACTAGGAAGAAATGGAACAGGGGTCCTATTTGCTGCAATTGGGGCTCTCTCTGGTTCGAAAAGGGATTTGGCAACCGGATTTGGTGTACTTGTTTTGTCGGAATGGGGTTTTCGTCGCATAACCGGTGCTATGTCAATCGGCATAATCATACTGCTTGCTGCAGCTTGGGGTCTGCTGAGTTGGGGCATCGTAAATGACCAGCAGAAGTTGGGCTAGAGTCTGCTAGAGTTGGGGTATTTTGTGGGTCAGGTGATATTGCAACTACACCTAATGGGCTATTTGATTTATCAGGTGCCACTACCTTTTCCAAATACTTTGCTTGTGCTCCTCCACGATCAGCAATCACCCTCTTCCTTTTGAACGTCTAATACACAAGAATAGCATTTGAATGGATAAATATGGTATGATGACAGATGGAATATGTACTGAAAATGGATAGGCAGGGCGTATTCACATACATGATGTGTAAACTAAGCTAATGGCAGTTCAACAAAGTAGAAGCAATGCAAAGCATCAGTTGCAAGATATGTGCGAGCAATGTAACCTTGGAAAGTTAGAGCAAGTACCCTGATGGGTGAATAAGATAGGGCATCTTCCTCTGACTCCTCCACTAGGGAGCTACATTGACTTAGGTCTCCCTCTAGCTCAGAATCAATGTTAGGATCATATTCTGAGCATGAATCTATAGGTGGAGAGCGTTTGCATTGAATTGCATCCAGACTTGATTTCAGTCCCTTAATGCCAAGTTTGACAGCCATGGCATTGTTCTGCTTTATTCTTTTCATGCGCGCAAGCTCATAATCATTATGATGTTGTTCAGAATCGAGATTCATGAAAACATAAAAGGTAGTCGATTATCTATGGAATGCATTATGGATTCAACTCGGAGAGTGTCTCCCTATAAACCCCGCATATGCAAAGTTCACCTCCCCAACCGTCGACTGCACACACACGTAAATACAAACCCTTATATCTCTATAACAAAGTGCACACATTTCAAAATTGAAGTAGGAACATTAGAATCATATGAAATTCAGATTTGAACAAATAAACTAAGCAATTATGAGTGGCGAATGTTTAGCTTCAAGGGTGGAGTGTTGGTAGTGCGACACAAAGCAAGTAGGCAGATTGTATTCCATGTAAAAGATCGAAACCTATGTAAAAGCTGGAAATGACACTTTCTTTCTATACAATGCAGTGTTCGTTACCCACACATGATGGAAGAGATCACATAAAGAAATACTATTCAATCAGGTCTACGGTTCCAGTATTTAGAAACAGGGTGGTCCACCCTAAAAGAATATTAACAACAAATATGACAAGGCAAGCATAGATGTAGTGAATCAATCATTTACTTGTGAGCTTATTAGGACAAGTATGCAGAATTGTAACTGCAGTAAGAGACCGTCCAAACTCTGAACGAAGAAGTTTGTCTAGCACTTATTGTTTGCAACTAATTGACGTGAATAATTGGATATTATATCGAATGAGTAAGAAAGACAAGTAAAATTGTCAACAAACCTGGCTTGCAGTAGTAATCTGGGTCAATGTCACTACGACCAACAATCCAAAATGACTAGTTTCTGTTCCGAGGGCCGGAATTTTGAAAACCCCGTGAACTTTAGAGGTACTAAAGATTACCGAAATACATCTGAACCATTAAGTGTAGGTAGCACTGAGCACACAACAAACCCTAATGACAGTCCTGCCTAATGAGTAATTAATCAATTAGAAAATGGGTGATGAGGAGTGGTCTGCTGAGTGTTGAGGACGATCTCGTGATAAATCGGGTTGGCTTGGTGGGTCTTGCACGCCGAGCCCCGAATGGATCGGGAAGGTAGGCACGCCGGCACGCCCGGCAGCGTGACGCTGTTGGGCGAAGCGGCTCTCGGCCTCTGTTAGTCGGCGCTCCTCCTAGAGTCATGCCGTCCGGGACGGCAAGTCGCGCATGCAGGCAAAGCGGCCGGGAAGTAGTAAAGATCGGAAGCTTGCAGAAAGTAGGGGAATCGGGGCTGGGACGACCCAAAATCCCTGGTGGGCTGCCCACCGTGGGCACCTCAGAGATACACACCCGAGCGGCGTAACATGCATTTTCAAACTAATTTAAACATTTAGTGACCAATTAAACAACTTTGTTTTAATAATATCGATTCAGATTTGAACATCTAAGCTTGTTTAGCTTGATGCGTGGAGCAATGTTATTATGACACGAAGCACGATTTCGATCATATAGTGATCATAAAAGGGGAAACTCTAAGCATATTTTTTAGCAAAGAGGGTTTTCCTCCGATTTCTATTAAAGAAACCACCACGGAACCAACATGTCAATTAAACCCTAAGCATGATCAATTAAACCAGATATGGCTGTGCCATGGCAGATTTGAAGTCGCAAACCGAGAAATGATATTTAGCATCCATTGTTTGCTTCAACTAAGAACTAAATTCTAAGAGCTGAAAAGAAAGTAGAGTAACCAAGTTAAGATCTATTTTCTTGTTGAGATCAAAAAGTTGAGGAGATATGAAGTACCACCTCTCTTGACGCGCCGTGTAGGCATTGGGGGTGTGATGGCTATCGGTGGCATTGAAGCAGATCTGCGACGGAAGACGGGTGCATCGGGGGATAAGTCCCGTTGCGGTGGAAGAGAAGGTCGTGTGAGCGGCCCCGGCAAAGAGGACGACGGCGCCGATGAAGCGAGAGGACACGATGCAAGGCTATTGGTCCGTCGTCATGGATGAGAAACGTCCATCTCTAGCAGTGGACGACGCGGTCTTGGTAGGCGCTTCGGCATGGTGGAGGACGGTGGCGATGGATGTGGTGGAGGACGGCGGCGATGGATGGGGTGGCGGACAGAGGCTGGTGTGGAGATGGGGTGTTCTAGCGCGGACGGTGTATGAATGGGAAAATGGAGGGATAGGTACGGGGAACCATGTTTTTGGGACGCGCCTATCTGAAATGTGGGAAAGTTACGAACTTAGCCCCCGTTTAAAATTTGGACGTCTCGTCGGTTGGGGATAGGACGGTAATCTCGCATCTCGTCAATATTTGCCCGGAGCGATTTCGGGCAAGGAGAGGGTGGTTGGTGCCCATGGTTGGCGCCCACGGTGTATGAACGGGGCTGACAGGTAGGGCGGTTGTGTCACGTCTGAGTGAAGTTATAAACCTGCCCCTATTGAAAATATTTGCCTACATCGATTTCGGCCGAGTCGAGTTTGTTTTGCCGCCCACCGTGTATGAATGGGGAATGGAGGGAGAAACAGAGGTCTTTCGGATGAGCTTGAATCAAATGTGTTTTGCCGCCCATTTTTGACGCCCACCGTGTCGGAATGGGCACAGAGGCGGTCGTGTCACGTCTAATTGAAGTTACTAACCTACCCCTATTTAGAGCAGTGGAAATCGGGCCGATGGATTGTCCGTGTAATAGGTAGACAGTAATTTCCATCTCCCAAACACTTGGCTTCAGGCAGCCGACGTGGGAGTGGACATTTTGCAGCTTCTTTCGAATTTTGGGACAATAAGCATCCACGTTTACCCTGACAACTAAATTCGAATCCATTTTGTATTCCTATATGAATCTTTATAAATTGTTCTATGTGTTCTTATATATCTTCAAAAGGACGACAAAGATGTATTCCACTGTCATATATGAATATGGTTTACAAATGCCGATACTCAAATTCAGAAACTAGTATCCAGTTTTAAGGCGAATTCAAATATTTGGAGCACTTCCTGTCCAACTCAAATGTCACACGCAGCATAATGTGTACTCCCATTTAGATATGTGCACAAACGATGTATCAAGATTCAAATACCGAGTCAATCAACCAAGAATGTACAGAACTAACAGACATATAAACACTTATAGAGTATATGGATCAATAATATCAACTAACATACATAAGCCAGACCGCTGTACTTTTTTTTGTCTACAACAACATCTTTTTTTAGCCAGCATCTTTGCCCTTTCCGATGTATGCCACTTATGGTCCATCTATACTACTACTATTGCTGAATGTACATTCAGCCCGATTGGCATATTTGTAGGTCTGGCATAGCAATCCAAATGAAATGTCTCCGAGTCTTATCAATTAATACAGACTTGTGCTCAAATAAAATTACAAACCAAAAAACCAAAAAAAAGTTATTACATGATCTCTAAAACAAATGGTTTGATTGATTACATGAAAAGACAACACAAAGGTTATTCAATTATGGAAAGAACATTTCACCTATGATTTACCAAGTAGGAATCTAATTTCCTTTTTTCCTTCAGGACCTTAACAATCTGGTCAGTCTCAGCTTGCTTTATTTTGAAATCCACCAAATATTTAAGGGACATTTACATCTATGCCCCTAATTTGCGCTCACTCTCAGATTTACCCCTAATTTCAAAGCCTGCTCAAATTTGCCCCTCCGCCGTTAGGCGCACTTACATAAATGCCCTTCTGTGTCGTTACCGTCCGGTCAAAGCAGGTCAAAGCTGGTCAAAGGGCATTGACCGTCCTAAAAAAAATAGCAAAAAAAGTTCTAAAAAATCTGAAAATTTGTGACATCAAAGATACTCAGGTTCGCAAGGTGCGTGCAAATTTTCGTGCTGTTTGGGCATTCCAAGAGCTCGTGTCAAAGGAAGAACAATAAATATGTAAGCATGTGACCAATAAATTCAAAAAAATAGCAAGAAAATTAAAAAATATGAATATTTTTGGCATCAAAGAGGCTATAGTCTACAAGATGCGTGCAAATTTTTGTTGTGTAGGGATAGAAATGCAAATGGCCCAATATTTAATGGTTGTCTTGAGTACTGCTTGTGATTGTGCTGTTTGCTTCCTCAACATGTCAACTTCATCTCTAAGTGCAGAAGCAGAATCTCTTTCTACCACTAGTTTAGCCTCTAGAGCATCAAGAGTTGGCAATTCATAATGCACGATTGGGCGGTGCCATCTTTCAGGATGATGCAACGTCCATGGGGACCTCGCTCTTTGATCTTGGGCTAACTTATTTTGCCATTAAAGTTCCGATTGGATTCAGAAAAGTTGAAGTTAGCAAAACATCTCAACTGGGAGTTATAACAGCAAACTAGTTAAGCAAACAAGGAATTAAAGAGTTTCAATTGGATGCTGAAAAGTACTCCCTCCGTCCCATAATGTAAGACATTTTTTAACACTATGCTAGTGTCAAAAAACGTCTTATATTATGGGACGGAGGAGTAGTTATTAACATCATTGTAACTCGTTGTTGCAGCAGCAAAGCAGTTAAACAAACAAGTAGATATTTAAGTTAAGGCAAACAGGTAATTCTTAACAGTAAGTATCAAACGCATAGATAGGCGTAGTCTACATTATGATTAATAGGCTGTGCTATTATGTAAACAGTAGTAAACTAAATTAAGCCAAGCAACGTAATTCAACAATTTTGCAATAAGTGGCTAACTAAAATTCCGAGAAGCAGGTAACTGAACTTACGCTAGTTCTTTGTACAGGCACACTACAACTTCTTTTTTGCTTACAAGGTTGTACAAAGGAGTCCATGGCATCAATTGCTTGGATACGCAGTCCCAATACTTCTTTCTTCCCACATTGCATGGGTAAGTCGAATGGTTAATCTGGTAAGATGGTGCGTCCTTGATATGTTATATGAGGACATGTAGTCGACTAGTTGTAGCCAAACACATCACGTTGGCTTTTATCAGATATTTCATGCGATTACTTTTGGCATATCGAGATCTAAACAATCTACAATAGGATGAAAAGATGGCATCCTTCACATTATTGGCTAACTCTACCATAAAACAAGCAATTCAACCATTCTGTGGGTAAATCAAAAGCGCCATCGAATATTTTTCACTATCCAATCATACACGCATAAAAGGGGCGACGCCACCATAGGGTTGGTATGGGCAGCCGCCTGTGGCTGGAAAGTGTGCACCTAGTTTGAGTCGCCCGTGTTGGCCCACGCTAGTTTTGTTCGCCCCAACGCACGAAAGCAGCAATGTAAAAAATGAAGAAAATGTTTCAATTTTGATGGGCCAATAACATAAGTGCAAGGCAGGCCCTATAGCAGGCTCATGCCCAAACGAGCGCCTCCCATATCGGTCGACAGCAGGAAAAATCCCAATTCATTCGCTCCACCTCCACCGTTCGCTCCTAACCTAGCCGTCGCTGGATAGACCGACACAGCGCTTCCTCGTGCCCTCGTTGGAGGGCGGTCGCCGGGCTTCAAGCGAACGGAAGGACAAGAAGATGAAGATCCAACCTCGGTGTAGCTCGTGGGAGGCAGCAGCGGCAAAGACGGGCATGGCATCGAGCTTTGTAAACGGACGGTGGCAGCTTGCAAGAGTAGCATGCGCAACGAAAGGTGTACATCACATCCCCGATTATATCTAATTCAACTCTTCAATTTCGCCAATAGATATACCGACGGTGTTGTAAAACTTCTTGTATGTAGGGAATCTATGAGAAAATGAAACCAATTTCTTCTTATTTTATAACTCCCCAATCAATACCGAATCGATGAATCTGATGTATCTAATCAAGTTTCCGGTGCAAACATACAAGCTCATGTTGTTCTTGAACCTGAAGTGTCTAATGAACAGACTGCTAATGAAGGATATGATGAAAACATTTTATATGCTCCTGGTGATGAACATATAGTGTCTAATGAGGGATCTAATGCAAGCATTTTGCAAGCTCATTGAAGGATTTAGTGTCTAATGATGATCTACTATGTTGAGAGAGACAGAGATTTGCAGGCATTGATGACAAGCAAATTATAGTGCATTTTCATAGCTTGAGGAAACGTTGAGGCCATCTACCAGAAAGTCCCCGTATCATGACAACATAGCATAAATACTTTTCTAATTTGTTGTTTGAAACTATTGGCATACTTGTGCAAGATAGATATATTGATATGCAGTTTGTGCACTGGTTATACGTGCAATTACACTTCGATATTTTTAGCCAGAGAACGAATAATTCAGGCAGGTACATACCATGTTTGTAGTCCTTGTACACCATGTTGCATTTTGTGTTTTTTGGTGCTTGCATCATTTAGTGTTTATAATCTGAACTACTTTGGATCATTAGCTGGTTTTCAAAGTGTATGTAGCTTCACATTTCTCAAGTTATGTTGATTTCCGGAGTGCAAGTGCCTTCGTATTTTTTAAGTTAAATGTTCGCCCCTGGTAACTTGAATTCGTGGATCAGCCACTGCACACAAATCATACACGAATGCCAATACGAATTAAATGAAATGCAGGGACTTACGCTAGCTCGTTGTATAGGCTCACTGCAGCTCTGCTTGCGCTTGGGATGTTCCATGTACAAGTCCATGTTACCACTTGCTTGGATGTGCGTCCTTGTGCTCCTTGCATCCCCTCTCGCATTTTTGACACGGCGAATGGTTGATCAAATAAGAGGAATCGACCTTGATGTTGTATCGAGGACGATACTTACAAGGTTATACGGTGTGCAGGATGTGTACCAGATCCCGTAGCCCGCCATGCTTCGCTAAAAAATGGATTTGCTTGTTTCAGATGATATCTCCAGAAGAAATAAGAGTTAAAGTCAGAGTTGCATAGGCATGTAAGCTAAGAGAGCAGTGAAAGGATATCCAAACATCGTCGGAACAATGCACAAGGGAGTGATGTGTGGATACCTAGTTCGGGCCGGCGTTTGGGCATGCTCGCCTAGCTAGAGTGCGGGTCACTTCAGAGCCGTTGAGGGTGATGCGCTGGCGTTGGCTGGCCGCGCATGGATGCAGATCTTCAGTGGTAGCGGAGCGCTACGATGCAGTGGACGAGACCATTGGTGAAGCCCCAACGACCTTGGGGGCGGAGGTGCGACGATGTGCTCGGTGAAGTAGCCCCGGTGAGCTAGGAGATGGCGTCGGTGAAGCGCACCTGATGCGGTGGAACTCAGTGTCTGTGAGGCACGTCGGTTGCGGTGGCTGACATTGTCGGTGGACCACCCGGTGCGGCGGCCGAGTGCATAGATGAAGTAGCTCCGGTGCGGTGGTGAAGCACGACTGTCGTCTTCGTCGTCGTCGTCCGGCACAGAGGTGGGGAAAGAGACGAGACGAGGGGTGATTCGAGGGATGGCGGCGAATTAGGGATTTGAGCAATCTGGGCGCGGAAGGGGACGGTGGAGAAGAGAGATTTTGCAGGGCTGGAATTGGGGCCGCCAGATATTTCAATCTGAAACATGGAAGCGCGAACTTATATTGTCGTCGTCCTTTTTTGGGGGGGAGGGGGTCGGTGGCTGGGTGCTACGCGTCCGTCCGACACACGCGACCACCCCGACAGGACTACGCTTCGATGCCTTAAGGCACCTGCCTTTGTGTCCATGACATGTGGGCCCAACAGGTGGCTGGCCCACATGTCAGTCACCCAAGGGATGTTGCCTTTAAGGCACCGAAGCAGCGTCCACCCCGACACGACCCTGGTCTGCCTGGTGCGCCTACATTTGAGAATGCAACCGAATCTTCTTTCATTTGCAAATGAATATGTATGTATTACCATGCCCGTGTTTTCCTTGCAATAATTAGTCATTCGAAACGAGATACTCCATCTGTTCACTTTTGTAAGTCGTTTCAGACAACTTAAAATGAACTGTTTTGCACATTGTCTGAAATGTCATCAAGGTCTTATAAAAGTGAACAGAGGGAGTACTATAAATTAATTAATGAGGAGTTATTTGACAAAAAATCGAAACGGTACCCACGATAACGTGGATTAGAGTGTGTCATATAATTAGTTATTTGAATTAGAGTGTGTGTCACGTAGTTAGTTATTTGAATTAGTGTGTGTGTGTCACGTAGCGATCTCCAATTCTAACGTGGATTTCACATTTCACTGTATCCACGCTATTTTTTTAATACAAATTCATATGTATATGATGAACACCATGGTAGTGAGAAAACTTTTGGATGGATTCAAACATATGACCTACAAAATAACACAACAAATTGAGCCAATGTCAACTTTTCGAAACTTAGTATGGCACGAATTCGAAATAATTACCCATATGCCTGGTCCTCGGTTCAAATCTTACAATGTACACCGAATTGAAACATCGATATTAAGTCTCGTACTATGTACATTCAAATGTTGTTTTAGTCCCCCCCGCAAGACAAACGCTACATACTTCCTGCATCGGTCAATCTTCCTCTCCTAAGCACCTTAGCAAGCTATCGGTTTCCAACACACGTTCATGCTTTCTCTCCATGTTTCGATCTCTAAGTCTCTCAACTACACAACCCCTTTTTCCACTCCTGTTACCAAATGTATTTACCTCACACACCCGCCATTCCACCCCATGCCGAGCTCTCCCCCCTCTCTCCTCTCACCTCTCGCTAAATACATGCATTGCCCATCTAGCCCCCAACCTCTCGTGCGCACGAACGCACATTGTATATCTAGGTCACTCCCTCGAGACTGTCTCACTCTTTCTTCCGCACAGCGGGCCACACTCTCTCAATCTCGCTCTCTTTATCTGAGTCTCGTTTAACCTCGTTTTCTTTCACACACAAATGATATATCTCACTGTTCGGGCCTCGATCGACACACTCTATACTCTCTCACGCAGATTATCTATCTAGGTCAGTCCATCCAAGCCGCCGCCACTCTTTCGACCTCATGGTGGGCCACGATCACTCAATCTCTCTCTCTCTCTCTCTCTCTCTGTGTGTGTGTGTGTGTGTGTGTGTGTGTGTGTGTGTGTGTGTGTATGTCTCGATTTACCTCGCTCTTTCTCGGTCAAAAACGATATATCACCATGTTTGAGCCCAATTCGACCTATTCACATTGTATACTCTCACGCACATCGTCTATCTAGGTCACTCTCTCCAACCCGTCTCACTCTTTTCGATCGACGGCGACCCTATGTGATCGGTTGACCTTGCTTCCTCCCACGCACAAAATATATCTACACGTCTATGACTGGATCATCTCTCAAGCTCTATCTTACAGCCCTCACCCTTACCAAAAGCTCAATCGGACAATATCTCTCCGAAGCATATATATTTGTTCAATGAATGTCGGACCACACTCACTTTGTCTCTCTATCTATATGTCTCTCGATTGACCTCACTTTCTCATACCATATCTTCCACGCGTTGAAGCTACTACCTCTCCATCCCTCGCAAAGCCGGAGCTATTTACATTGCGAGGGGCACTCCAACCTTGGATTAACTTGTGTAGGCATTTATTCCGGTCGGTTTAGATTATATTTTCGTAGCATTCGGCCCACAACTACTCCAAACGCCGTTGCAACCCACGCAACTCTCCTAGTTGATTTCCCTCTGGCTCGGTCATCGCTCTCTCGCACGTCCTTTCTCACCTTCAACGTCGCACCATGGTATTATTGAAAAAACTATGTTGTTCTCTTTAATTATTATAAATAAGCTACAAAACTACACACCGATAGTCCACTTGGAATGGAACAAATTTCGACCCATAAATTAAAGTGCTACAAACTACACACCAAGGGGCCCACATGTCATGAAACAAATTTGGACCCATATACAAATTAAAAAATAAAGGACGAGGATCGAACATGCGACCGGGCCTTCAAGCCGCATGTCAATAGGCAACATACGTAGAATAGCAATGTTTGTTGTACCCCCTTTGTTCACATAATGTTTTTATATTACCACAGCCTAATTAATGGATAACATATAATATTATTTTTAGTACTATTCGCCTTCACTTACTGGTGGGTTCCATGTGTGCTCTCTCTCTCTCTCCTCCCCTTCTGCGTTTAGATGCACGGGCAAACAGGAAGAACTCGCGGGCGATGTTGCTGTTGACCATATCTGGACGCGTTCACAAGTCACGGCACCAGTTTCACGTACTAGCAGCACTAGTCAGTGTGTACGTGCAATGCACGTTAATTTTGAAGTATATTAAGTGCATGAGTGTCAAAAAAACGTCTTACATTATGGGACGGAGGGAGTAGGATATTATTTGCGTCTTGTCATGTGATTAGCACTATTTTTGGCATGAAATTAACTGCACGCTAAACGTGTTGAGAGCTCGACATTGAAGCAGTCTAGGTCGTTGGATGACAAGGAATACATGTGGCTTGATGACGTTTTATATTTAATTTGATACGGCTCTAGCAGAACATTCAATCGATCAAACCATACATTTTGTTCAGCCTGACTCCGACTTTAAATTATACAACGATCGATATAAAATAAACGGAAATGATAAACGTTTGGATTTTAAGCATGGCAATCTGAACGTTTTTCATGGCAAATTTAGATTACGCGGCGGCGGTGGGGGCGTCTCGCGGTGGAAGCGGCTCCTTTGTCGTGCTTTGTGTGTCGTTGGGCCACTGACCGACGGTGACGGCGGCGTCTGGCGCCGTTGTTGGCGTACTCCTGGACGTTGGCCTAGCTTCAAGGAAGGCCAAAATGTTCTGGACTCCGGAGTGAGTCAACTGGCGGGAGGAGGCGGCTGGCGTTAGTGCAAGGAAGCGGTCGACAGCGGCCATCCATGCCGCTGAGGGGGGCACTGGCACCCGCGCGGGCACAGGCGCTGTCAACGGCACGGCGGAGACGTTCATGTGCATGGGCACCGGCACGGGCGCGCACGTCAGTGCACGTGCAGGCGCATGCGCTGGCAGGTGCACGGGCACCGGCATGGGCATGTGCGTCAGTGCATGCGCAGGCGCATGCGCTGGCAGGTGCACGGGCGCGTGAAAGTTGGTGAGGACCTCGTGGAACCCCGTGGATGGGTGCTCCCAGCCCATCAATGCCACGGGGATGGGCGCGGCGCATCGGGCGACGGAGCCGAACGGAACGGGACAGCGCGGCGTCTTCCCGCAAGGCCAGTTCAAGCTCGTCCCAAAGCGCCTTATGTTCTTGAGACTCCGACTGGGTGTCTTCCTCATGAAACTGGAACACTAAGGGCAGACCATCGTGATGCGTCATGGCGTACGTTTAGGTCAGGTTAGTTAGAGGTAGACGACAGGAGAATCGGAGAGGAAGAGAGAGGATTGTAGCGATACCGGATAGTGCGAGGTTGATTTTAAACTGCGGCGCCGGCGACATTAAAAGTGGGAGCAGTTGGGACGACGGTGGGCGGCGGAGCCTGGTCAAAGGGCTCGCCTCCCGGTGAGTCTGCACAGCGGTTTGCTCGCATGCCTCCCTGACAACCGGCGCAGCGGTCTGCTCGCACGCCTCCTGTCAACTCACACGCTTGCTGGGATGGCACCTGCCGATGAGAAGCGGGGACTCGTGGCGGCATGTAAACGCCCACGGTTTCAATAGTGAAAGCGTTTGCCTTTAACGTGATGTGTCTTTTCCTCAAAAAACATGACTGGTCTTTGTTCCAAAATACCTTGGCTCTTCATTTGTGCAACTTGTCATAAGCAGCTTGTCTCGAATTGAAGAAAAAACTTACGAAGTAATATTTGTGCCATATCACGTGACCATGCTCAATTTCAAGAATTTATGCTCCCTTTTGGATTTTCTGAAATTTAAGACCCAGGATTCGAAACAATATCATAACCTGCATCATGCAATAAATTTTCAAGCCGTACATCTGTCCTATTGTATTTCTTAAGAAAGGATTTGGTTAAACATTTTGCTTAGTTAAACCTCCTTTCCGGTTTATAGGGCTCAATTCAAAAATCTGACCAACCAAGGTAGATGGTGAGTGGTGGAACAATTGTTGTAGTTTGCAAAACCACTCAATTAATGCGCTTGTTTTCCTCAAAATTGTGTTTATTGAATGCATTAATTGCAATGCATGCATGCATAAAGTACATGCATTGGTCAATTTTCTCTTAATACTTGCATGTAATGATTTATTGCACCTTGAAATCTGAACATGTGATGGGGAACAACCAAATTGAGACATATAAAATGGGAAAACTAAAATTTTGAGATAAGCCCTATAAACCGGAAAGGAGGGAGTAAAAGGATAATCCCTCCGTACCAGTGCATTGCCTGATATATTAACTCAAGTACTAGGCACGAACAAACGAGCTCAATTCTATGCTCATCCTGGTGTAGTAGTAGTAGCTAGTACTAGGCAATGCAGTTGACGGGTGACATTGACGAGCGGCGACCGAGGGAATTGAACCGTGCTCCGTTGTTCATTGGTAGTCATTATGGACCGGGGACATGAGGGGAATTTCCTAGGGCTGGAATTCTGGCCGCCAGATATTTCGACTTGAAACGCTGAGGCTCGACTGGTTGGGGTTGCCTAATGTGCGTACCACGCACACCACCGAAGGACACGAGCCCATTTTTTAGGATCAACACGAGCCAAGGTCTGGCTGGTACGCCATTGGGTCCTACCATGTGAGAATACGAAAGGAACCTTTTAAATTGCCGAACGAATCTATGTGTATTAGAATACCCTTATTTTCCTTGCAAATACTAATCTCAACGTGGTAATTGATTTATGACAAGTCGTTGGATTAGAGTGAATTTGTGATATAGTGATCTCAACGTGGATTTCACATTTCATGGTATCCCTAGTAAGTTTTCCAATGCAAATTCAAATTTAAAAGATGAACAATATGGAGGTGAGAAAACTTTGTATGTATCAAGCATATGACCACACACACACACACAGAGAGAGAGACACACACGCACGAACACAACAACAATCCAATAAGTATAGTGCATCTATTTTTCCAACCCATGCATGTATGACACGAGTTCAAATATACTCCTTCTATTCCTAAATATTAGTCTTTTAGAGAGTTCAACAAGTGACTACATACGGAGCAAAATGAGTGAATCTAGACTCTAAAATATGTCTATATACATCCGTATGTGCCAGCCCATTTGAAGCCTCTAAAAAGACTAATATTTAGGAACGAAGGGAGTAAAATGTAAGACATCCATGGTCCTTAGTTCAATATTTAAAATGAACATGAAACTGAAACATGAATATTAAGTCTAGTACTACAGTACATGCAAATGTTGTGTTTAGGCGGAGCTATGATTGTCGGGGGTCAACCCCTCGACCTTAGATAAAATTGTTGAGCTCTGTTTAGGGTTGTTTAGATTATATTTGTTCCCACCCTCCCAACCACCGATTGGTTGTGCACCCCCCAACCCTCCTCCCCGGGAGAATATCATGTGCCCCCATACCTTACATGCTATATGCCGATACGAGTTGCTTGGAGCTTGTAGATCTGAGATATAGCAGCTCACATGATGTGTCTTAATTTTTTTGCGGGAAACCTTGATGAGTTTGAGAATTGCACACAATTTGTACAAAAACTACTTATTTGATCCCATATTCAACGACCTCGAAGCTCGTATCACCTTAGCATCTAAGATGAAGGAGGACATCATATTCTCCTGTATGTAAGAATATCATGTGCCACCACACTTTAGATGCTTTGGTGATACAAGCTCTTCGGAGGCGTTGGATTTGTGACCCAAGACCTCCTCGGTGGTTCAAATGTTTTTTTGCAAAAAAGCCCCAAAAGAGTTCGGCCACCACTTACAAGCACAAAGACTGCTCAGATGCCATTGGATCTCAGATCAAACGACCTCCAAGCTCGTACCACCGTAGCATCCAAGCTGCGATAGCACCTTATGTTTTCTCGCACGGGAGAGTATGAGGTGCTCCCGCATCGTAGATTCTATGGTGATACGAGTTCACTGAGATCTAACGGCCCACAGTAGGAGGTTTGAATGTTTTTGCAATATACGGCTGATAGAGTTTGGGAAATGCGCAGAAAGTACAAGTACTATGCATGTGCCATCTGATCACTGATCATACGGCCTAGATGCTCATATCACCGTAGCGGGTAATTAAGCTACGGGGAGCACCTAATATTAGCGCCGGGGAGCCGTTGGATCGAAGATGCAGCGGCACACACGAGGCCTAAATGTTTTATTTGCAAAAAAAACTTTGGAGAGTTTGGAAATTGCGCATAATTACAAAGACTACTCCCAAGCCATTGGATCTCACTTCCAACAGTGTAAGTATCACCATAGTATCTAAGCTGCGGGGTGGATGTGATATTCTATGCCGTTGTCATTTTTGTTCGTAAACTTGCAAAATACGTGTAACTCGTGTCGTTACTTGTATAACCGCGCAAAGTGTTTGTTCAAAAAAACCATCCTACACTGAAATATTGGAACAACACACGGGGGTCCCACTTGTCATTAATCAAATTTGGACCTAAAACTAACAAATCTGAAAGACGAGATTCGAACTGGCAACCTGGACTACAAAGCGTAAGTCGGTACCCTGAAAAAACAAACGGTTGTTGGCTTTGTCCCATAACTTGATTTTATACAATACTTGCGTTGAGTAGAGTAGAGGGAGTGCCTCGTCAACACGTGCATGACCGTTGTCTCACTTACGAGTGGGTCCCAGGTCTGCGATCTCAATCTCTCTTCTCTCCATCGTCTAACCTTTGCACGGACACACACGAAGAGCGGCGCTAGCTTGCCGTGGTGTTATTACAACTAAAAAAGCTTGGAAAATAGAAGAATCGCCTAGAACAAGAGACGTTGCGGCTGGTCGAGACGGAGCTAACCGTGCCACGTTTGCATGATGAAGCTGTGTGGCTAGTGGGATGTTTTCGACCGACTGGCTGGGTCCCAAGGTCGAATCATAGGTACTACGTATGATACAGTATATTTTTACACGCACATTTTTTCTCCGTGCCGAGACGTGGCACACCCTACCGCGCGGTTTCGGGGTCCTCCCGGGTGGTGCACGCATATATTCTTCCTGACGTGGGACGCCCTACGCGCTTTTTGGGTCCTCCTCGGTCAGAAAGTAATCAAGCAAGTAAATGAGTCGTCAAATCACGAAATACCACCTTTCCCGCCGAGTACATCAGTGAAGCATGGTGGCTAGCTAGTTGGGCTAGTTCGACCGATTAGCTAGGCCGCCGCCACATTTGTTTTTTCACCCCTTTTTTTATCTACTTGTCGGCAGGTAAACTTAAATATCCACCGCGGTGTTGCTCTGGTGTTTGGGTGCGGCAGGATTTTAAATTTTTTGATTGACAGGAGCATGCACGGCAGGATTTTTAATTTTTTGATTGACGGGAGCAGGCGCGGTAACAATTAGTCACGATGACTCCGCCTGTAAAAACCCACTGCTCCCTGATGTGAGAAGTCGTCGGCTGGTGTTTTACCGTGGTGAAAACCAAAGGATTCCCCGCTCCTCGGCTGGCTCCCTCCGCCTTCCCGTAGATGGCATTGCCTTTCAGCCGTTTCGCCCCCTTTGCTTCCTCTCCCCATTGCTTCTACCTGGTGCCATGGCGGCGCAGCAGATCATGGAGTCCGAGGTGAGGCGCCTGACACGGGAGCTCCATGCCAAGGATGCGGAGCTCAGGGCCAAGGACGTGGAGCTCCGTGAGATCAAGGAGGAGAGGAGTACGATGCTCCTCCGTTATGTGCGGGAGTTCACGGAGCTTCAAAAGTGGCAGGCGTCCACCACAAAGATGCTCGAGGCGTCGGCAGCATTGCTGCAGAAAGCGGGAGATACGATAGGCCGTCAGGGGAGCCGGCTGGAGCGCGAGCGGGCCGATCGTGACGAGGTCCAAAATCGCCTCAGCCACTAGGTGAACCAAGTTGCCACGCACATGTTGCGGCTGCGTGATGCCTACCGTCGTGCCAGCGCGACGATGCCGGTCGTCGGGCTAAACCCATTCGACCACCCGGTCGACTTCAATGAGTTGCGGCTTCCTGACCTGGTCTCCTTCTTCACCTATATCTCCGAGGAGCTGAGCCGTCTCCGCGCGATGGTGGGGGCTGAGCTAGACAAGGAGGGGTTGTGCGTTGCCGTCGCCGTTGTCGGGCGAATCCTTTCAGGGCTCCGTCACCGGAATCCATTCGTGCCATTGGACGCCGTCTTTGACGAGCTGGCTCTCATCGACCGGGAGCGGGCTCTACGGGCGGTTGCACCCTGCATCACCAATGTCGTGCGCCTTGAGAAGCAGAGGGACTTCGGTGGTGTTTAGGCGCCCTCTGCATGGGCATGTCCATGTCTCGGCGCAACATGACCGTTGGATCAAACTCAGACGGTGCAGATCCGTCACTGTAGCACAAAGCATGTGGGTGTGTTTGGTTGCATTATCATCTCAATATAGTTGTTTCCTCTTCGTGTATTTTTCTCAACCTACTAGTGTGGACTCATGCACCCTTCATGCACTCTGCCAAACACCCAAAAGTGGGTCGAGAAGGGAACTTTTGCTCCCATCCCGTGCACCCTTCATACACCCTGTCTAACACTATAGGATGTGCTTCATATGGTTCATGTTTTGTGGAGTACTGTAGCACCGTACTCTCCGTGCGCTGTGGACCTAGTTTTGTTAACATTGATCTCACCATTCATTCTCGACCGGACAGTCGAAAAAGCGGTACTATGTTACATATAGGAGTAGTTGCCATGCGCACAACACTAGCAACAAGATTGTGTAGTACTGACGTATGAACCACTGCACATGCCTAGTAGTAGGAGCATTGTGTATGTTCAAGTGGCTGCCGTGTTTCGCACTCCTCCGTCGTAAGAGTGGAAACGCTTGTTGTAATCATTTTTTTCTTCAGAATGAAAAACAGTGGACACGCTCTACCGTGCGGATCCTCCTCCAGCCATGCACTAAATTACTCACTTTCACCGACGTGTGGGACAGCCAGCACCTGGGTCCACCAGCCATGCACTAAATTACTCCATAGTAGAGTGACAGTAGACTACCCGGATCGAACTGCCGCAGTAATGCCCAATGAGCCGTCAAATCACAAAGCCCCCTCCTTTCCAGCAGTAAGTTGGACGGACGAAGCAACCATCATTTCACTCTTCTCTCTCAGCTTCCTCTCTTGAAGAAAAACCCCACTCGCTTCGCTTCTCCCTCATCTCGTTCCTCCTTTCACTCTTCTCTCTCAGCTTCCTCTCTTGGATGGACGTCAGAGCACCGGCCGACGTGATGTCTATTGCTCTGGCCAAAACCGTCGAGGCTCATGGTACAAAGAAGCGCAAGCACCCCGCCGAGACTACCGCAGACAAGCTCAAAGCCATCGCCCTGTCCAAGCCCCCCTCTCCGGGATCCCTCATTAAGCAAGTACAAGTAATGTCTCTTGTTGACGATCTTTTTCTCGATCTTGATCGTGTTTTTTCATCTAACACGCAGTACTAGTACTAGTAGTACAACTTTCTGGGTGATCTTGCATGTGATTTTAGTGTGCCAAATGATGGTTCTAAATTCCTCTTTTGACCAAAACATGCGAGAGGTTGACACCGATTTCTTAGAGATTACTTTAACTTCTCCTCTGTCCCAAATTTCTTGTCTTAGATTTGTCTAGATACGGATGTATCTAATACTAAAATGTGACTTGATACATCCGTATCTAGACAAATCTAAGACAAGAATTTTGGGACGGAGGGAGTACTATATGAACATCAATCTACCTTTTAAGAGGGTATATTTGCCTCACTAACTTGTGTTATGGATATTGCATGTAATCCCTCTGCTCTCATGCCTTTGAAGACATGTTCTAGTGTCTTTGTTCACTCATTTCTGTGCATATATGTAGTCATATATGGAGTATAATATCGAAAATCATCTTATATTTACGAGCAGAGGTAGTAATGAAATATGGTTTCATTTGAATTAGAACCAGTCCGCGGTGGAGATGAAGTTCTCAAAGTCATGCCGTGTGAACTGGAAGACACGATGATGAGTTCTCTTCTTTGAACTATCCATTTGTTGTGTCCTTGTCGCCACGTGTCCTGAACTAGTGTTTTCCTGTAGCATTGTTGTCAGGCGTGTTCTTGAGGCTGTACTTGACCACAACAATTTCCTGGTTGTGCCTTCGATTATGAAGGGTGTGGTTCTTGTAAAGCTTCCCAACAAATCTGATGTGGCATGTCTTCATCATCATGTTTATGAGTGGAAAGACCACTCTGTTAGGTTCTCCAAGGTTGACAAGATGGCGATGGTGCATGTAGACATCTCACACGAAGTCCATGGCCTAGTCAGTTATGCGGGGTTCATCCCGTAGGTTGGTGGCAAGAAATAGTCTGCAGTGTTTAGTTAGTGCAACTTTGCTTGTCTGTAGTAAGTACTATTGTTCAGTACTTGATTTGTGTTTGTGAACCATGTATTGTTTATTAGTACTGCCGCTTTTGGTGTGTGGTCAGTCCTGAGAACGGTCTATGTTAATGTCTGTCCACTCAATTCAGTCTGTACATTTTGAAGTATCCAGATCATATTTTTTGTGAGGACGGTTTATCAATTATGGTTGCACTCCAATATCTGTATGCATTGCAGGTTTATCGCACCCACCAGGATTTCCACTCCCATGAATGTTCGGTCCATACGATTTGTCATGACCTTTGGACTGTCCTGCTTGTGGGAGTAGGCAGGGCCCCTGCATGCCACGCGTAGTTGGACGATCAATCTTCTGTTTAGTACTTCAACATAGTGATTTCCTGGTAAGGATTCACTCGTGTCACATCAAGTAAATCTTATTGATTTACTGTCTAAATCTTATTGATTTAATGTCATGTTTTCTTTCTTTTCCTGCAATTTTACGATGCAGGTTTTGCCATGTGACATTCATCACAGAATAAACTGTTTGGTTTGCTCTACGATGGCTATTTTTGCAGGTTTCACTTCTTATGTCGTGTCAGTAAGGAAGGCACTGTCCATCACTTATATTACTGGAAAAAATTGGATCAGTTTGTTGTATGAGTACAAGCTGAATCCCTATGATGAACTACAGTTTGGTTTAACAAAAACGTCACAATTAGTCCTTCTCGCGTTTAAAAGAAATGAAGAAAAAACTAGATCACGGTCACGGATCCTAGTCAAGTTAGAAAGCTGATCATAGCAGACTGCGGACACGATCGCCGCTATCTCAAAAATCGAAATCGGCAGTTGCTCTAGCATCGGCAATGGCGGCTGACTTCTCACCGATCTAGGCGAGGATTGGGCACCGACCCGTCGTGAATCACCGATCTACCGGAGGATCGGGCATCGACACCGGCACCAGCTCTACAAGGAGCACCATCTCCGGCAGCAGCAGCGGCTTCGGCACCTGCACAAACACTTGCACTTGCATTTGGTCCGGCCCGTGCAGTTGCACCGGCAACAGACTGGGCTGCAGTTCGCACTTCATATACCAAAGTCCTTACAAAAACCGACATGTCCACCTTCTTGGTAAGCATTGGCCGCCCAAGTGCTTCGTTCTTTTTTCTTTCCATGTTGTTTCACATGATTCTCTGTGTTGATCTAACTGTTTGGGTATGTCTTCTTGTTTTCAAACAGAGAATTCCTAGAGCAACGAGGGAGTAGTTCAACAATCCGGGCGACCGCGGCCAAGTTTCTCTTACCATGCGCAGCCTTGGTGTGAATGAACCTGCTCAATATACCGTAAGTACAAAGGATGGTCGCATGATGATTGATGCTAAAGGATGGTCAAGGTTCAAATCTAAATCATATCTTGCGGTAGGGGATGATGTCAAAATCGAACTTTCTCGGCAAGGAGAGCTGGTCCAAATCAACTTTGAAATTCTTCAGTAGCAGCACGCAACTGCCAAACTGATCTATCCTCCGAGAGATTTTGATGTAATAATCTGGCATGGTGAAACAAGTTTCATGTGTGTATAAGTAGTACGATAGTATTATTTATCACATGGTATATCGTTGATAGAATTGCAACTCTGATTGCTGGTTAGGAACTGTCGTTCGATTTCATTCCAACAGCTGCCGTGCTTTATTCAATTTTGTGTATTCACCTTGCGACAGCATCTAAGACCAGCGCAGTACCGATCACTTGCAATATGAAAAGCGCTGAGGTAGAACACATGGGCCCCCAAACATGCGTGGTCGGCTCATGCCCAAAGTCCAGAACCGTGAGCCTATCTGAGTATATTCTCAGCTGAACCCCCATAAAAAAAGCTGAACCCCCATAATGCCCGTGCGTTGCAGAGGGAGTATATTTCTCGGCAAGGTGAGCCTGTGATATAAAAGATTTGTATATTTCTTTATAGAGGGAGTATCTCTCTATCAAAAAATATATTTATGTGTAACTAGTTACTCCTGTCTTTCTACTTCCTTTCGCTGATATGTGGGGCAACCGGCAACGGGGTCCACATGCCATATGCACAAATTAGAGTGCACAACTTCACGGTAGACACACCCGGTCGTAGTGCCGCAGTAATGCCCAATAAGCCGTCAAATCACAACCCCCCCCCCTTTCCAGCTTTAGCAGTAAGTTGGACGGACGAAGCGGCAATATTTCACTGGGCTCAATCCCTTCTCCTCGTCTCGCTTGTTCAGAGAAAACCCGCTTCGGCGATTGCATAGGGTTTTCTCATGAAGAACAGTACTGAATTCTTCATCCATCCCGATAAATCCAAGTCCCTTGGTCGCAGTAATCCTAGGATGGCAGCCGCATTGTTGATGCATTTTTCTTCGTCTTGAATCTAGTGTGTTTCAGTTGTAGTGCCCAAAGTGCGAGTACCCCACTGATTTGCTACCACGGCAAGATGCCACACTTGTTCCTTCTCATCCTACCACAGCATTTTGAAACGCGCATGATGTTCCTAGAATCCTCTTCTCTATCCGGGAGGGTGGGGTTTTTGAACATCTTTGTGTTCTCATATTATTTTTCCCTGCGGTGTATTATTTGCTCGCTGAATACATGTACTCAAGATGCTCGGCCTTGCCATAACTCAATACACTAGTTTAATGGTCACAGTGAAGACAATCCATGGATATTGCTTCCGAGTTGGGTTCATGAACCAAGAAGATCACTGCTTTTTTTATGGCCGAACTTGGATAAACTTTCTCAAGTGTTAGGGACTGAAAGTTGGCGCACGAATGTTGATGGAAATAGCAGAACCTGGTCTCATCTTCACTGCGATCTTCCACCCCGACGTCGTTCCAATTGTTCATCCATGTTAGTTTTGTATCTGGTTCTTGCTTGTTGTCTCGATTACTTCTTAATCCACCTATTCTGTCTAACTAATCACAATTTAACTTTAGAACTAGCAACGAATCTCTCACGAAGATGCTACTTCTAACTAATATTGTCTTATAATTGGTGGCACGTGTAGGTTTTTTCGAGTTAAGCCTGCCTTTCGCTTGTTACTCTGTAATAACTCGGCTGTTACTAATGGCAATGAAGTTGACTGGATTGACATCCACATGTTCCTACACTTTATTGATCGTCTTGAGGTCCTTGTGGGGCGTTTCAATGATGGAAGGCCACGTGGGATATGTGTGCCACTGCTGCACTCGCTGAACAGGTCCAACTGTGTCGAGAAACTTATGGTACGAGTTGTTTTCTATTATACATGTTGTTCATAAACTATTGCTTATACACAGTTTTACAGTTGTGATCTTCTTGAAACAGGAACTGTCGAGTTCTATTGTTCCTATACAGATGCCTGACCATGGCCGGGTCATACTTGCGCTCGGTCACAACATGATGTTTATGTCGACCTACTCAATTCCCCTTGGAGGTGAAAAGATACTTATTTGTGGGTCGTCTCAGATAATGAAGGCCCGTCCATCTTGGAGAATAGGACAGAAGATTGTGTTCATGCTTTTCCATGGCTCTAAAGCGAATATCCTGTTTATTGACCATGTTGCGAGATGAAGCCGCTTTCAGAAGGTTTTGGATGCGCGGGGTGGCGCCTGGGCCTTGTCCTGGGGCTTGGCGGCCTCACCCTTGGTTAATCAGAGGCAAAGTAGCAATCGTCGAGGCGTGCTTTATGCGGTTGAACTCAGATAAGAATTCATACCGCTTTCGACTTTGGTTGTTAAGTGCCCTCGCTGGTTTGATTAAGGTTGTTAAGTACTCCTGCCGCTTTTCTGATCTGTCGTGTTTCTTCATCATGTCTTCCTCCGGCCGCCAAAAACCAAACCAGCGCCGGGTACCGCTCGCTTCGCCTTCCACGGTGGCTGCGCCAACAAGACGACGCCGCCCCACCGTCTCCTAAATCGTTAACGCCGACGTCCTCCGCGCGCTTTGGTGCGCTTGCCGCGGCGCCGCCCTCTCGCGTTGTCAACATGGTCAACAAACAAAAGGAATCGGCAGAAGTACGTGGAGAGGATGACAGTAGGGACCCACCACGTCAGCGTATGGAAAAATAAAATGCTTCCTCCTAGTGTTTTCCTGACATCTGGGACCCACGACATTGTGAGCGTATATAGTCAATAGACAAGAGAACAGCACAAGATCGGCTGACACCTAGGACGTAGCTACTCGAGCAATATTTTTTTTGTTTGGTATTGTTGGGACGGAGCAGGGTTTGAACTGGGTTGTGGCCCGTCTAGCCCAGGCTTATATTTTATGTTCACCATGTGACCAGCCCAGCTATTTTTTCTTTGTGAAAATGAGCCCAGTTTATTTTTTCTGAAGAATACCCAATCCAGGCCTACTTATTTTTCTATGCCATGATGGGCTGCAACTCTTTCAAGACGCCTGCAAATCTTGAAAGTAATATGAAATGGGTTGTAAATATAAAAACAGATGACAAATTGGCAATTACTTTATAATTTCTGATTTTTTTCACATTTTCGATTCCTATTTCCTTTGGGCATTAACCTAATTCAAATATATCTTCAAAGTACTTTAAATCTGGCTCGACATTTCGGTATTAAAAATAGTTTGGAACCCACAGAATATGCAAAATTGGCCCCGCCAACCAAAAAACGATCGCAATAAATTGCATAAGAAGTTGCCATGAGCTATATATAAATTATTAAAAAAAGAGGGAGTGGTCTGACTTGTGGGCCTGTTTAGTTGACGCGTATTCAAGAGTTTTTTAGTTATTATATACTACATCAACAAACGATTCTAGCAGACGTAACCGTTGGATGTCAATCCAACGGCCGTCGTGTTTCTTCAATCTCTGGTCTTCTTGCTCCAGCCGCCAAAGCAGCGCCGGTGGGACCGCTTGCTCCCGCCTCCGTGGGTCGGGTCTGTGCCGCTTGCAGCCTTAGCGCCCGCTACTACTCCCACCGCTGGCCAGGGCATCCCTCTACTCACCCACACCCTCTATTATTCTTCGGCGACGGCAGCCTCACACCGCAGCCGAACCGGTGAACCTCGTACTCCTCTCCGCTGGCTTCCACCGCCGCGTCTTCCTCGGCTCCGTGTCGTCCCTTCCTAGGCCTCGCTGCCGCCCACCGCCGTGGTGCTCTCGTGTGGCGTGGTCAATGTGGTCAACGACCGACTTCCATCAAGAGTATCAGACGTGGAGAGGTCGACAATTGGCCCACGGCAGCCGCAAGGAAGTGCCTCCGTATACGCGGAAAATAATTATTCCTCCACGACAGTGGGACCCACTAGACGGGCCACCAAGATTTCGCGAAAAAACGTTTCCCCGATTGCTGGGACCCATGGTCGGGCCACCATTTTCGAAAAAACGTTCCCTCATTGTCATTTCGGACCCACCGGAAGTGCCTCCTTATTACGCACAAAAATGAATACCCCCGCTAGCTGGGACCAACCTTGGTGGGAGGCTGACTTGTGGGCCTACTAAGTTGACTGGGACGGAGGCCTTTGTCAACTTTAGTCAATATATGAATGATTCTAGCTCCAAAGGTCGACGATGTCCATCCAACGGTCGTAGTGCTTCTTCAACCTCTGGTCTTCTTGCTCCAGCCGCCCAAAGCAGCGCCGGTCGTGCCGCCTGCTCCTGCCGCCCTTGGTCGGCTGTGATGCCGCGGAGGCCTCACCGCCCCCTACTACTCCCACCGCCGCGGCCATCCCTCTACGCACCCCACCCTCGTTATTCTGCGGCGCGCGGACCTCACACCGCAGCCGAACGAGTGAACCCTCATACTCCTCTACGCGTGGGCATCCACTGTCGCGTCTTCCCCGGCTCCGCGTCGTCCCCTTCCTAGGCCTCGCCGTCGTCCACCGCCCTGGTGCTCTCGGCACGGCGTGGTCAACGTGGTCAAGGAATGGCCTCCATCGGACATGGACTGTACATGGAGAGGCTGACAGCTGGGTCCACGACCGCAGCAAGGAAGTGCCTCCTTGTTACGCGCAAAATAATTATTCCTCCACCTGACAGCGGGCACCCACCGGACGAGCCACCGTATTTCGCGAAAAAAAAACATTTCCCCCTGTCTGCTGGGACCCACCAGCTACGTCTTCGCACGCAAGGAAGTGCGTCCGAAAAAAAATGATTCGCCCCCCTAACTGCTGGGACCCACCAGCTACATCTGCGCACGCAAGGAAGTGCGTCCGGGCAAAAAAAACCCAAAATGATTCGCCCCCCTGACTGCTGGGACCCACCAGCTACATCTTCGCAGGCAAGGAAGTGCCTGACAGTCGGGACTCACCTGGTCCAAGCGTACGTACTGTTGTCATTCTGGTCGCGAACGTGTACGTACATACTGGTCGATGTAGAGGCGCGCACATGTCGTAGTAGAGGCGCGCATGTAGCATGTACACGTACGTACAGCGGCGAGGGTGCAAGAAAGAAAATATGGCCACGTACGTACATACGGGCAGGGTCTCGAACGCCTACTCGCGCATACGTATATGGCTGGGTTGGAATGGAGAAACAGCGTCGTCGTCGTGTTCATGGGAAGGCAATAGAATGCGTCATGTTCATCAGGAGGCAACGGGACGCGTGGGAGCCAACCGGCTTGGACGGAACAGACGATGGAAACGAGGCATGGCGTACCCACAACGGAGGAAACGGCCTTGTGTTCGACCGGCCACGTTCGGAACGGGGTCCTGTTGATTAGGAGGGGTGTGGTGTACCGCAAAACGAGGAAATGGACCTCCTACGGTCGAAACGGGGTCCTGTTGATCGGGAGGGGTGTGGCGTACCGCAAAACGGACGAAACGGACTTGTGTTGGGCGCCACGGTCAAAACGGGGTCTGTTCATTGGGAGGGTGTGGCGTGCCGCAAAACGGATGAAACGGACTTGTGTTGGAGCGCCACGGTCGAAACAGGGGAGGGTGTGGCGTACGCAAGCAGGACTCCACGGATCTGTTCATCTCCACCGTCGACCTCCTCCGGCCTCCACTGCCACCGTCGACCTCCTCCGGCCTCCACGGGCTCCTGTTCATCCAGCCTCCACCGCGCTACTCCACCGGCCATTGTTCAACCACCCTCCACGGGCACCCTCCACCATCTACTATTCATCCAGCCCTCCACACCACGGGTCTGTTCAACCACACCCTCCACGGCCACCCTCCACCGCTCATCGTTCATCCAGCCCTCCACACCACGGGTTCTGTTCATCCAGAGGCAACGCCACCGCTCCTTGCTCATCCAACCCCCGCAACGCCATCGTTCATCCAGGAGGCAAGATCGATCGGCTTGATTAGCAGCGAGAGCGGCGAATCGCTCCATTAGGTTCGATTAACGACCATCGATCGATCGCTCGGGTTCGATAACACGACTGCAGTCTGTCGCTTCGGGTTGATTAGAGCCCAACACCTCGCTTCGGGTTGATTAGAGCTAACGCCCGCACACACGCGTACTTATGTACGAGAAAACGCGACGCTCTCCCACCGTGATGGCAAACAACTCCCGAAATTTTCCTTCCCCTCGCTTCTACCACGGTTTTTCCGTCATGGACGGCCCAAAGAATGTCATGCAGCTGCGTCTCCAGCCCGCCCAGGACGAAAAGCCCATTTTCTGTCATGATTTTTTGTCATAGAAGTAGGAGCCCACCACATCTATGATGATACCGGATTTTGTCACAATTATCGTCATAGAAGTGTCATATGTATGACAGGAAAAAAATTCGTTCGTCCCAAAATGTCACGGATGTGTCTTTTTTTTAGTGATACTATTCAAATCTCGTGTTAAGTGTAACTATAGCTTGATCAACAATATGCAAAAAAATAATTGACCATAAATGACTCCTCTGCTAATTGTGAAACAATAGATGGATCATCTGCGCCCTCATCATATTGCCTTTTTCTCTTAATTTTACGCTTGCGGAACTCTGGATTAATATCCATCTCCATTGCATTTTTTTTGCACCTTACAGTGCTTTTGAAAAGCTAGTTTCTCTATACATAGTGAAGAAGGAAATCAAGCCCTTTACAAACTCAATTTCAATATCAATAAGCATATCCTTTTACTATAACTCTTTGTTGATCAAATTAACAGTTCATAATATTTCATACCATATGATTATTGACACTAAGAATTCAAAGTCACAAAGATCATTTTGTGCCAATGATTGAGCTTCACTACTTGTCCATGGATCTTTATCATTTCCAGCCACTTGTAGTAAAGCCTCCCTTATTTCTGGTAGCTGAATCCTTATAGGCCTAACACTATCAACATGACTCTCCCAATGAGTATATGACAATGACTTGAGAGTCACTCCTGAAGTTATTTTTTATAAGAAAAAGTCTGCCACTACAAGCAATCATGCATGTGAAAATACCCAAGCATGTCTATTCTATTATGTTACTTGTATTTAATAAATATAATTTATTTTAGTTTTAGTTCTCATGATATTTCATATAATCAATTCTCATCAGAATATATTGCAACCAATTTACGTAATAACACGCAAGGTAGCATTTAGTTTTCTTAACTGTAGGAGCCAATTATCACCTCTATAATTTCCTGCAAAGAAATAAGCTACTCCCACCGATCCGAATTAATTGACACAAGCTCTATACAAGTATATTATATTACAGGTACGCCTACACATGGCACTTTTCCATAGAACGGCGAGTCAGATATGAACGGAGATACCATTTCCCGATCAACAGCCATCAGATCAAGCGGAAAACACCACAAAGCTGATTTTCATCCATGATTTAAACAAGATTTTTTGCCGTCAGGGTCTGCAACGACGGTATAGCATATGTTTCTGTTTCCACCATATTATTATGGAAAGTTTTAGCCAAAAGGAAAAGAGAAACAACAGCAACTAGCTACGGAAAATGCCTCCTAAACCTTTGCCTGAATCTGCTTACAGAGGTCCTCTGTACTTGGCTATGACAAAACAAACTGGATGAATGACCCCTCAAATTTAAGGAGTTGTTGGAAGGGTTAAAGTTTTAGAGGAAGAGCTGGAGGTGTTTAACATGTTGACTACACAGAATTACAACGATGTTTAACATGCGGCAGCGTTCTGTCTCCCGAAGTCGCGGGTGGCCAAAGCCTTCCATATAAAGCATCCGAGCCGGAGCTGTGAGCATCTATCTAGCGCTAGTGTAGATTTTCCTTCCGCCACAGAGCTGACAGCTCCCACAGAGGCTGGGCACACGGGAATAGGGAGGAGGTGCGCACGACCGCCAGCACCGACCATGCCGGAGCCTGCCCCGGTGATCAGGCGGATCCGCAAGGAGCTGAAACAGCTCTGGATTGACCCGCCGGCGTTCTGCCGGCCCGGCGCGTCGCCCGTGACGGACCTGTTCCACTGGGAGGTGATCATCGACGGCCCCCACGACAGCCCCTACGCCGGCGGCACGTTCCCCGTCGACGTCGCGTACCCCAAGGACTACCCCTTCAAGCCCATCAAGCTCACCTTCAAAACCAAGGTGAGTCGGCACTGGCCTCTAGCTGCATGCATGCTTCCTCCAAACAAGATCGCTCGATCCATCGACCGGCATTTGTTTGACTGCTCGTGTTCATGCCAAACGATATCCTGACGTACGCGTCTCTGCAGGTGTACCATCCCAACATCGGCCCGGAGGGGAAGATGGCGCTGGACATCTTCGGGAGGGGGTGGTGGCCTTCTCTCACGATAAGGACGGTCCTCCTGTCCGTCGTCTCCGTCCTCTACGACCCCCTGCTCGACCTCCCCGTCCGCCAAGACGCCGCCCGGCTGTACAAGCGCGAGCGGGGTCTCTTCGAGCACAAGGCCAGGCGCTGGACTCGCAGGTACGCCTCGGCGCCGGCCGTCTCCTTCTATCCGGCAGGGACCGAGCTGTTCGAGGAGCAGCTGGAGGAGGCGGCGACCAGTGGGGCAGTGGCACGCCGTCGTTCTTGTGGAGCGGGGAAATGGCGTTTCTTCGGGGGCCGCCTCCTCGGCGCCATCTAGTACGTGCATGAGTTCAGCCATGCATGCACGGCGATGATCGCTGAATAAGACTACTGAACACAAGTTAAGTTCACCGGAAGAATGCTTGGACGATGTCCACTGAGTATCTAGTAGTAATTCGTAATTTGTATGGAGTGGGTTGTCTCAATAACTAGTCATGTTTGGTGATCTATGATATGATCCTTATTTTATTACTACTATATATTTTAAGGGTGTCCAGTAATTGTGATCTATGATCCTTGTTGGCGTTGGTATGAGCCTCCTTGTACTGGACTGAGTTGACTGCAACAAAGTTAATTGTTCTGTAGGTGGAGGTTACTTTCATGCGTATGTAGGCAACTTCTGAAAAAATAAAGTATATATGGTATTTCTGCCTTGTTCCGTATTCGTCCGATGTATGATCAGGTTTGCAGGTCGCAGTTGTTGACGTTTTGTCTTTTTCATTTCTTTTCTTTTGCGATCATCACACGAACGCGCACACGGTAACACATCGGGGTATATCTGTGTATCAAGAACAGGTGAGGAAGCAAAGCAAAGCCAAGCCAATAAACAGCAGAAAGATCGTTTGGCCGTTTGGTTTTTTTTTTCGAAACGGAGGCAAAAGGATTGCCTCTCGATTAATTAAGACGAAGAGAATTGCCCAGTTCATTTACGGAAAACCGGGCGAAAACCGATACAAACACCACAAAAGTGACACTCCAGAAGCGACTCACTCTCACGACCACGTAGACGGTCCGCCAAATGCTTCCAACACACAACAACCACAACCATCAACTTCTACGACACAAAAGACGAAAGCCACGTGGACAACCCGAAACACTGAGCACTACCCTTCATGAAATTGCAGTTGCCTTCCCTTTAGCATCATCAACAAAAGGAACCTCCAACTGCTCACTTGACAAAGACGGAACATGTCCTTCAATCGAGGCCGCCGACATGTCCACCTTCGTATGCTCCACTGATAAACTGAGGCATAACTCCCTAAGCTCAGGCATGATCTGCAGCACCGGAGCCACAAGCACGCGATGGACTCGCCCTCAGTGGAAGACACCATAGGAGGGGAGGTTGGCATCGACGATGAATGGACTCCAACACGAGGGGAGAAAGGGCCGTACAACTCCTCACCCCTATCTCCCACGGAGCAAACACCGGCCGCACAAGGAGAATGTGTTGTCAGAGTGGTCTGCAACAGAGCCGGCACAAGCGATAGTCTACCCAAAGCACTTGATTTGCTCCGTGACAGCACTTGCATTGCACGATTCAGCCACCCGATTAAGCATGCATGAACTTGGTTTTGCACGGCGTCGTTGGCCTGATCGATAATGGCTCAGACACAGAAACCACTCGCGACACAGCATCACCAACACGTTTGCCAAAAATGAAAAGGTTTGCCGAAAACAATAGAGTGCCAGGACGTGTGGGTTCAACCGAGGAGCAATTGCGGCAAAGCAGCAACAGCACGGTACGTGCCATAAGCACACATCTTCTTCCTGAAGCTTAGAGACGGCAGCAAATTCCAACTCATCTATACTCGCTAAACAGTCATAAAAAGTCATGTGTGCATCAGGAGTAAGATCAAGTTTGTGCCGGCCTGCTCTAACACGCAAATGGCTAAAAATGACATGAGACCACAAGGGCCATCATCATGCATCCTGGGTTCACCTTGACGATCTACCGGGCGTTAACGTTGCTGGGCTTGCGGCACCTGTATGAGTCAGCTAAGAGAATCCTAAGATAACTAAGTAGGTGATCTCACTAACATATTTCTCACATGTAGACATATTACCTCAGCATATAACCATGCATGAAAAAAGACTCAACAATTTCTGCTCTACCACGTTACTTATATTTTTAGTTATATATTTAATAAATCATATGCATTTTCAGTTTTAGTTCTCAAACCAAAGATTTATGTTTCATACAATCAATTCCCGCGTCAAACATAATGCAATCAATTCCCACGTCAAGGTACTTTATCATCTACACTCTCCGTCCCATAATGTAAGACGTGTAGAGTCAAAAAACGTCTTACATTACAGGAGGGGCCCAATTTTCAGCTATATTACCAGTTACACGTGGCACTTCCCCACAGAACCGCGAGTCAGATATGCACGGAGATACCATTTTCCGATTTACAGCCATCAGATCGAATGGAAAATACCAAAATACCACACAGCTGATTTCCATCCATAATTTAAACAAACATTTTGTCAATTGTCATCACTCATCAGGATCTGAAACGAGTATAGCGTGTTTCTGATCCTACCATATTATTATGAAAATTTTAGCCAAAAACGCCAAGAGAAACGACAGCAAAATAGCTACGGAATGCCTATTAAATCTTTGCCCATATCTGCTAAGAGAAGTCCTGGGAACTTGGTTCGCTTCTTTGCTACAGCTACGACAAAACAAGTAGGATGAACGACCACTCTGCAAAGTCAGGGTGATATCGACCCAGGGTTGTTTTTCCAGGATAAAACTGCCACAGAAAAATGGGGAGAAGAAAGAAATCATAGTTTCATTATCAGCGGTAGTTTCAGGTTCGCCACGCTGGGAAGCATTGTCGTCACACGATGGCTTCACATCTCTGCTCACATGGACGGCATTTCAAGCGCCTGAAGGACGTCTTTGAACTCGAAATCGTGTGTTTCCTTGTTGAAACGCTCCACGAGCTTGTACCGCACATCGTTCAGGTAGAACGAGTGTGCGGTCTCTAAAAGACACTTTGCCTCTGCATCAGTTAGTTTGCTGGTGAAGACAACGTCTCCTCGGACAAGCACTGTATCCTTGGTTTCTGCAAACTCTGTGAAATGAGTGACTGTATAGTAAGGGCTTGCTTGAGTTCCTCTTGCTTTATAGTCTTCAAGCCCTGTGAAGATCATGTGTGGCAGCTGGACTGCAATGTTGAACGACAGAGAATAGAGCAGTTAGCTCAAAACAAAACAAACAGAGTCAATCCCCATAGGTGGGTTTGAACAAACAAATGGCCATGCAGAAAACGGTATTTCGACACCAACCCCTTCATAAATGTCACCAAAATTTACCGAACTTTTAGTCTCTGCAGCCTCACTGCCTTGCATTTATGGACAAGATACTAGGCATAAATATTAAGGGTGACAGACGTAGAGTTACTAGAAATATACTACCCCAGCACACCCAACATTTGGATGGGGTGTTCAAAATATACTCCCTCCGTCCCAAAATAAGTGTCTCAAGCTTAGTACAACTTTGTACTAAAGTTAGTACAAAGTTGAGACACTTATTTTGGGACGGAGGGAGTAATTAGTTAGTTACTGATGCATCTACGTGTAAATACATCAGTACTATAAGCTATTAACTGATAGGGCCTGAAGTTAGCGTGATGATACAGCATGGATACGTCCATTTGTTATGTTCAGATATATTTCTCATGAACAGTAGTCTGTCGATGTTCATTTGGTACGAGTGTGAGTACATCTACCATTTTAGAGAGGCAAACTGGCTACAGGACACTACAAATTCATGACATTTGCTCCATCACACTCCAAATTTGCAACTTTGCTAAAGCATTCTAACATTGTGTCGCCCGAACACACCACCAATTATAATAATATTGTTTGGCTTAAGAGAAGAGAGAGCAGGCAAAGTCTGTTTTATTCTCATGAGTACAGCATCTTTGAACTGGTAAACACACTGATGCCTGTTTAGTGATCTAGAGATTCAATTGTTTGTGATGCCATCTATTTGGCCAATATATATATATATATCGGTTAATTTCTGTGTAAATATGCATTGTTGTGCATGTCTACTTTGTGCAGCTATTAATTTGTCAAAACAATTACAAAAAATGGCAAAACAGACTTTTCACGCGTTTTCCCACTCCCAAATCAGATAGTTATTATAGTAGGTGGAGTGCGTGTTGGCAAATTGATGCAGGCTTAAAGTTTGTCTGGCAAGCTTTGAATTTATAGTACAATAAAGTAAATAACACATATATAGAGTGTCATGTAGCAAATTTTGCCTAGATATCAGGTTCAAACAGCCCCATCTAGAATAAACAGATTTGTTTTCCAAGGGTTATCATAACCCGTTTCATTTACTGATAATAAAAAAAAACATACAATTGGACACTTGAACAATAACATGCACAGGATATTAAGAACGTCAGATTGACCAAAGCCCATTGATATGAAAATTCAAAAAATTACATTTAGTAAAGAACATACTTATAGACTGTAACAAAGTTCAATTTCAATGGAAAATTATGAAAAGGAAAGCAGTCAACAAGGCTTATGAAAATCGAATATCTGCAGAAGAGCCGAGAAATAACCTTGCATAAACATGGTGGTATATCCACTTCCTCTCCACAAAGGAATAACAAAATATGGGCTACAAAAAAGATAAATTAGTTAAGAAAATAAATAGTTTAGAAATTAATCATGGTGATGGAATCAAAACTCAAATCAACAAACAAATACCATGTAGCCGATCTTTGTTCCAGAAGACGGTAAAGCTTTGCTTTCATTGATACACCTATGTGACCTCTTCCCAAGTGGTACTAATGTTCCATGAAAGAATAGTGACACAAATAATTGTAGAAAAGTAATGTCGGGATGGATTCCAATGCAGTAAGTAATATGTGCAGATACAAAATAATGATGTAATGTCAACAGCATAAGACATAAAACTTTTAGTAACTGGATGATAATTAAGCGAAGCCAAACTTAGTTTGCTAATTTTCTGGGTTAACAGGACACTATGTGAGATTACTGGTCATCGCACTAGCCTTTCGAGTACAGAAGTTCCTAGGGAAGATATAGGTTCCCCCCCACCCTTGATGCAAATATTGCTTGGTTTTTGCATCATATGGGACAGGATGGTCTAAATATCCCACTTGTTTCTGTTATTTTCTAACCTGTAAGTTCGATTCTTTGCCCAAACAAAGGCTGAAAGGCATATAACAAACCTGTCTTGCCTTCAGGTAGGGGCATGACAGATTGTCAGATGCAAAACGTTCTATAATAACAGCTAGTGAAGCACGCAGCTCCTACCAATCCACAAATATCCATCTGCCTTCCCTCTTCTTGCTTTCCCTACCTATCTCCACACACGATCCATCTTACCCATCCAACACATTAATATGCCCCGTTAATGATTTTCACCCTGAAGACTGCAACTGATATACAAGTGTACAAACAATGGGATGATATGGGCTAGTCTGTTATGCACTGAGCAGCAATTGTGATCCAAGCACTTTTAGGGCGCAGGGCACTGAGAGCATATCTCATGGTTCCAGATTTACAAATAGCTACGATGATTTGGTTGTTTTCATCCTTAGAGATCATTCAGATACCTTAACTTTTCTTAGGGACAAATACCTTCAAACCGTTTGTTATCTATATACCAGTACAGAAAATGAAATTCGTGCGCTTATCAACGATCTCCTCAACGCTAGTACAGGGGAAAACAAAATGTACGGCAAAAGGGGAAGGGCACTGACGTCATCCCATGCCGCGACGAGGTGTTCGGGGGAGAGGCCCTTGGCGCGCTCGACGTCGAGGATGGATCCCAGCTTCTTCGGCTCCAAGGGGGTGAATCCGCTCGCGAACCGGGAGTAGCCTCTCCGCGGTAGCCAGCGGGCAAGCTCGGCCGGCGCGACGGCTGCCTCCGCCGGCAGATGTGGCGCTCGAGGGAGAGGACAGCCGCCACGTGAGGGGGCGGGGCTCCGGAGTGATCCGGCCGCCGCGGAGCGCAGGAGTTGCAGCGGTAGCCGCCGCATAGCCGGAGCAGCAGGGAGACTGGTAGTGGTGAAGTTTTTGTTTCAGATGGTGGTGGAGTGTTTTGGGATTAGCCGGAGCAGCAGGAAGAACCCCTCCAGACTCGATCGATCTGCTCCGTTGTGGGGGCAAGTGCACAGAAGATTTGGGATAAATTGCAAATTGCCACGAGGGTATATGGGTCATCTCACATACTGATGGTTTTGGGTTAAAAAAGTTAGGCCCTATTTAGTTCATAAGGCCTAGGACTTTTTCTTATCCCAACTAAAAAGTCTCTAGTCCCTGAAAAGTCCTTCCTTGTTTGTTTCCAGGGACTAAAAAGTCCCTAGTCCTTCCCTAGAGGTTATTAAATAACCATGTTATCCCTAGTATAGAGAAAAATAACAACCAAAAAACACCATGGGGCGGCGGGGCAATGGATGCAGGGAGGGGCATTGTTGGAAAAGTCCCAAAAAAAACTCTCCTTGAGAGTCTTCTTCATTTAGTCCCAAAAAGCAACTTTTAGTCCCTAGTAGTCCCTCCTGTTTGGTTAAAAAGTCTTTAAGAGGGACTTTTTCTAGTCCCTACACCAAAAAGCCTCTAGAAACAAACATCCCCGTAGAAATCTGCACAAACACAACTTAGGGCAAATGATCGAAAAATTAAGGCCTCGCTTGAATTGTCGTTTCAGCAGCGAAAACCTCCTGAAAATATAAATCTGGAAAAGAAAACGATTGGTGCTCGACTGCCCGCTTGGATCATCGTTTCTAGGGTATATATTTGACACGTGTATTCCGTCGGTTTCTTATTTGTCACGTGCATTCCGCCGGTTTCTTATTTGACACGTGTATTCCGCCGGTTTTGAATACAGACCTCCAGCCATTGTTTTCTCGTCGTATTCCGCCGTTTTAGGAAATACTCTGATGTCGCCGCCGCCGCGAGCCCTCGACCCCGACGGCAAGCGCAAGGAACCTACGCCGCCCCAGCCGGCACAAACCACCTCGTCGGCGCCGTCACCAGAGCGGCGGGAGTGTTTGGTTTGCCGGCCGACGGAGCCGAGCTCATCTCCATGAACATGTTTGCCTTCCACATTCGGCCGCCGCCGGCGCTGGACATCGGCCTCACCCTCACCGTCAACACCACCAACCCCAGTGTGGTACCCGTGCGATACGGCGCTTCCAACGTCTCCATCCTCTACGACGGTGTGCTCCTCGACACCGCGCGCCTCGACGCCAGCCAGCATCCCCTGAGATCGGAGGAGTTGTGGCGATGGGGAGGAGAAGATATTTCAGATGGAGAAGTGCCCGGGCAGGCGGCGGTGGGGATCAATCTGACAAGGAGAAAGGGGAGAGCGGCTTTGCATTGTTGGCGGTGAATCGACACTGCTCAGGGAGCTCCCTGGAAGATTCGTACCCAAGCACTGGTTCACAACCACCTGTAAAGTACTGGTTATTTTTGTAGACCAGTAAAATACACCTGTATGTTTTTTGCGGGTGTATTATTTTACACCGATTCCAATCGGGGCCTAAGTTAAGTCATCATGTGGGATTAGAACACAAGTCAAGAGGGAAACACAATTTACATAGCTTCACAAGGGCGGAAGGCTTTTCCATTGATCTTACTATACCATAAACCTGCCAGGGCTCGAAACTTAGACTATAGTTCAAAGTTTCTTACATGAAATTAGAGTGGATATACAATAATAGTCAGAAAACAAGAAAAACATACTGATTCCAAAAAGCAATAAGCAGCCACTAGGAGACCACCAATGCATTATTCTAGTAGGACACAATAATCTGTCGAGTGAAGAGGCTAAGCGCTTTGGACTTCAACTTCATTTGTTGCAGTGGACCGCTCTCCAACAACCTTTGCACCCAAAGCATCTGAGCAACACAATACCGGTGGCTTGATTATGAACATGCCAAACAGAAAAGGCAGGATGACTTAAAGTGTCAATTCAAACTTCAACATAAATACCTTCTAATGATCTTCTTGAAGTAGATCATGTGTCTGCCATGGAGGCATCGATGAAATCGTCGATGTGTTCTTTCACAACTTCAAGGGAGATAGCATCAGCAGTTTTCTTCCTCCAACATGACAACATGACAACTACTGGATCAGCCAGATCGACACCTCTCAGGGCCTCTCTCTGGACCACATCCAGGAGTTCGCTGCTCTCTAGGGGATGCTACAAGAGGTTACTCTCAGCTTGGATAGGAAAGACATGATACGTTGGAAATTCACTTCTAGTAATGAATATTCGATGACCACTGCTTACATGGCGCAGTTTGCGGGACGAGTTCTCAGTCCGACCTCTACCATGATCTGCAAGTCTTGGGCCCTGACGAAATGCAAATTTTTTGCTTGGTTGATCATTCAGAATCGCGTCTGGACGGTCGATTGGCTGCATCGGCGAGGATGGCCGAATTGCGGCCTATGCCCCCTATGCAAGTAGACTCAGGAGTCAGCTCCTCATCTTCTCTTCCAGTGTAGATTCACGATCTGAGTTTGGAATGAGATTATCGCTTGGCTTGGCATTCATGGCCAATCTACAGCGGCATGGCGGCATGAGGTTTCTGTCCATGATTGGTGGCTCAAAATGACCAGTTCCGGAAGCCACATCAAGAAGGCAATTATGTCAGTTATGATGCTTGTCTCGTGGGAAATTTGGAAGGAGCGAAATGCAAGAGTCTTCCGCAACACGGCCGCCCTAGTCACCGTCATTGTTGCGAAGATCAAAGACGAGGCCCATCTTTGGGCGCTAGCTGGAGCTAGTCATCTGAGTATTCTTATGTCGCGAGAGTAGTCTTTCCTTTGTTTTTGCTGTGTTGCGGCTTATGTCTAAACCTTCTGTTGGGGAACATAGTAATTTCAAAATTTTCCTACGCTCACGCGCGATCATGGTGATGCATAGCAACGAGCGGGGAGAGTGAGTCCACGTACCCTCGTAGACCGAAAGCGAAAGCGTTAGCACAACGCGGTTGATGTAGTCGTACGTCTTCACGATCCGACCGATCCAAGTACCGAATGTACGGCACCTCCGAGTTCAGCACACGTTCAGCTCAATGACGTCCCGCGAACTCCGATCCGGCAGAGCTTCACGGCAGAGTTCCGTCAGCACGACGGCGTGATGACGGTGATGATGGTGCTACCGACGCAAGGCTTCGCCTAAGCACCGCTACAATATGACCGAGGTGGAGTATGGTGGAGGGGGGCACCGCACACGGCTGGGAGCGATCAACATATCAACTTGTGTGTCTATGGGGTGCCCCCTCCCCCGTATATAAAGGAGTGGAGGAGGGAGGGGCCGGCCCTCTCTATGGCGCGCCCTGGGGAGTCCTGCTCCCACCGGGAGTAGGATTCCCCCCTTCCATGTAGTAGGAGTAGGAGTCAAGGAAATGGAATGGAGAAGAGAAGGAAGTGAAGGAAATATGCCCTAGAGGCAATAATAAAGTTATTATTTATTTCCTTATATCATGATAAATGTTTATTATTCATGCTAGAATTGTATTAACCGGAAACATAATACATGTGTGAATACATAGACAAACATAGTGTCACTAGTATGCCTCTACTTGACTAGCTCGTTTATCAAAGATGGTTATGTTTCCTAGCCATGGACAAAAGAGTTGTCATTTGATTAATAGGATCACATCATTAGGAGAATGATGTGATTGACCTGACCCATTCCGTTAGCCTAGCACTTGATCGTTTAGTATGTTGCTATTGCTTTCTTCATGACTTATACATGTTCCTGTAACTATGAGATTATGCAACTCCGTTCTTGGAGGAACACTTTGTGTGCTACCAAGCGTCAGCATGCTGGGTGATTATAAAGGTGCTCTACAGGTGTCTCCAAAGGTACATGTTGAGTTGGCGTAATTCGAGATTAGGTTTTGTCACTCTGATTGTCAGAGAGGTATCTCTGGGCCCTCTCGGTAAAGCACATCACTATAAGCCTTGCAAGCAATGTGACCAATGAGTTGGTTACGGAATGATGCATTACGGAATGAGTAAAGAGACTTGTCGGTAACGAGATTGAACTAGGTATTGAATACCGACGATCGAATCTCGGGCAAGTAACATACCGATGACAAAGGGAACAACGTATGTTGTTATGCGATTTGACCGATAAAGATCTTCGTAGAATATGTAGGAGCCAATATGAACATCCAGGTCCCGCTATTGGTTATTGACCGAGAATGGTTCGAGGTCATGTCTACATAGTTCTCGAACCCATAGGGTCCGCACGCTTAACGTTACGATGACAGTTTTATTATGAGTTTATAAGTTTTGATGTACCAAAGTTTGTTCGGAGTCCCGGATGTGATCATGGACATGACGAGGAGTCTCGAAATGGTCGAGACATAAAGATTGATATATTGGAAGCCTATATTTGGACATCGGAATGGTTCCGGGTGAAATCGGGATTTCTAGGAACAGGGGTTTCGGAACCCTCCGGGGATAATGGGCCTTAGTGGGCCAAGAGGGAGAAGAGGAGGGCCGGCCAGGGAAGGCCGTGCGCCCCCTCCCCCCCTAGTCCGAATAGGACAAGGAAGGGGGGGCGGCGCCCCCCTTTCCTCTTTCCCCTCCCCCCTTTCCTTCTCCACCAAGGCAAGAGGGGGGAGTCCTACTCACGATGGGAGTAGGACTCCTCCAGGCGCACCCCTAAGGGGCCGGCCGCACCTCCCCCCTCCCTCCTTTATATACGGGGGCGGGGGGCACCCCATAGACACACAAGTTGATCTACGGATCGTTCCTTAGCCGTGTGCGGTGCCCCCCTCCACCATATTCCACCTCGGGCATATCGTCGTGGAGTTTAGGCGAAGCCCTGCACCGGTAGAACATCATCATCGTCACCACGCCATCATGCTGACGGAACTCATCTCCGGAGCTCGGCTGGATCGGAGGCCGGAGATCGTCATCGAGCTGAACGTGTGCTGAACTCGGAGGCCCCGTACGTTCGGTGCTTGGATCGGTCGGATCGTGAAGACGTACGACTACATCAACCGCGTTGTACTAACGCTTCCTCTTACGGTCTACGAGGGTACGTCGACGAACACTCTCCCCTCTCGTTACTATGCCATCACCATGATCTTGCGTGTGCGTAGGAAATTTTTTGAAATTACTACGTTCCCCAACAGTGGTATCAGAGCCTAGGTTTTATGCGTTGATGTTATATGCACGAGTAGAACACAAGTGAGTTGTGGGCGATACAAGTCATACTACATACCAGCATGTCATACTTTGGTTCGGCGGTATTGTTGGATGAAGCGGCCCGGACCGACATTACGCGTGCGCTTACGCGAGGCGGTTCTACCGGCGTGCTTTGCACACGGTGGTGGCGGGTGTCGGTTTCTCAATTTTAGTTGAACCGAGTGTGGCTACGCCCGGTCCTTGCGAAGGTTAAAACAGCACCAACTTGACGAACTATCGTTGTGGTTTTGATGCGTAGGTAAGAACGGTTCTTGCACAGCCCGTAGCAGCCACGTAAAACTTGCAACAACAAAGTAGAGGACGTCTAACTTGTTTTTGCAGGGCATGTTGTGATGTGATATGGCCAAGACGTGATGCTATATTTCATTGTATGAGATGATCATGTTTGGAACCGAAGTTATCGGCAACTGGCAAGAGCCATATGGTTGTCTCTTTATTGTATGAAATGCAAACGCTCTGTAAATTGCTTTACTTTATCACTAAGCGGTAGCGATAGTCGTAGAAGCAATAGATGGCATAAACGACAAATGATGCTACGATGGAGATCAAGGTGTCGCGCCGGTGACGATGGTGATCACGACGGTGCTTCAGAGATGGAGATCACAAGCACAAGATGATGATGGCCATATCATATCACTTATATTGATTGCATGTGATGTTTATCCTTTATGCATCTTATCTTGCTTTGATTGACGGTAGCATTCTAATATGATCTCTCACTAAAATTATCAAGAAGTGTTCTCCCTGAGTATGCACCGTTGCCAAAGTTCGTTGTGCCCAGACACCACGTGATGATCGGGTGTGATAAGCCCTACGTCCATCTACAACGGGTGCAAGCCAGTTTTGCACAGCGCGAATACTCGAGTTAAACTTGACGAGCCTAGCATATGCAGATATGGCTCGGAACACGGAGACCGAAAGGTCGAGCGTGAATCATATAGTAGATATGATCAACATAGTGATGTTCACCATTGAAAACTACTCCATCTCACGTGATGATCGGTCATGGTTTAGTTGATTTGGATCATGTAATCACTTAGATGACTAGAGAGATGTCTGTCTAAGTGGGAGTTCTTAAGTAATATGATTAATTGAACTTAAATTTATCATGAACTTAGTCCTGGTAGTATTTTGCATATTATGTTGTAAGATCAATAGCTTGCGTTGTTGCTTTCATATGTTTATTTTGATATGTTCCTAGAGAAAAATGTATTGAAAGATGTTAGTAGCAATGAAGCGGATTGGATCCGTGATCGAGGTTTATCCTCATTCTTTGCCTGAAGTATTATGTCCTTAATGCATCGCTAGGTGCGAGACCTATTGCGAGGAGTAGATCACGGGCGTTATGAGCGTTTGGCTAGCTCAATATGATGACTACTTGATAGTTTAGTGCACCATGCTTAACGGCTTAGAATCAGGACTTCAAAGATGTTTTGAACATCATGGACCATATGAGATGTTCCAGGAATTGAAGTTAATATTTCAAGAAAATACCCGAGTTGAGAGATATGAAGTCTCCAACAAGTTCTATAGCTAAAAGATGGAGGAGAATCTCTCAACTAGTGAGCATGTGCTCAGATTGTCTGGATACTTCAATCACTTGAATCAAGTGGGAGTTAATCTTCCAGATAAGATAGTGATTGATAGAATTCTCTAGTCACCATCACTAAGTTACTAGAACTTCGTGATGAACTTTAGTATGCAAGGGATGACGTAAACGATTCCCGAGCTCTTCGTGATGTTGAAATCGACGAATGTAGAAATCAAGAAAGAGCATCAAGTGTTGATGATTGACAAGGATCACTAAGTTTTAAGAAAAGGGCAAAGGGAAAGAAAGGGAACTTCAAGTGGAAAGACAAGTAAGTTGTCACTCCTACGAAGAAGCCCAAAACTGGACCATAACTGGCGAGTGTTTACCTTTGCAAAGGAAATGGTCCTTTGAAGCGGAAATGCCCGAATATTTGGTGGATAAGAAGGATGGCAAAGTGAACAAGGGTATATTTGATATCTGATTATTGATGTGTACCTTACTAGTGTTTATAGTAGCCCCGAGTATTTGATACTTGTTAGGTTGCTAAGATTAGTAACTCGAAGCAGGAGATTCTGAGAATAAGCAGAGACTAGTTGAGGTGAAGTGACGATGAGTGTTGGAAGTAGTTCCAAGATTGATATGATCATCATCGCACACTCCCTATACTTTCGGGATTAGTGTTAAACCTAAATAAATGTTATTTGGCGTTTGCGTTGAGCATGAATATGATTTGATCATGTTTATTGCAATACGGTTATTCATTTAAAGTTAGAGAATAAATTGTTATTCTGTTTACATGAATAAGACCTTCGATGGTCATACACCCAATGAAAATAGTTTGTTGGATCTCGATCATAGTGATACACATATTCATAATATTGAGGCCAAAAGATGCAAAGTTAATAATGATAGTGCAACTTATTTGTGGCACTACCGTTTGAGTCATATCGGTGTAAAGCGCATGAAGAAACTCCATAAAGATGGATTTTCGGAATCACTTGGTTATGAATCATTTGATGCTTGCAAACCGTGCCTTTTGGGCAAGATGACTAAAACTCCGTTCTTGAACAATGGAGCGAAGCTCTTGACTTATTGGAAATAATACATCTTGATGTATGAAGACCAATGAGTATGAAGGCTCGTGGCAAATATCGTTATTTTCGACCTTCACAAGATGATTTGAGCAGATATGGGTATATCTACTTGATGAAACATAAGTCGAAATAGTTGAAAGGTTCAAAGAATTTCAGAGGAAGTGGAAAAATCATCGTAACAAGAAAATAAAAGTTTACGCGATCGATCGCGAGCGAATATTTGAGTTCTGAGTTTGGTCTTCAATTGAAACAAATGTGGAATAGTTTCACAGCTCACGCCGGTGGAACACCACAGCGTTATGGTGTGTCCGAGCGTCGTGTCGTACTTTACTAGATATGGTGCGATATATGATATCTCTTATCAGTTTACCACTATCGTTTTGGGGTTATGCATTAGAGACAACTGCATTCACGTTTAATAGGGCACCATCTAAATCCGTTGAGATGACACCGTATGAACTATGGTTTAGCAGTAAACCTAAGCTGTCGTTTCTTAAAGTTTGGAGTTGCGATGCTTATATGAAAAAAGGTTATCAACCTGATAAGCTCAAACCCAAATCGGAGAAGTGCGTCTTCATAGAATACCCAAAGGAAACTATTGGGTACTCCTTCTATCACAGATCCGAAGGCAAAACATTCGTTGCTAAGAATGGATCCTTTCTAGAGAAGGAGTTTCTCTCGAAAGAAGTGAGTGGGAGGAAAGTAGAACTTGATGAGGTAACAGTACCAGCTCCCTTATTGGAAAGTAGTTCATCACAGAAATCGGTTCCTGTGACACCTACACCAATTAGTGAGGAAGTTTATGATGATGATCATGAAACTTGAGATCAAGTTGTTACTAAACTTCATAGATCAACCGAGTAAGATCCGCACGAGTGGTACGGTAATCCTATTACGGAAGTCATGTTACTAGACCATGATGAACCTACGAACTATGAGAAGCGATGATGAGCCCAGATTCATGAAATGGCTTGAGGCCATAAAATCGAGATATGATCCATGTATGAGAACAAAGTATGGACTTTGATTGACTTGCTCGATGATCGACAAGCCATGTTAATTAAATGGATTTTAAGAGGAAGGCGGACGATAGTATTGTTATTATCTACAAAGCTAGAATTGTCGCAAAAGGTTTTCGACAAGTTCAAAGTGTTGACTACGATGAGAGTTTCTCACTCGTATCTATGCTTAAGTCTGTCCGAATCATGTTAGCAATTGCCAAATTTTATGAAATTTGGCAAATGGATGTCAAAACTACATTCCTTAATGGATTTATTAAAGAAGAGTTGTATATGATACAACCAGAAGGTTTTGTCAATCCTAAAGGTGCTAACAAAATGTGCAAGCTCCAATGATCCATCTATGGTGGTGCAAGCATCTCGAGTTGGAATATCGCTTTGATAAGTTGATCAAAGCATATAGTTTTATCTTGAGACTTGAAGTGAAGCTGTATTTACAAGAAAGTGAGTGGGAGCACTCTGACATTTCGATAAGTATATGTAAATGACATATTGTTGATCAGAAATAATGTAGAATTATTCTGCAAAGCATAAAGGAGTGTTTTGAAAGGAGTTTTTCAAAGCAAGACCTCGGTGAAGCTGCTTACACATTGAGCATCAAGATCTATATAGATAGATCAAGACACTTGATAAGATTTTTCAAATGAGTACATACCTTGAGAAATTTTTGAAATAGTTCAAAATGGAACAGTCAAAGAAGGAGTTCTTGCCTGTGATGCAAAGGTGTGAAGTTGAGTAAGACTTAAGACCCGACCATCGCAGAAAATAGAAAGAGAATGAAAAATCATTCCCTATGCCTCAGCCATAGGTTCTATAAAGTATGATATACTGTGAACCAGACCTATTGTATACCTTGCTCTGAGTTTGAAAAAGGAATACAATTTTGATCAAAGAGTAGATCACTGGAAAGCGGTCAAGAATATCCTTAGTAAGGACTAAGGAGATGTTTCTCGATTATGGAGGTGATAAAAGAGCCCGTCGTAAAAAAGTTACAACGATGCAAGCTTTTACACCGATCCAGATGACTCTAAGTCTCAATCTGGATACATATTGAAAGTGGGAGCAATTAGCTAGAGTAGCTCCGTGCAGAGCATTGTGGACATAGAATATTTGCAAAATACATTCGGCTCTGAATGTGACAGACCCGTTGACTAAGCTTCTCTCACGAGCAAAACATGATCACACCTTAGTACTCTTTGGGTGTTAATCACATAGCGATGTGGACTAGATTATTGACTCTAGTAAACCCTTTGGGTGTTGGTCACATGACGATGTGAACTATGGGTGTTAATCATATACAGATATGAATATTGATGTTAAATCACATGGCGATGTGAACTAGATTATTGACTCTAGTGCAAGTGGGAGACTGAAGGAAATATGCCCTAGAGGCAATAATAAAGTTATTATTTATTTCCTTATATCATGATAAATGTTTATTATTCATGCTAGAATTGTATTAACCGGAAACATAATACATGTGTCAATACATAGACAAACATAGTGTCACTAGTATGCCTCTACATGACTAGCTCGTTTATCAAAGATAGTTATGTTTCCTAGCCATGGACAAAAGAGTTGTTATTTGATTAATGGGATCACATCATTAGGAGAATGATGTGATTGACCTGACCCATTCCGTTAGCCTAGCACTTGATCGTTTAGTATGTTGCTATTGCTTTCTTCATGACTTATACATGTTCCTGTAACTATGAGATTATGCAACTCCCGTTTACCGGAGGTACACTTTGTGTGCTACCAAAGCGTCTAGCGTAATCGGGTGATTATAAAGGTGCTCTCTGGTGTCTCCAAAGGTACATGTTGAGTTGGCGTAATTCGAGATTAGGTTTTGTCACTCTGATTGTCGGAGAGGTATCTCTGGGCCCTCTCGGTAATGCACATCACTATAAGCCTTGCAAGCAATGTGACCAATGAGTTGGTTACGGAATTATGCATTACGGAACGAGTAAAGAGACTTGCCGGTAACGAGATTGAACTAGGTATTGAATACCGACGATCGAATCTCGGGCAAGTAACATACCGATGACAAAGGGAACAACGTATGTTGTTATGCGGTTTGACCAATAAAGATCTTCGTAGAATATGTAGGAGCCAATATGAACATCCAGGTCCCGCTATTGGTTATTGACCGAGAATGGTTCTAGGTCATGTCTACATAGTTCTCAAACCCGTAGGGTCCGCACGCTTAACGTTACGATGACAGTTTTATTATGAGTTTATAAGTTTTGATGTACCGAAGTTTGTTCGGAGTCCCGGATGTGATCACGGAGATGACGAGGAGTCTCGAAATGGTCGATACATAAAGATTGATATATTGGAAGCCTATATTTGGACATCGGAATGGTTCCGGGTGAAATCGGGATTTTACCGGAACACCGGGGGGTTACCGGAACCCTCCCGGGGGATAATGAACCTTAGTGGGCCAAGAGGGAGAAGAGGAGGGCCGGCCAGGGAAGGCTGCGCGCCCCCTCCCCCCTAGTCTGAATAGGACAAGGAACGGGGGGCGGCGCCCCCCTTTCCTCTTTCCCCTCCCCCCTTTCCTTCTCCACCAAGGCAAGAGGGGGAGTCCTACTCACGATGGGAGTAGGACTCCTCCAGGCGCACCCCTAGGGGGCCGGCCGCACCTCCCCCCTCCCTCCTTTATATACGGGGGCGGGGGGCACCCCATAGACACACAAGTTGATCTACGGATCGTTCCTTAGCCGTGTGCGGTGCCCCCGCCACCATATTCCACCTCGGTCATATCGTCGCGGAGTTTAGGCGAAGCGCTGCGCCGGTAGAACATCATCATCATCACCACGCTGTCGTGCTGACAGAACTCATCTCCGGAGCTCGGCTGGATCGGAGGCCGGAGATTTTCATCGAGCTGAATGTGTGTTGAACTCGCAGGCCCCGTACGTTCGGTGCTTGGATCGGTCGGATCGTGAAGACGTACGACTACATCAACCACGTTGTGCTAACGCTTCGCTTCACGGTCTCACAGTGCGTGGGACGAACACTCTCCCCTCTCATTGCTATGCCATCACCATGATCCTGCGTGTGTGTAGGAATTTTTTTGAAATTACTATGTTCCCCAACAGGAAGGAGGGGGCGCAGCCCCTCCCCCTAGTACAATTCGGACTAGGCCTTGGGGGGGCGCGCAGCCTCCCCTCTCTCTTTCCCCTAAAGCCCAAAAAGGCCCATATACTCCCCGGCAAATTCCCGTAACTCTCCGGTACTCCGATAAATAGCCGAATCACTCGGAACCTTTCCGATGTCCGAATATAGTCGTCCAATATATCGATCTTTACGTCTCGACCATTTTGAGACTCCTCGTCATGTCCCCAATCTCATCCGAGACTCCAAACTACCTTCGGTACATCAAAACACATAACTCATAATATAAATCATCACTGAATGTTAAGCGTGCGGACCCTACGGGTTCGAGAACTATGTAGACATGACTGAGACACGTCTCCGGTCAATAACCAATAGCGGAACCTGGATGCTCATATTGGCTCCGACATATTCTACGAATATCTTTATCGGTCAAACCGCATAACAACATACATTGTTCCCTTTGTCATCGGTATGTTACTTGCCCGAGATTCGATCGTCGGTATCTCAATACCTAGTTCAATCTCGTTACCAGCAAGTCTCTTTACTCGTTATGTAATGCATCATCCCGCAACTAACTCATTAGTCACATTGCTTGCAAGGCTTATAGTGATGTGCATTACCGAGAGGGCACAGAGATACCTCTCCGACAATCGGAGTGACAAATCCTAATCTCAAAATACGCCAACTCAACAAGTACCTTCAAAGATACCTGTAGAGCACCTTTATAATCACCCAATTACGTTGTGATGTTTGGTAGCACACAAAGTGTTCCTCCGGTAAACGGGAGTTGCATAATCTCATAGTCATAGAAACATGTACAAGTCATGAAGAAAGCAATAGCAACATACTAAACGATCAAGTGCTAAGCTAACAGAATGGGTGTAGGAGTCCTGGATTAAGGGGTCCTCGGACAGCCGGACTATATACTTTGGCCGGACTGTTGGACTATGAAGATACAAGATTGAAGACTTTGTCCCGTGTCCGGATGGGACTCTCCTTTGCGTGGAAGGCAAGCTTGGCAATTCGGATATGTAGATCTCCTTCTCTGTAACCGACTATGTGTAACCCTAGCCTCCTCCGGTGTCTATATAAACCGGAGGGTTTAGTCCATAGGACAATAACAATCATAATCATAGGCTAGGGTTTAGCCTCTACGATCTCGTGGTAGATCAACTCTTGTAATACTCATATCATCAAGATCAATCAAGCAGTGTCGGAGTAATGGGCCACGGGTAGGCTCACCCGAGTCCCTGGATTTATCAAGACTTTGGGCCAGCTCCGCCTAGCTGGACCCCAAGTTGAAGCTCCACCCTCTGGGGCCGGCTGGCTCAGCGGCCGGCTGCCAGAGGGCAGCCGACCCAAGACTACGGCGCTCCGAGTGACCGGCTCCTGGCGGCCGCCCTCCAGAGAGGGCGGCAACGGGCAGGCGGCCACTTCCGACGACTTCTGATCGCCAAGCCCCCATCGAGTACAAGTCGAAGCATGGCTCTGATGAAGCACGTCGCCTCCAACGCTCGAGGCAGGCGTGGCTACGATGCTCGTCTGAGCGGAGATCTCCGCACGATGGAGCAACATGCCGTGTCTACAGCGTCGCTCCGGCAAAGCGGAGCCTGCTCCCCACGGCGGCTGTCAGTGCGGCCCACGGGGCGGGCCCTATCGAGCAGTGACCCCAAGGAAGACGGAGGAAGCTCGACCAGACGGATTCAAGAGGGGCCGGCCTCCAGCAAGCGGTCGTCCCTGGTCCCGAGGCAAGCACACCATTAAGCTGATAAGACCAGGTGTGGCTACAGTGCCCTCCCGCCAGGCGGTGGAACTATAGCCACGCTAAGATGACCAAGCCCCCATCAGCAACGACACGGCTATAGTAAGCAGCCACCAACCAATCGACGGGGCCCACCAGGCGGCGGGCCCCAACGGTCAGCGGAGAAGCCGGAGGCTGGAAACACTGACAGCCGGGCCCAACACCTAGACAAATTACCATTGTACCCCTAGGGGGTAGGCCTATATAAACCCCCCAGGTCACCCATGCAAACGGTTCCCACTCCTTTAGAACTAGCCACTCCGTGAAGCGAGGGAGCTAGCCTTGCCTCTTCTCGCCTCTAGCAAGCAGCTCGAGGAGCGCCTTTGTATCACTTGTGCCTTAGTGATCATGCGGAGACCCCGTAGAGCAGGACTAGGGGTGTTATCTCCTAGGAGAGCCCCGATCCTGGGTAAAGTACGCCGGCGTTCGTGTCTACGCCTTATCCCGCTTCCAGGCACCGGCGACGTTCTACTCGCTCCCATCATGATAAGTCATTCATTGGCATATGTCGCACCCAACCCCCGACATTTGAAGCCCACCGTGGGGCGAGGTGCACCGTCTCTCGGAGATCTGCTCTAGACAGAACCTGTTCCTTCTGGCGGCGAAGCGGTTACCTAGCACGCCTGACGGTGTCGACCTTGGCGCCTTGACGACGCGGAGATCGCTTCAGACGGCGAAGCTGCCTCGGCCGACCTCGTCGGCGAGATTGACCTCTCCGATGAGCCGGCCTCCGACGTGGGCACTAGCTGCCCTGAGAGCCGCCTCGTCAGCCTCCTCGACCAGCTCCATGTCACCAGTGAGCCTGCTGTGGACCTGGAGTCTGTCGGCTCGACCGATCCGATGATCGTCGACTCCGACATGGCGTCGCTCGACACGTTCCCCACCAACGTGGTGGTCTACAACGAGCCGCCCCCTCGCGAGCACAGTGGCGGGAGCACCGTCACAGAGGTACTCGTCATCAACAGCGAGGAGCACTCGGACGGGCGTGCTCAAGATCCCCTCAACGCCACTCTGCGCGACCTCACGGCACCCATTCCTGAGGGCGCGGACGCTGAGGCGCTGGAGGCACGCCGCCTCCAGCTTCTTGAGAGTGCTGGCCGCCTGGCCAGCATGCGCCGGCTTTCGGACGCTTACCGGCGCGAGATGGACCGGGCCGTAGGCGGCATGCCGGCTCCTGGGGGGCCTAGCCGCCTCGGCACAGTTCGGCAGCGTGGCGCGACCATCGCCAGCATGTTCGAGGCAGAGCGCCCCATCTACGCCACGCCTGCGGAGAACATCCGGGCCGCCCAGGCGGTAACGGATGAGCTGGACAAATACGATGGCGACGAGCGCCGCCACATGACGGAGCGAGTCCAGCAGCTCCTAAACGCGGCTGCCGCGCAGCACGAGGCGGCCTGCCATGCCGAAGTCCCAGCTAGACGAAACAACGAGCCGCCCCCACGCCGCGATCATGGGGCGACCTCCCGGATGTTGACTGGTGGCGCCCGCGGAGAAAAGGGCAACGAGCCGGCTACTAGCCGCAGTCGGACGCGCCTCTCCATCGAGCGGGACGAGGACGGTCGCCCTCGTGCAGTAGAGCGGCGAGGTGACCTGCCGCCTCCCCCGTCTCGTGGAGCGAGGTACCCCACTCCGCCTCCTATCATGCATCCGACACTCGGGCGACCGCCTTGGCCGCCGAGAGGGAGTCGGAGAGAACGATGCTCGCCATCGGATCGATCGTCTCAACCGATCCCTGGCACAGCGCTGGGCCCGCCCTGTTTCGGCCCCCGAATCCGAGATGAGCCTTTCCCCAAGGGGTTCACCCTCCCGCGAGACACGCCCAAGTACACCGGCTCCGTGAAGCCAGAGGACTGGCTGGTCGACTACTCCACGACCGTCAGCATAGCAAACGGTAACAAAGCGCGTTCTTTGTGAAATCGTCCGCTCATGCTTCAAAGCCTTTGCCGGACGTGGCTCAACAGCCTGAAGCCCCACAGCATCAACAGCTGGGTTGATTTCACTGAGGCTTTCATCCGCAACTTCACCAGCACCTACAAGCGGGCTCCCAAGCCCCGACAGCTCTCCTTGTGCGTCCAAGGGCCCATGGAGTCAACTCGCGACTACCTCATGCGCTGGACCGAGCTGCGCAATTCCTGCGAAGGCGTGCACAAGGTGCAGGCGATCGAGTACTTCACTGCCGGGTGCCGAGAGGGCACCCTCCTCAAGCACCGACTCCTCTGCGATGAGCCCGAGACCCTCGATGAGCTGTTGGTCATCGCCGACAAGCACGCCACGGCCGACTCCTCCATGAAGGCGAAAATCCTGGTTGATGCGTCCGGCAAGGTGGCACCTCAGGCCCCTCGGACTCCGGTTGGTGACACCAGTCGGCGATAGCAACCAGGTGATAACAAGCGGAATGCCACCCAGCCGGCTTCCACCAGCCGGCAGGTGGCAACGGTCGAGGATCAGTAGCCAGAAGGGCAGCCGGCCCCCAAGCGGCAGAAGGGCGGCAAGTCCAATTGGTTACCTGCCTTCTCTTACGAGCAAACCTTAGATGCGCCTTGCAAGTTCCATAGTGGTGCGAAGCCATCCAACCACACCACTCGAAAGTGTCACTGGCTCACCAGAATCGCCAACGGAGATGGACTCCTGCCTCCTCCGCCTGCCGAACCACCGCCTCCTCAGCCCCAGCAGCCGGCGGCCCGACCAGTCGGTGCCATACAAGACGAGTACCCAAAGGAACACGGAGCCTATGTTGTGTTCACCAGCGTAGCCGACGACAGACGCAGCAGACGGCAACAACAACAAGAAGTGCAAGCAGTGGCCTCCAACACTCCGGAGTTCATGCATTGGTCCGAGAAGCCTATCAGTTGGAGCAGGGCCGACCACCCGGAAGTGATGCCTTCCCCTGGTTCATATGCCCTGGTCCTAGAAGCAACCCTTGCAACGGAGAGGCGAGCAGCCCGTTTCTCTAGTCTTGATAGATGGCGGCAGCAGCATCAATATCATGTACCGTGACACAATGGAGAAGTTGGGAATCAAGCAGAAGCAGCTCGTCTCCAGTCGGACTGTATTCCATGGCATAGTCCCTGGCCTTTCCTGCTCACCAATCGGCAAGACCCAGATTGATTTCCTCTTCGGAGACAAGAATCACTTCCGCCGAGAGCCAGTTTGGTTTGAGGTGGTGAACCTTGAGAGCCCTACTTGGCCGGCCTGCTCTGGCCAAGTTCATGGCAGTCCCCCACTACGCCTACCTCAAGATCAAGATGCCGAGTACCAAGGGGATCCTGACAGTGGTCGGAGACTACAAGAAGTCGATCGCTTGCACCACAGATAGCAGCCGGCTGGCCGAGTCCCTCGTGATTGCAGCCGAGAAGCGGCTCCTTGACCGGGCGGTGGCGTTGGCAGGCAAGAAGCCAGAAATGTCACCCACCCCCCAGGAGTCGGAGGTTGAGGGCTTGTTCAAACCGGCCAAGGAAACGAAGAAAATACCCTTGGACCCGGAGCACCCGGAGAGGCACGCTGTCGTAGGCACAGGCCTTGATAGCAAATAGGAAAGCGAGATCGTCGATTTCCTCTGTGAGAATCGGACATCTTTGCATGGTCTCCCAAAGACATGACGGGTGTTCCGACGGATTTCACCGAGCACAAGCTACATGTTTGACCTGACGTCAAGCCGGTCAGGCAGCCCTTGCGCCGCCTGTCGGAAGAGAAGAGAAGAGTTGTCGGAGAAGAGATAGCCCGGCTTCTAGCAGCCAGATTCATCATGGAAGTATTCTTTCCAGAGTGGCTGGCCAACCCAGTCCTAGTGTTGAAGAAGAACAAGCAGTGGCGCATGTGCATTGACTACACCAGCCTCAACAAAGCCTGCCCCAAAGATCCCTTTGCTCTGCCGAGGATTGATCAAGTGATAGACTCCACAGCCGGATGCGAGTTGTTGAGTTTCTTGGATGCATACTCAGGTTATCACCAGATAAAGCTGAACCCAGCCGACAGGCTGAAGACCGCCTTCATCATGCCGTTTGGAGCCTTCTGCTACCTGACCATGACATTCGGCTTGAGAAACGTCGGCGCCACATTTCAGCGTTGCACGCAGAAGTGCCTCCTCAAGCAACTCGGCAGAAATGCCCATGTATATGTGGATGATGTGGTGGTGAAGACGGAGAAGCATGGCACGCTGCTGGAGGACCTCAAGGAGACCTTTGAGAACTGTGCGATTCGGATCAAGCTTAACCCGAGAAATGTGTCTTTGGAGTGCCACCGCCGAGCTTCTCGGTTTCTGGTCTCGAAGCGGCATAGAGTGCAATCCCGTGAAGATAAAGGCAATTGAGATGATGAAAGTGCCCACCCGACTCATTGGACGCAGAATTCACCCGGTGCTGGCGTCGGTCCACCGTTTCATCGATCGGTGGGCGAGAAGGCTCGTCCCCTGTACCAACTCATGAAGAAGACCACTTTTTTTAGAGTGGAACGACAAGGCGGACGAAGCATTTCTCCAACTCAAGAAGATGTTGGCGACCCCGCCTATCCTGGTGGCTCCGACTGAGAAGGAGCCCATGCTCCTCTACATTGCAGCCACCAGTTGGGTTGTCAGCATAGTCATGGTAGTAGAGCACAAGGAGAAGGACAAAGCATTGCCGGTCCAGAGACCAGTGTATTACTTGAGCGAAGTATTGTCCACCTCCAAGCAAAACTACCCCCATTACCAGAAGATGTGTTACGGCGTGCATTTTGCCGCCAAGAAGCTGAAGCCTTACTTTCAAGAGCACCCAATAACCGTAAATGCACTGGCCCCGCTCTTTGAGATCATTGGAAGCCGGGATGCTTCTGGCCGAGTGGCCAAGTGGGATATTGATCTGGCCCCTTATACCATCTACTACCAGCCTCGCACCGCCATCAAATCACAAGTGTTGGCTGACTTTCTCGTCGATTGGGCCGAGACCCAATATTTGCTGCCTGCACTAGACTCCACTCATTAGCGGATGCATATTGATGGTTCAAAAATGCGTACTGGTCTGGGAGCCGGCGTCGTCCTCACCTCTCCCAAGGGCGACAAGCTCAAATACGTGTTGCAAGTCCACTTCGCCGCTTCCAACAACGTAGCAGAATATGAGGCACTCATACACGGGCTCCGGCTTGCCAAGGAACTCGGCATTCGCCGGATCCCGTGTTTTGGTGACTCCGACTTGGTGGTTCAGCAGTCGTTAGGCGACTGGGATGCCAAGGATGCAAACATGGCAAGCTACCGCTTCCTCGTACAGCAACTCAGCGAATACTTCGATGGGTGTGAGTTCCTTCACGTGCCAAGAAATGACAACGAGCAAGCAGATGCCTTGGCACGAATTGGCTCCACCCGACAAGCAATACCAGCTGGCGTCGCCCTACGCAGCCTTCTGAAGCCGTATGTCAAGCCGTCTCCTGATTCAGACTCCATCTTTGTGCCCTCAAGCGGTCGGATCCGACTTAGCGATCGGAGGCTGGCACGGGGATTTCGATAGGCGGCCCGGGGATTGCTACTGACCGCATCGGCCCGGGACTTGAACCGTCCGGGGACTTCGGCGATCGGCCGGGGACTTGGCGATCAGCCGGGGACTCCTTGACTGACAACAAAGTGAAGCGGTGCCAACCCGCCGCCTCCGCCCAACCGCCCTCATCTGAGTTGCGTGGTGGTCGTGATCGAAGAAATCGCGGCGCCCTCATGGGCTCAGCCAATCCTCAAGTTCTTGGTGAATAAAGAGCCGCCAACCGATGAAACCTCAGCCCGATAAGTGCAGAGGCGAGCTGCAGCTTACACCATAGTCAACAGAGAGCTGGTGCGACGAAGCGTCACAGGGGTTTATCAGCGTTGCGTGGAGTCAGACCAAGGCCAAGCAATACTCAGGGACATCCACTAGGGCGAGTGCGGTCACCACGCGGCTTCAAGATCACTTGTGGCCAAGGCTTTCCGCCACGTGTTCTTCTAGCTGACTGCCCTGGAAGAGGCCAAAGAACTAGTTTAGAAGTGTCAAGGGTGTCAGAGGTTCCGCTCCAAGCCACACCTACCGACCTCTACACTCAAGACCATTCCCAAAGCCTGGCCCTTTGCTGTTTGGGGTCTGGATATGGTAGGGCCATTCAAGACGGCCCGCGGTGGCATGACTCACTTGCTTGTCGCTGTGGAAAAATTCACCAGTGGATAGAGGCAAAACCAATCAAGAAGCTTAATGGGCCGACTGCCGTGACCTTCATCACTGACATCACCACGCGATACGGCATCCCACACAGCATCATCACCGACAACGGCACCAACTTCGTCAAAGGAGCCTTGGCTCGTTTCTGTGCAACACAGGGCATCCACCTGGACTTAGCGTCCGTTGCCCACCCACAGTCAAATGGCCAAGTGGAGCGTGCAAACGGCCTCATTTTGTCCGGCCTCAAGCCCCGACTGGTCGAGCCTCTAGAGCGTTCGGCCGACTGCTGGCTCGACGAGCTGCCGACCGTCCTCTGGAGCCTGCGCACAACTCCGAACAAGTCAATGGGCTTCACGCCCTTCTTCCTCATCTACGGTGCCGAAGCCGTCATCCTGATGGATATTGAGTTCGACTCCCCATGAGTCACCATGTACACCGAGGCGGACGCCAAGGAGGCGTGAGAAGACGGCGTCGATTTGCTAGAGGAAGGCCGGCTGTTGGCACTCAGCCGGTCGTCCATCTATCAGCAGAGTCTGCGCCGATACTACAACCGCAAGGTGAAGCCAAGATCCTTCCTGGAGTGAGACCTTGTGCTCCGGCTGATCCAGCGAACAGCCGGACAGCACAAGCTCTCGGCACCTTGGGAAGGCCCTTTCATCATCAGTAAGGTGTTGGGCAATGATGCCTACTATCTGATCGATGCCCAGAAGCCTAGAGCATGCAAGAGAGATGATTCAAGCAAAGAGACGGAGAGGCCATGGAACGCAAACCTCCTTCGAAGGTTTTACAGTTAAAAGCAGTATGTATCACGCTACCTTTTGTACTATGTATAAAGACTCCGGGTCCCCCGAGAAGAGCTTGGGGACTACCCTCTTTTATCTATATGATAAGTGTCATGCCTATGAGAATGTATAGTCTATTTCTTCCGCCTAGCACCGGGTTCGACCAGTCGGCCCGGAGCCTTGCCGCCTTCTACAATATGCCGCCTCCTGCAGCCGGACAAGTAGTGTGTCGGCAACAAAAACTTCCTTTGTCAGAAGCCACAGCTTGCAGAGCGACTGTATGGCGGGCAAAGGTTGCAAAGCAGTGACCCACACGAAAGAATGACTAAGGAAGAAAACGCATATAGTAGAGGGCAGCATCGCACCTAGCCGTCTGGCTGCTTGGCAGCCAGACGGCCGGCCTCCGCTTTTACTACCAAAAACTCCGAATGGCTAAGTCCTAGCCCCCCTCACAAATGGCTAGAGTGCTCAAATCAGCCACGGTCCGCAGAGCGGCCGCCCGGCTAGTGAGAGCATAGCCTAGGGTTGGCGGCAAAGGAAAAAAACCAAGGAGGAAAAGGGAAAAAAGGCTGGAGGTCGGCACAGCAAGCATAAGCAATGATAAATATTTACATGGATAAAGGCCTCTGGCCAGCATTCAAACAGAGTTTTGATATACACCCCGCGGGTGGAGTTGCGCGAATTTAACAAAATATTTGGAGCAGCAAGCAGAAAGCAGATAAAACCCTAAGGAGCAGCAGAAGACTCCGGCTGGGTGGTGCCGGTTGGCGCAACAGAAGACTCCGGCTGGGCGGTGCCGGCTGGCGCAGCAGAAGGATCTGGCTGGACAGTGCCGAATGGCGTGGCCAAGGACTATGGCTGTACGCTGGAGTCAGCTACACCGCCCGGCGCGGCAGGCGGCTCCATCCGAACGGAGGAATCACCAGCAGCAGGCAGGGCGTTGGAGTGCCGGAGGACGGAGTTGATGGCGTCCGTCGGAGGAACGGGCGGCGGGTCGGCCCCCACTTGGGCGCCTCCAGCAGCGGGCGGCACCTTGGTGCGTGGCTCGTTGCTGGAGGCCCGGTCAGGCTGGGGCTGACCGTCTGCCCCGACCTCCGGCAGGTCGACGTCGCTCTCCTCGTCTTCCTCCTCTTCCTCCTTCCCGTCTTCCCCTTCGTTGCTGGAGTCGATGACTTCAGCTGAATCTTCGCTGTCCTCCGGGTTTAACCCGAGCCACTCGTGCGAAGCTTTGCCGCCTTCCTCGACCACCTCCGGGTCAAAGACACTGGTGTCGGTGAAGTCGGCGATCGCCGCCGCCCTGTTGACGAGCTCAGCTTCCACCGCCGCCAGCTCCTCATGTGCCTCCAGTCGGAACGTGGCCAACTGGGCTAGATCTAGCCCAGGGTACCACGCCTTGATGAATTCCAAGGCCCGGCGCACCCCTGCCCGGGCTGCTGAGCCTTTCCAGGCTTCCAGGCGGCCGGCCGGCACCTCCAGCCAGTCGGCAGTCTGACTTGGGGTGCACAGAGCCGGCAAGCCTGGCTAGAGGGCGGAGACCGCCTGGGCTCCGATGCGCTAGAGGCGGCGCAGCAAGCGGTGAGCAGGCCGAAGCCGGGCCTGATTGCTGAGGACCTATTCGCCAAGAGTCCGGGGAGCATCAGCGGTGATCGGCCCACCCTCCGCTCTTCGCTCCTCGCGCTGGGCCTCGATCATTTGGATCGCGGCTACAGAATGGCCCGGGAAGAAGTCTGTCCGGGCGGAAGAAGAAAAAGGCCAAGGCTATAAGCAAAGGCTAACAGTTCAAAACAAGAAACCAAGAGAATAAGGCTTACCATCGACCAAGTCTTCGATGTTGCTGAAGCAGGCTGTCATCTGGGCCTCCTTGTCGGCCCAGGCAGAGCGCTCAATCTCAAACTCGGCAAGGAGGCTGGTATCCGTCGTCTCCGCCTTTAGCTGGGCCGCCTTGAGGGTTTCCGCCTACTCGGCAAGTTGGGCGACCAGGCGGTCCCGCTCCTTCGCCAGCTTGCTGCACTCCGCCTCCTTGCCATGCAGGGCGGTGTTGGCTTCGCCCAGCTGCTGCTGCAGGGCAGCATTGGCCTCTGAAGAAAGAAAGAGAAGAAAGCATCAGTCAAGCGGACAAGACAAATGAAAGAAACAACCAAGGAGATTCGGCCGACTGTCGGCCCGAACCTCGGGGACTACAGCCCGCGGGCGCGCCTTCGCGCCCCCGCAAAAAAGTAGTTGACAAAGGAAAGAGACAATTGAGGAGATTCTTCCCGACTGCTCAGCAGTCGGCCCGTACCTCGGGGACTACAGCACGCGGGTGCGCCAGCGCGCCCTCACAAAGAAAGAAGATAGAAACTTACGCCGGCTCTCGGCCAGATGGGTCGTCTGCGTCTCCAGCTCCTGAACCTTGGAGTTGTAGGCGGTCGCGCGAAGATTGTAATAGTCCTGCAGAAGAGACATCAGATGAAGTCAGCGATCGACGATCAGAAGATAAGTTCCGACCCGCTTTGCTCGTGACCGGCCAGAACAGGGACCACACCCAGTGAGTGCGCTTGCGCGCCCCCACGAGAGAAGCAAGAGGATCATCCGAAGAAGAAACCCAAAGACAACTTACTGCTACGTCTCGAGCTTGCGTTGGTTTTCCCCGAAGAGGAGAGGATGATGCAACACACGATGGCGTAAGTATTTCCCTCGGTTTTGAGAACCAAGGTATCAATCCAAGAGGAGGTCATGCGCAAGTCCCTTGTACCTGCACAACACGATAGCAACTCGCAACCAACGCTTAGGGGTTGTCAATCCCTTCACGGTCACTTACGAGAGTGAGATCTGATAGAGATAATATTTTTGGTATTTTTGATAGATAGATGCAAAGTAAAAGTAAAGGCAAAGTAAAAACAAAGCAAGTAAATAAAGTGATATAGATTGCTATGATGAGAATAGACCCGGGGGCCATAATTTTCACTAGTGGCTTCTCTCAAGAGCATAAGTATTCTACGGTGGGTGAACAAATTACTGTTATCCTCGATGGCAACAATACAATACGTGCCTTGCAACTCTTTTTGTCACTGAGTAAGGACAACGCAAGATTGAACCCAAAGCTATGCACTTCTCCCATTGCAAGAACTACCAATCTAGTTGGCCAAACCAAACGGATAATTCGAAGAGACTTGCAAAGATAACTCAATCATACATAAAAGAATTCAGAGAAGAATCAAATATTTTCCATAGATAAGTTGGATCATAAACCCACAATTCATCGGTCTCAACAAACACACCGCAAAAAGAAGATTACATCGAATAGATCTCCACGAGAGAGGGGGAGAACATTGTATTGAGATCCAAAAAGAGAGAAGAAGCCATCTACCTACTAGCTATGGACCCGAAGGTCTGAAGTAAACTACTCACACTTCATCAGAGGGGCTATGGTGTTTGTTGGGGAACGTAGTAATTTCAAAAAATTCCTACGCACACGCAAGATCATGGTGATGCATAGCAACGAGAGGGGAGAGTGTTGTCTACATACCCTTGTAGACCGGGCGAAGCGATCACTGGCGTAGAGGAAGTAGTCGACGTTCTCCTCGCGATCCAACCGATCCCAGCGCCGTTACTCGGCGCCTCGGAGTTCTTTACACACGTTCAGCTCGGTGGCGCTCCTCGGGCTCCGATCCAGCAAAGCTCCGGGAGAGAGTTCCGTCAAGACGACGGCGTGGTGGCGATCTTGATGTTCTACCGGACGCAGGCTTCGCCTAAGCACCGCTACGATATGACCGAGGTGGAATATGGTGGAGGGGCACCGACACGGCTAAGGAGCGATCTCAAGGATCAACTTGTGTGTTCTAAGGTGCCCCCTGCCCGTGATATAAAGGAGCAAGGGGAGGGCGGCCGGCCCTAGGAGGCGCGCCAAGGGAGGAGTCCTCCTCCTAGTGGGAGTAGGACTCCCTTTCCTAATCCAACTAGGAAGGAGGAAGGGGAAGGAAGGAGAGGGAGAGAGAGAGGAAGGGGGCGCCCCCTCCTTGTCCTATTCGGACTCCCCATGGGGGCGCGCCACCTCTGGCGCAGCCCTCTCTCTCCCTCTTGGCCCATTAAGGCCCATTACTTCCCGGGGTTCCGCTAACCCCTCCGGCACTCCGTTTTCTCGGAAACTTCCGGAACCTTTCGGTGTCCGAATATAGCCGTCAATATATCAATCTTTATGTCTCGACCATTTGAGACTCCTCGTCATGTCCGTGATCACATCCGGGACTCCGAACTCCTTTGGTACATCAAAATACACAAACTCATAATATAACCGTCATCGAAACCTTAAGCGTGCGGACCCTACGGTTCGAGAACAATGTAGACATGACCGAGACACGTCTCCGGTCAATAACCAATAGCGGGACCTGGATGCCCATATTGGCTCCTACATATTCTACGAAGATCTTTATCGGTCAGACCGCATAACAACATACGTTGTTCCCTTTGTCATCGGTATGTTACTTGCCCGAGATTCGATCATCGGTATCAATACCTAGTTCAATCTCGTTACCGGCAAGTCTCTTTACTCGTTCCGTTATACATCATCTCACAGCTAACTCATTAGTTGTAATGCTTGCAAGGCTTAAGTGATGTGTATTACCAAGAGGGCCAGAGATACCTCTCCGACAATCGGAATGACAAATCCTAATCTCAAATCGCCAACCCAACATCGCCTTTGGAGACACTGTAGTACTCCTTTATAATCACCCAGATTACATTGTGACGTTTGGTAGTACCCAAAGTGTTCCTCCGTAAACGGGAGTTGCATAATCTCATATTTATAGGAACATGTATAAGTCATGGATAAAAGCAATAGCAACATACTAAACGATCGGGTGCTAAGCTAATGGAATGGGTCATGTCAATCAGATCATTCAACTAATGATGTGACCTTGTTAATCAAATGACAACTCCTTTGTCTATGGTTAGGAAACTTAACCATCTTTGATTAACAAGCGAGTCTAGTAGAGGCATACTAGTGACACTCTGTTTGTCTATATATTCACACATGTATTATGTTTCCGGTTAATACAATTCTAGCATGAATAATAAACATTTATCATGAAGTAAAAAAATAAATAATAACTTTATTATTGCCTCTAGGGCATATTTCTTTCAGTCTCCCGCTTGCACTAGAGTCAATAATCTAGATTACATAGTAATGATTCTAACACCCATGGAGTCTTGGTGCTGATCATGTTTTGCTCGTGGAAGAGGCTTAGTCAACGGGTCTGCTACATTCAGATCCGTATGTATGTTGCAAATCTCTATGTCTCCCACTTGGACCAAGTCCCGGATGGAATTGAAGCGTCTCTTGATGTGTTTGGTTCTCTTGTGAAATCTGGATTCCTTCGCTAAAGCAATTGCTCCAGTATTGTCACAAAAGATTTTCATTGGACCCGATGCACTAGGTATGACACCTAGATCGGATATGAACTCCTTCATCCAGACTCCTTCATTAGCTGCTTCCGAAGCTGCTATGTACTCCGCTTCACATGTAGATCCCGCTACGACGCTTTGTTTAGAACTGCACCAACTGATAGCTCCTCCGTTTAGTGTAAATACGTATCCGGTTTGCGATTTAGAATAAATCGGATCGGTGTCAAAGCTTGCATCAACGTAACTGTTCACGATGAGCTCTTTGTCACCTCCATATCTGAGAAACATATCCTTAGTCCTTTTCGGTATTTGGGATGTTCTTGACCGCTGTCCGATGATCCACTCTGGATTACTTTGGTACCTCCTGCTAAGCTTATAGCAAGGCACACATCGGTCTGGTACACAGCATTGCATACATGATAGAGCCTATGGCTGAGGCATAGGGAACATCTTTCATTTTCTCTCTATCTTCTGCGGTGGTCGGGCATTGAGTCTTACTCAACTTCACACCATGTAACACAGGCAAGAACCCTTTCTTTGCTTGATCCATTTTGAACTTCTTCAAAATTTTGTCAAGGTATGTGCTTTGTGAAAGTCAAATTAAGCGTCTTGATCTATCTCTATAGATTTTGATGCCCAATATGTAAGCAGCTTCACCAAGGTCCTTCATTGAAAAACTCTTATTCAAGTATCCCTTTATGCTATCCAGAAATTCTATATCATTTCCGATTAGTAATATGTCATCTACATATAATATCGAAATGCTCTGAGCTCCACTCACTTTCTTGTAAATACTGAGGCTTTTCCAAAAGTCAGTATAAACCCAAATGCTTTGATCACACTATCAAAGCGTTTATTCCAACTCGAGATGCTTGCACCAGTCCATAAATGGATCGCTGGAGCTTGCACACTTTGTTAGCTCCTTTGGATCGATAAAACCTTCGGTTGCATCATATACAACTCTTCTTCCGTAAATCCATTCAGAATGCAGTCTTTACATCCATTTGCCAAATTTCATAATCATAAAATCGCAATTGCTAACATGATTCGGACAGACTTAAGCATCGCTACGGGTGAGAAGGTCTCATCGTAGTCAATCCCTTGAACTTGTCGAAAACCCTTTGCGACAAGTCGAGCTTTGTAGAACGATAATATTACCGTCGGCGTCGGTCTTCTTCTTGAAGATCCACTTGTTTTCTATTGCTTGCCGACCCTCGGGCAAGTCAACCAAAATCCACACTTTGTTTTCATACATGGATCCCATCTCAGATTTCATGGCCTCAAGCCATTTTATGGAATCTGGGCTCACCATCGCTTCTTCATAGTTCATAGGTTCATCATGATCTAGTAGCATGACTTCGAACAGGATTAACGTACCACTCAGTGCGGATCTTACTCTGGTTGATCTACGAGGTTACGTAGTAACTTGATCGAAGTTTCATGATCAACATCATCAACTTCCTCACTATTTGGTGTAGATGTCGCGAAACCGGTTTACGTGATAAACTACTTTCAAATAAGGGAGAAGGTACAGATTACCTCATCAAGTTCTACTTTCCTCCCACTCACTTCTTTCGAGAGAAACTCCTTCTCTAGAAAGGATCCATTCTTAGCAACAAATGTCTTGCCTTCGGATCTGTGATAGAAGGTGTACCCAACTGTCTCCTTTGGGTATCCTATGAAGACACATTTCTCGATTTAGGTTCGAGCTTATCGGGTTGAAGCTTTTTCACATAAGCATCGCATCCCCAAACTTTAAGAAAGCGACAACTTTGGTTTCTTGCTAAACCATAGTTCATAAGGTGTCGTCTCAACGGATTTTGACGGTGTTCTATTCAGCGTGAATGCGGCCGTCTCAAGAGCCTAACCCCAAAACGATAGCGGTAAATCTGTAAGAGACATCATAGATCGCACCATATCTAGTAAAGTACGATTACGACATTCGGACACACCATTACGCTGTGGTGTTCCGGGTGGCGTGAGTTGCGAAACTATTCCGCATTGTTTCAAATGTAGACCAAACTCGTAACTCAAATATTCACCTCCACGATCAGATCGTAAAAACTTTATTTTCTTATTACAATGATTTTCAACTTCACTCTGAAATTCTTTGAACTTTTCAAATGTTTCAGATTTATGTTTCATTAAGTAGATATACCCATATCTGCTTAAATCATCTGTGAAGGTGAGAAAATAACGATATCCGCCACGAGCCTCAACATTCATCGGACCACATACATACGTATGTATGATTTCCAACAAATCTGTTGCTCTCTCCATAGTACCGACAACGGGTTTTAGTCATCTTGCCCATGAGGCACGGTTCTTAAGTGCCAAGTGATTCATAATCAAGTGACTCCAAAAGTCCATCAATATGGAGTTTCTTCATGCGCTTTATACCAATATGACCTAAGCGGCGAGTGCCACAAATAAGTTGCACTATCATTATCAACTCTGCATCTTTTGGCTTCAACATTATGAATATGTGTATCACTACTATCGAGATTCATTAAAATAGACCACTCTTCAAGGGTGCATGACCATAAAAGATATTACTCATATAAATAGAACAACCATTATTCTCTCGATTTAAATGAATAACCGTCTCGCATCAAACAAGATCCAGATATAATGTTCATGCTCAACGCGGCACCAAATAACAATTATTTAGGTCTAAAACTAATCCGAAGGTAGATGTAGAGGTAGCGTGCCGACCGCGATCACATCGACTTTGGAACCATTTCCCACGCGCATCGTCACCTCGTCCTTTGCTAGTGTTAAGCAATCCGTAGTCCTGTTTGAGTTGCAAATATTAGCAAGAACCGATATCAAATACCAGTGCTCTGCGAGCTCTAGTAAGGTACACATCAATAACATGTATATCACATATACCTTTGTTCACCTTGCCATCCTTCTTATCCGCCAAATACTTGGGGCAGTTCCGCTTCGGTGACGATCGCTTGCGGTAGAAGCACTCGGTTTCAGGTTTAGGTCCAGACTTGGGTTTCTTCTCTGAGAAGCAACTTGTTTGATGTTCTTCTTGAAGTTCCCTTCTTCTTCCCTTTGCCTTTCTTCTTGAAACTAGTGGTCTTATTGACCATCAACACTTGATGCTCCTTCTTGATTTCTACCTCCGCAGCCTTTAGCATTGCGAAGAGCTCGAGCATAGTCTTTACTAACCCTTGCATATTATAGTTCATCACGAAGCCTTTGTAGCTTGGTGGCGTGATTGAAGAATTACATCAATGACACAATCATCCGGAAGATTAACTCCCGGTTGAGTCAAGTGATTGTAATACCTAGACATTACGAGTATGTGCTCACCGCAGACCCATTCTCTTCCATCTTGCAGCTATAGAACTTATTGGAGACTTCATATCTCTCAATCCGGGCATTCTGTTGAAATATCAACTTCAACTCTGGAACATCTCATATGCTCCATGACGTTCAAAACGTCGTTGAAGACCGGTTCTAAGCCGTAAAGCATGGCACACTGAACTATAGAGTAGTCATCAGCTTTGCTCGCCAGGCGTTCTTAACGTCGTCGGTTACATCGGCGGCAGTTCTGGCACCCAGCGGTGCATCCGGGGCGTAACTCTTACGTGCAGCAATGAGGATAATCCTCAGATTCTGAACCCGATCCGTGTAATTGCTACCATCATCTTTCAACTTTGCTTTCTCAAGGAACGCATTAAAATTCAATGGAACAACAAAGACGAGCCATCTATCTACAAACAAACATAGACAAGCAAGATACTATCAGGTACTAAGTTCATGATAAATTTAAGTTCAATTAATCATATTACTTAAGAACTCCCACTTAGAAAAACATCTCTCTAGTCATCTAAGTGATTACGTGATCCAAATCAACCAAACCATAACCGATCATCATGTGAGATGGAGTAGTTTTCAATGGTGAACATCTTATGTTGATCATATCTACTATATGATTCACGCTCGACCTTTCGGTCTCCGTGTTCCGAGGCCATATCTGCATATGCTAGGCTCGTCAAGTATAACCTGAGTATTCTGCGTGTGCAAAACTGGCTTGCACCCGTTGTAGATGGACGAGAGCTTATCACACCCGATCATCACGTGGTGTCTCGCACGACGAACTTTGGCAGCGGTGCATACTCGGGAGAGCACTACTTGATAATTTTAGTGAGAGATCATCTTAAAATGCTACCGTCAATCAAAGCAAGATAAGATGCATAAAGGATAAACATCACATGCAATCAATATAAGTGATATGATATGGCCATCATCATCTTGTGCTTGTGATCTCCATCTCGAAGCACCGTCGTGATCACCATCGCCACCGCGCGACACCTTGATCTCCATCGTAGCATCGTTGTCGTTTACGCCATCTATTGCTTCTCGACTATCGCTACCGCTTAGTGATAAAGTAAAGCAATTACAGAGCGTTGCATTTCATACAATAAAGCAACAACCATATGGCTCCAGCCGATTGCGATAACCGGTTACAAAACATGATCATCTCATACAATAAAATATAGCATCACGTCTTGACCATATCACATCACAACATGCCTGCAAAAACAAGTTAGGCGTCCTCTACTTTGTTGTTGCAAATTTTACGTGGCTGCTACGGGCTTAAGCAAGAACCAATCTCACCTACGCATCAAAACCACAGCGATACTTCGTCAAATAGACTCGTTTAACCTTCTCAAGGACCGGGCGAGCCACACTCAGTTCAACTAAAGTGAGAGAGACAGACACCCGCCAGCCACCTTTAAGCACGAGTGCTCGTAATGATGAAACCAGTCTCGCGTAAGCGTCTGGCGTAATGTCGGTCCGGCCGCTTCATCTCATAATACCGCTGAACCAAAGTATGACATCTTTGGTAGGCAGTATGACTTGTATCGTCCACAACTCACTTGTGTTCTACTCGTGCAAAACATCAAACCATAAAAACCTGGCTCGGATGCCTTTGTTGGGGAACGTAGTAATTTCAAAAAATTCCTACGCACACGCAAGATCATGGTGATGCATAGCAACGAGAGGGAGAGTGTTGTCTACATACCCTTGTAGACCAAGCGGAAGCGATCTGGCGTAGAGGAAGTAGTCGACGTTCTCCTCGCGATCCAACCGATCCCAGCGACGTTACTCGGCGCCTCCGAAGTTCTTGACACACGTTCAGCTCGGTGGCGCTCCTCGGGCTCCGATCCAGCAAAGCTCCGGGAGAGAGTTCCGTCGGACGACGGCGTGGTGGCGATCTTGATGTTCTACCGATGCGAGGCTTCGCCTAAGCACCGCCACGATATGACCGAGGTGGAATATGGTGGAGGGGCACCGACACGGCTAAGAGCGATCTCAAGGATCAACTTGTGTGTTCTAAGGTGCCCCCTGCCCCGTATATAAAGGAGCAAGGGGAGGGCCGGCCGGCCCTAGGAGGCGCGCCAGGGAGGGGAGTCCTCCTCCTAGTGGGAGTAGGACTCCCTTTCCTAGTCCAACTAGGAAGGATGAAGGGGAAGGAAGGAGAGGGAGAGGAGAGGGAAGGGGGGGCCGCGCGCCCCTCCTTGTCCTATTCGGACTCCCCATGGGGGGGCGCGCCACCTCCTGGCGCAGCCCTCTCTCTCCCCTCTTGGCCCGTTAAGGCCCATTACTTCCCCGGGGGGTTCCGGTAACCCCTCCGGCACTCCGGTTTTCTCCGGAAACTTCCGGAACCTTTCGGTGTCCGAATATAGCCGTCAATATATCAATCTTTATGTCTCGACCATTTGAGACTCCTCGTCATGTCCGTGATCACATCCGGGACTCGAACTCCTTGGTACATCAAAATACACAAACTCATAATATAACCGTCATCGAAACCTTAAGCGTGCGGACCCTACGGTTCGAGAACAATGTAGACATGACCGAGACACGTCTCGGTCAATAACCAATAGCGGGACCTGGATGCCCATATTGGCTCCTACATATTCTACGAAGATCTTTATCGGTCGAGACCGCATAACAACATCGTTGTTCCTTTGTCATCGGTATGTTACTTGCCCGAGATTCGATCGTCGGTATCCAATACCTAGTTCAATCTCGTTACCGGCAAGTCTCTTCACTCGTCCGTAATACATCATCTCACAGCTAACTCATTAGTTGTAATTCTTGCAAGGCTTAAGTGATGTGTATTACCGAGAGGGCCAGAGATACCTCTCCGACAATCGGAGGACAAATCCTAATCTCGAAATCGCCAACCCAACATCCGCCTTTGGAGACACTGTAGTACTCCTTTATAATCACCCGATTCGTTGTGACGTTTGGTAGTACCAAAGTGTTCCTCCGTAAACGGAGTTGCATAATCTCATAGTTATAGGAACATGTATAAGTCATGGATAAAAGCAATAGCAACATACTAAACGATCGGGTGCTAAGCTAATGGAATGGGTCATGTCAATCAGATCATTCAACTAATGATGTGACCTTGTTAATCAAATGACAACTCCTTTGTCTATGGTTAGGAAACTTAACCATCTTTGATTAACAAGCTAGTCTAGTAGAGGCATACTAGTGACACTCTGTTTGTCTATATATTCACACATGTATTATGTTTCCGGTTAATACAATTCTAGCATGAATAATAATCATTTATCATGAAGTAAGGAAATAAATAATAACTTTATTATTGCCTCTAGGGCATATTTCCTTCAGTGTTGATGTAGAAGCCCTCCGTGGTGGATGCCCCCTCCGACGGAGCTCCGGAACAGGCCCCAAGATGGGATCTCGTGGATACAGAAGGTTGCGGCGGTGGAATTAGGTTTTTGGCTCCTCTTGATCATCATACGGGATCGAGGTATATATAGGAGGAAGCAGTACATCGGTGGAGCTCCGAGGGGCCCACGAGGTAGGGGGCGCGCCCTCCACCCTCGTGACCTCCTCGGAAGCTTCTTGGAGTAGGGTCCAAGTCTCCTGGATCATGTTCGGTGAGAAAATCACGTTCCCAAAGGTTTCATTCCGTTTGGACTCCATTTGATATTCTGTTTCTTCGAAACACTGAAAACAGCAATTCTGGGCTGGGCCTCCGGTTAATAGGTTAGTCCCAAAAATAATATAGAAGTGGAAAATAAAGCCCAATATAGTCCAAAACAGTAGGTAAAGTAGCATGGAGCAATCAAAAATTATAAATACATTGGAGACGTATCAAGCATCCCCAAGCTTAATTCCTGCTCGTCCTCGAGTAGGTAAATGATAAAAAAGAATTTTTGATGCGGAGTGATACTTTGGCATAATTTCAATGTAAATCTTCTTAATCATGGCATGAATATTTAGATCCGAAAGATTCAAGATAAAAGCTCATATTGACATAAAAATAATAATACTTCAAGCATACTAATTAAAAAATTATGTCATCTCAAAATAACATAGCCAAAGAAAGTTCATCCCTACAAAATCATATAGTTAGGCTATGCTTCATTTTCATCACACAAAGATGTTCCCAACTTCTATACCCCCGATGACAAGCCAAGCAATTGTTTCATACTCAAATAATCTCAAACTCTTTCAACCTTCACGCAATATATGAGCGCGAGCCATGGATATAGCACTATGGGTGGAATAGAATATGATGATGGGGATTGTGTGGAGAAGACAGAAAAGGAGAAAGTCTCATATTGACGAGGATAATCAACGGGCTATGGAGATGCCCATCAATTGATGTCAACATGAGGAGTAGGGATTGCCATGCAACGGATGCACTAGAGCTATGAATGCTCAACAAAAGAAAACTAGTGGGTGTGCATCCAACTTGCTTGCTCACGAAGACCTAGGGCATTTTGAGGAAGCCCGTCATTGGAATATACAAGCCAAGTTCTATAATGAAAAATTCCCACTAGTATAAACAAGACAATTTATGAGACTTACTATATGAAAAATGTGGTGCTACTTTGAAGCACAAATATATGAGACTCACTACATGAAGAACAAGGTGCTATTTTGAAGCACAAGTGTGGTAAAAGGATAGTAACATTGCCCCTTCTCTCTTTTTCTCTCTCTTTTTTTTCGTCCGGAGTCTCATCCCGACTTGTGGGGGAATCATAGTCTCCATCATCCTTTTCCTCACTAGGGCAATGTTCTAATAATGATGATCATCACACTTCTATTACAACAACTTGATATTACAACTCGAAACTAGAACAAGATATGACTCTATATGAATGCCTCCGGCGGTGTACCGGGATGGTGCAATGAATCAAGAGTGACATTTATGGAAAATGGTGGCTTTGCCACAAATACGATGTCAACTACAAGATCATGCAATGGCAATATGACAAAATTAATGCATGTCACGATGATGGTGGTGGAAGTTGCATGGCAATATATCTCGGAATGGCTATGGGAATGCCATGATAGGTAGGTATGGTGGCTGTTTTGAGGAAGATAAAAGGAGGTTTATGTGTGATAGAGCGATCGTATCACGGGTTTGGATGCACCGCGAAGTTTGCACCAACTCTCAAGGTGAGAAAGGGCAATGCAGTGCATCAAGAGGCTAGCAAAGGCGGAAAGGTGAGAGTGCGATAATCCATGGACTCAACATTAGTCAAAAGAACTCATATACTTATTCCAAAAATTTAGAAGTCATCAAAAATTCAAATACTACGCGCATGCTCATAGGGGGGTAGATTGGTAGGAAAATACCATCGCTCGTCCCCGACCGCCACTCATAAGGATGCACAAGCCAGGTACACTTCATGTTTCAAATTTGTTACACAACTTTAACCATACGTGCATGCTACGGGATTTGCTAACTTCAACACAAGTATTTCTCAAATTAACAACTATTCAAATAGCACGACTGTGATATTATCACCTCCATATCTCAAAACAATTATCAAGCATCAAACTTAATTTAATTCACTCAAAAAATAGAAAGTTTCACAAATCTTGAACACCAAGTATATTAACATTAAGCAAATTACCATGCTATTAATGACTCTCAAAATAATCTAAGTGAAGCATGAGAGATCAAGTTTCTTTAAAACAAATCCACCACCGTGCTCTAAAAGATCTAAGTGAAGCACTAGCGCAAAAAATTATCACGCTCTAAATATATAAGTGAAGCACATAGAGCAAAGCTATCAAGCTCAAAAGGTATAAGTGAAGCACATAGAGTATTCTAACAAATTCCAAATCATGTATGGATCTCTCAAAAGGTGTGTACAGCAAGGATGATTGTGGTAAACTAACAAGCAAAGACACAAATAATACAAGACGCTCCAAGCAAAACACATATCATGTTGGTGAATAAAAATATAGCTCCAAGTAAATTACCGATGGAAGTGGACGAAAGAGGGGATACCTTCCGGGGCATCCCCAAGCTTTTAATTTTTGGTGTCCTTGGATTATCTTGGGGGTGCCATGGGCATCCCCAAGCTTAGGCTCTTGCCACTCCTTGTTCCAATCCATCAAAAGAATTCACCCAAAACTTGAAAACTTCACAACACAAAACTCAACAGAAATCTCGTGAGCTCCGTTAGAGAAAGAAAACAAAAAACTACTTCAAGATACTGTAATGAACTCATTCTTTATATATATTGGTGTTAAACCTACTGTATTCCAACTTCTCTATGGTTTATAAACTAATTTACTAGCCAAAGATTCATCAAAATAAGCAAACAACACACGAAAAACAGAATCTGTCAAAAACAGAACAATCTGTAGTAATCTGTAACTAACGCAAACTTCTGGAACTCTAAAACTTCTACCAAAATAGGAAGTCCTGCACAATTTGTTTATTGATCAGAAGCAAAAAGAATCAACACAAAATCATGTTCCTGTGATTTATCATAACTGAATTCGTGCGTGCAAAGTTTCTGTTTTTCAGCAGAATCAAATCAACTATCATCGTAGGTTATCCTATAGGTCTTACTTGGCACAAACACTAATTAAAACATAAAACCACATCCAAACAGAAGGTAGATGGATTATTTATTCCTAAACAGAACAAAAAACAAAAAACACAAAATAAAATTGGGTTGCCTGCCAACAAGCGCTATCGTTTAACGCCCCTAGCCAGGCATAAAAGCAAGGATAGATCTAGGTATTGCCATCTTTGGTAGGCAATCCATAAGTGTCTCTCATGATAGATTCATATGGTAATTTTATTTTATTTCTAGGAAAGTGTTCCATGCCCTTCTTTAAGGGAAATTGGAATCTAATATTCCCTTCCTTCATATCAATAATTGCACCAATCGTTCTAAGGAAAGGTCTACCAAGAATAATAGGACATGAAGGATTGCAATCTATATCAAGAACGATAAAATCTACGGGCACATAATTCCTATTTGCAACAATAAGAACATCATTAATTCTTCCCTAGGATTTTTAATAGTGGAATCCGCAAGATGCAAGTTTAGAGAGCAATCATCAAAATCACGAAAATCTAGTAAATCACATAGAGTTTTGGGGATAGTAGAGACACTAGCACCCAAATCACACAAAGCATGAAACTCAAAATCTTTAGTTTTAATCTTAATGGTAGGTTCCCATTCATCATGGAGTTTTCTAGGGATGGAAACTTTCAACTCAAGCTTTTCTTCATAGGATTGCATCAAGGCATCAACAATGTGTTCGGTAAAGGCCTTATTTTGATTATAAGCATGAGGAGAATTTAACACGGATTGCAACAAGGAAATACAATCAATCAAAGAGCAATTTTCATAGTTAAATTCCTTGAGATCCAAAATAGTAGGTTTATCAACATCACGGTTTCTATTTATTTCAACCCTACTTTCATCAATTTCATCATCAAGATCTAGAAACTCAGAATTCTTAGAACGCCTTCTAGGTAAGGGAAGATCATATTCAGATTCATCAAGATTCATATTGCAAAACAAAGATTTAATGGGGGACACATCAATAACTTTTATATCTTCATCTTGATTTTCATAGGAATTTGGTTTAGCGGCCATCTTATTGACTAAGGTGGCTTGCATATCCGAAATTTCAGCGGTCATCTTTTCAAGACGAGCAATTTGGGCTCTTATGCCATCAAATTCTTTGGACATATCATCGAGCTCTTTATTCATATAACTCATAAAACTCTTTTGTTCATTAAGCTCGTTTCTAAAGAAATTATTATGCTCAAATTGCAAAACCATAAATTTCCTGACATTGTTTTCGATCTCCTCTAGCCTTTTAAGGTGAAGATCACCAAATTTAGGTAAGGCCATCACGACAAACAAGCAAACTAACACACGAGCAAACAAAAGGCAAACGGGAAAAAGGCAAACGGGAAAGAGAGGGCGAATAAAACGGCAAGGGTGAAGTGGGGGAGAGGAAAACGAGAGGCAAATGGCAAATAATGTAATGCGAGAGATAGGGATTGCGATGGGTACTTGGTATGTTGACTTTTGCGTAAGCCTCCCCAGCAACGGCGCCAGAAATTCTTCTTGCTACGTATCGAGCTTGCGTTGGTTTTCCCCGAAGAGGAGAGGATGATGCAGCACAGTAGCGTAAGTATTTCCCTCGGTTTTTGAGAACCAAGGTATCAATCCAGTAGGAGGTCACGCGCAAGTCCCTTGTACCTGCACAACACGATAGCAACTCGCAACCAACGCTTATGGGTTGTCAATCCCTTCACGGTCACTTACGAGAGTGAGATCTGATAGAGATAATATTTTTGGTATTTTTGATAGATAGATGCAAAGTAAAAAGTAAAGGCAAAGTAAAAACAAAGCAAGTAAATAAAGTGATACAGATTGCTATGATGAGAATAGACCCGGGGGCCATAGCTTTCACTAGTGGCTTCTCTCAAGAGCATAAGTATTCTACAGTGGGTGAACAAATTACTGTTGAGCAATTGATAGAATCGAGCATAGTTATGAGGTTATCTAGGTATGATCATGTATATAGGCATCACATCCGTGACAAGTAGACCGAAACGATTCTGCATCTACTACTATTACTCCACTCATCGACCGCTATCCAGCATGCATCTAGAGTATTAGGTTAAAAACAGAGTAACGCCTTAAGCAAGATGACATGATGTAGAGGAATAAATTCATGCAATATGATAAATACACCATCTAGTTATCCTCGATGGCAACAATACAATATGTGCCTTGCAACTCTTTCTGTCACTGAGTAAGGACACCGCAAGATTGAACCCAAAGCTATGCACTTCTCCCATTGCAAGAACTACCAATCTAGTTGGCCAAACCAAACGGATAATTCGAAGAGACTTGCAAAGATAACTCAATCATACATAAAAGAATTCAGAGAAGAATCAAATATTTTCCACAGATAAGTTGGATCATAAACCCACAATTCATCGGTCTCAACAAACACACCGCAAAAAGAATATTACATCGAATAGATCTCCACGAGAGAGGGGGAGAACATTGTATTGAGATCCAAAAAGAGAGAAGAAGCCATCTAGCTACTAGCTATGGACCCAAGGTGCAAGTAAACTACTCACACTTCATCGGAGGGGCTATGGTGTTGATGTAGAAGCCCTCCGTGGTGGATGCCCCCTCCGTGAGCTCCTAACAGGCCCCAAGATGGGATCTCGTGGATCTGAGAAGGTTGCGGCGGTGGAATTAGGTTTTGGCTCCTCTTCTGATCATACGGGGATACGTAGGTATATATAGGAGGAAGGAGTACATCGGTGGAGCTCGAGGTGCCCACGAGGTGAGGGCGCCCTCCACCTCGTGACCTCCTCGGAAGCTTCTGGAGTAGGGTCCAAGTCTCCTGGATCACGTTCGGTGAGAAAATCACGTTCCCAAAGGTTTCATTCCGTTTGGACTCCATTTGATATTCTGTTTCTTCGAAACACTGAAATAGGCAAAAAAACAGCAATTCTGGGCTGGGCCTCTGGTTAATAGGTTAGTCCCAAAAATAATATAAAAGTGGAAAATAAAGCCCAATATAGTCCAAAACAGTAGATAAAGTAGCATGGAGCAATCAAAAATTATACATACGTTGGAGATGTATCACTTACACGGATGGCGGTGCGCGACTCCAAGTAGGCCTCGTTGCAGCGCCTTGAGCGCCTCCGCCTCTGCCCGGAGCTTGGCCTGGACGTCAAGTGACGCCTGGTTCAGGGCGCCAATCCCGCCCCCGTGTATCCGAACCATGGGCGCGACGTTGGTCGCCTCGGCATCGGGGGCCGACGAGCTCGTGGCGCCGATCGCTTGCGGCCGTGGTGCTGAGGCCGCCTTCTCCAGACGGCGGCGCGTGGGGATGCGGACCGTAGGAACCAGGTCCGTTACCACCGTACTTTCGACCGGCGGCACCGGCTGGCTGGCGTAGGCGGCGGGGTGGGGGCGGCGGCACGAAGACGTCTGGCATGGCTACGTCGCCGCCCTCCCGCCCCCGGATCGGGTAGTCGCTGCCGGCTCCCGCGGCCGTCGCCTCAAATTCAGGCGGAGGCGGCACGGTATTCAGGGGCGCCACAAGCAGCGGCTCTTGGCGACGTACGGCCTCCGCGAGCCGCTCCTTCTCTGCGGCCTGGGCTTCCGTCTGCGCCAGTGCCCTCTCAGCAAACGCGGTGGACAAGGCCGCATGCTCCCTGGCCAGGCGGTCGGCCTCTTCCTCGCGCGCCTCCCGTGCATTCCGCTCTGTCGCCTCCCGGAGGTCGGCGGCCGGGTCGATCCGCCGACTGGTCGAGGAGATCGCTGCAGACCTGAGGACCGAGGCGGCGCTCGACTTCTCGAGGGATCGCGGGGCCCTGAAACAAGAAGACAAGTCGGAAGGCTCTCCCGCTAGATTGACGAAAGACAAGGAGTGAGGGAAGGATGCTTACGCCGACACCATAACAGGCACCTTCGGCTGCCTCTGATATTGGGCCACCTTGGTCGCGGCTTCTTTCCGCCTGGTCACCGCGGCCGGGTTCTTGGGCTTCTTTAGAGCGCTGCCAAACAGGGTCGCGCCCTGTTTCCGCTTGCGCTTGCCGCCATGGGCGGGCGGTCCAGAAGAGGGGCCGACACCGGTGGTGGCGAAGCTCCGGGAAGGGCGCGGTTCGTCTTCGTCTTCATCGTCGTCAGGCCAGGCCCCCACGCCACCGCCTGCCTCGGAGCCGCCTGCTCCACCACCGCCATCCGCCTTGCCACCGCCGCCTATCGCGTCGTCGGCCAGGGCGACCACCCCCAAGTCGGGGTCGTCCAAGTCGCTCTCCGCCCTGTCCGGCTGGAGGTCATCACCCGGCCCCAGGAGGGCGGCCGTAGCCTCGCACATGTAAATGTGCAACCAAGAAGGAGTTGCATCCTGAAGAGAAACGAAGCTGAAGGAAACAGTTCAAAGGACAAAATGAAGAAACTTACAGCAGGCGGCGGATTGTGGCGAGAGTACGGCTGCTTCCCGTACCGCCACTCCTTCTCCGACACTTTGAGGTCGGAGATCTCGTTCACCATCCGTGCAACTTCAGCGGGCGGCATCCCTTTCGTGCACAGCCGGCACGGATCATGGTGTCCGCCCATCCGAAAGATCGGATGAGGGCGGCTCTGGAGCGGGAGGACCCGGCGCTCGATAAAGGCGACGAGCAGATCGGAGGCCACGAGGCCCTCCGACTCTTGGAGCACCCGGAGTCGGCCAATGGCGGCCGCCGCGTCGGCCGACACCGGTTTCGGTTTGTACCCCTAGGAGGGCCGAGCCCCGGTGGGGGGGGCGGCCTCATAGGCCGGCAGGTTGAGGAAGTCGACAGTCGGGTCCACGTTCTCGACGTAGAAGTAGGACTGCTGCCACATCTTCACCGACTGCGCCAGCTTGATGACGAGGAAGGCGTTCCGCTTCGCCGGTCGGCGCACAACAACGAAACCCCCGCACTCGGCCGCCGTCTCCTTGGCGGAGGTGCCGACCTTCCCGTAAAAGAACGCTCCCCACAGCTCGATTGTGGGGAGGATGCCGAGGTAGCCCTCGCACGCCGTGACGAAGGCGGAAAGAAGAGTCACGGCATTGGGCGTGAGGTGGTGAGGCTGAAGATGGTAGAAGTCGAGGAAGGAGCGGAAGAAGCCTCTCACCGAAAGGCCGAAGCCGCGTAGGAAGTGCGAGCGGAAGACGACCCGCTCGCCTTCCTGCGGCACCGGCGAGATCTCTGTCTCCGGCGGCACCCGCGCCTTGACGAAGGCCACGCTGGGCATCCGGTGCGTGTCACGGAGGAAGGAAAGGTGATCCTCGATCACGGTCGATTCGTCCCAGTCGCCCATGGCTTCTGGCTGGCGGCGTGGAGAGGAGAAATGCGTCAGTGGTGGGCAACGGCGGCGGCACTACGGCAGCAGCAGCAGCGGAGGATGAGCAAGAAGAAGAAGAGTGGGAGGGGGAGCAAGAGCTTTGCCGTACCTTTCCCCCCTCCCTACTTATAGCACCGAGGCGAAGATCAAAGAGGAGGCCCATCTTTGGGCGCTAGCTGGAGCTAGTCATCTGAGTACTCTTATGTCGCGAGAGTAGTCTTTCCTTTGTTTTTGTTGTGCTGCTGCTAATGTCTAAACCATCTGTTGGGGAACATAGTAATTTCAAAATTTTCCTACGCTCACACGCGATCATGGTGATGCATAGCAACGAGCGGGGAGAGTGAGTCCACGTACCCTCGTAGACCGAAAGTGAAAGCATTAGCACAACGAGGTTGATGTAGTCGTACGTCTTCACGATCCGACCGGTCCAAGTACCGAACGTACAGCACCTCCAAGTTCAGCACACGTTCAGCTCAATGACATCCCGCGAACTCCGATCCGCAGAGTTCCGTCAGCACAACAGCGTGATGACGGTGATGATGTTGCTACCGACACAGGGTTCGCCTAAGCACCGCTACGATATGACCGAGGTGGAGTATGGTGGAGGGGGCACCGCACACGGCTGGGATGGATCAACATATCAACTTGTGTGTCTATGGGGTGCCCCCTCCCCCGTATATAAAGGAGTGGAGGAGGGGAGGGGCCGGCCCTCTCTATGGCACGCCTTGGGGAGTCCTACTCCACCGGGAGTAGGATTCCCCCCTTCCATGTAGTAGGGGTAGGAGTCAAGGAAATGGAATGGGGAAGAGAAGGAAGGAGGGGGCGCAGCCCCTCCCCCTAGTCCAATTCGGACTAGCCCTTGGGGGCGTGCAACCTCCCCTCTCTCTTTCCCCTAAAGCCCAATAAGGCCCATATACTCCCCGGCAAATTCTCGTAACTCTCCGGTACTCCGATAAATACCCGCATCACTCGGAACCTTTCCGATGTCCGAATATAGTCGTCCAATATATCGATATTTACGTCTCGACCATTTTGAGACTCCTCGTCATGTCCCCGATCTCATCCGGGACTCCGAACTACCTTCGGTACATCAAAACACATAACTCATAATATAAATCGTCACCAAACATTAAGCGTGCGGACCCTACGGGTTCAAGAACTATGTAGACATGACTGAGACACATCTCCGGTCAATAACCAATAGCGGAACCTGGATGCTCATATTGGCTCCGACATATTCTACGAACATCTTTATCGGTCAAACCGCATAACAACATACGTTGTTCCCTTTTTCATCGGTATGTTACTTGCCCGAGATTCGATCGTCGGTATCTCAATACCTAGTTCAATCTCGTTACCAGCAAGTCTCTTTAATCGTTATGTAATGCATCATCCTGCAACTAACTCATTAGTCACATTTCTTGCAAGGCTTATAGTGATGTGCATTACCGAGAGGGCCCAGAGATACCTCTCCGACAATCGGAGTGACAAATCCAAATCTCGAAATACGCCAACTCAACAAGTACCTTCAGAGATACCTGTAGAGCACCTTTATAATCACCCAATTACGTTGTGACGCTTGGTAGCACACAAAGTGTTCCTCCGGTAAACGGGAGTTGCATAATCTCATAGTCATAGGAACATGTATAAGTCATGAAGAAAGCAATAGCAACATACTAAGCGATCAAGTGCTAAGCTAACACAATGGGTGTGGGAGTCCTGGATTAAGGGGTCCTCGGACAGCCGGACTATATGCTTTGGCCGGACTGTTGGACTATGAAGATACAAGATTGAAGACTTCGTCCCGTGTCCGGATGGGACTCTCCTTTGCGTGGAAGGCAAGCTTGGAAATTCGGATATGGAGATCTCCTTCTCAGTAACCACCTATGTGTAACCCTAGCCCCCTCTGGTGTCTATATAAACCGGAGGGTTTAGCCCGTAGGACAATAACAATCATAATCATAGGCTAGCTTCTAGGGTTTAGCCTCTACAATCTCGTGGTAGAACAACTCTTGTAATACTCATATCATCAAGATCAATCAAGCAGTGTCGGAGTAATGGGCCACGGGTAGGCTCACCCGAGTCCCTGGATTTATCAAAACTTTGGGCCAGCTCTGCCTAGCTGGACCCCAAGCTAAAGCTCCGCCCTCTGGGGCCGGCTGGCTCAGTGGCCGGCTGCCAGAGGGCGGCCGACCCAAGACTACGGCGCTCCGAGTGACCGGCTCCTGGCGGCCGCCCTCCAGAGAGGGCGGCAACGGGCAGGCGGCCACTTCATGACTATGGTGCGGCCGAGCCCCCATCGAGAGTACAAGTCGAAGCATGGCTACAGTGAAGCACATCGCCTTCAACGCTCGAGACGGGCGTGGCTACAGTGCTCCGTACAGACGGAGATCTCCGCACGATGGAGCACTGTGCCGTGTCTACCCTAACGTCGCTCCGAGCAGGAGGAGCCCTGTTCCCCATGATGGCCTGTCGGTACGGCCCACCGGAGGCGGGCCCCAAGGAAGACGGAGGAAGCTCGACCAGACGGATTCAAGAGGGGCCGGCCTCCAGCAGGCGGCCGTCCCTGGTCTCGAGGCAAGCACACCATTAAGCTGATAAGACCAGGTGTGGCTATAGTGGCCTCCCACCAGGCGGCGGGACTGTAGCCACGCTAAGATGACCAAGCCCCCGTCACCAACGACACGGCTACAGTAAGCAGCCACCAACCAGTCGGCGGGGCCCACCAGGTGGCGGGCCCCAACGGTCGGCGGAGAAGCCGGAGGCTGGAGACACTGACAGCCGGGCCCAGCACCCCGGACGAATTACCATTGTACCCCTAGGGGGTAGGCCTATATAAACCCCCCAGGTCACCCATGCAAACGGTTCCCACTCCATTAGAACTAGCCACTCCCCTAGAGCAGGAGGGAGCTAGCCTTGCCTCTTTCTGCCTCTAGCAAGCAGCTCGAGGAGCGCCTTTGTATCACTTGTGCCTTAGTGATCATGCGGAGACCCCGCAGAGCAGGACTAGGGGTGTTATCTCCTAGGAGAGCCCTCAACACAGGTAAAGTACGCCATGCTCATGTTCACGCCTTTATCTCGCTTCTAGGCACCGGCGACGTTCTACTCGCTCCCACCATGATAAGCCATCCATTGGCATATGTCGCACCTAATCCCCAACAAGCAGGAAGTAGGGTATTACCTTCATCGAGAGGGCCCGAACCTGGGTAAAACATCGTGTCCCCTACCTCCTGTTACCATTAGCCTTAGACGCACAGTTCGGGACCCCCTACCCGAGATCCGCCAGTTTTGACACCGATATTGGTTCTTTCATTGAGAGTTCCACTGTGTCGTCGCGGTAAGGCTTGATGGCTCCTTCGATCATCTTCAATGATGCGGTCCAGGGGGGTTTTCCTTCCCGGACAAATCTTCGTATTCGGCGGCTTCGTACTGCGGGCCAACTCGCTTGGCCATCTAGAGCAGATCGATAGCTACGCCCCTGGCCATCAGGTCAGGTTTGGAAGCTTGAACTATATTGCCGACATCCATGGAGACTTAATCTTCGACGGATTCAATTCCATGTCAGGCGCGCCGGACGGTTACAACGGGCATGACTTTGATCTGTCATCGGACACTATTCAGGAGATCGCGCCTGCGGCGGCGCCGGGAATCAATCTGGAGCAGATCGTGCCCTTCGAGGATGGGTGGATGGACCCCACCACGGAGGTCGCGCACTCATCGTTGCTGGAGTCGGACACTGATCCCACCTCCTGTGAGGGTGGCATCATCGGACCCTCAGACTCGTCTCCGGCTACAGGATCCGAACCGCGTGCGTCCGTGCCTATCGAATCTGATTGGGCACCGGTCATGGAGTTCACCGCTGCCGTTATTTTTCAGCACTCGCCCTTGGATGACATGCTGAACTCATTAAGGTCTCTTTCCTTGTTGAGAGATTCTTGGCCGAACTATGTCTGGCTCGAGTGGGAAGCGGACGACGAAGAAATTCGTTCCCTACCCACCACCCACTTAATAGCCACTGTCGATGACTTAACCGACGTGCTTGACTTCAACTCCGAAGACATCGGCGGTATGGACGGCGATGCGAGAGAAAACAGAACCACGCCTATAGGGCCGGACAGCCACCTCATCATACTATATAGGCGGTGGTTCCTATAGGCGGTCCAGTGCCCTATAGGCGGTGGTTGTCCAGTGCCCTATAGGCGGTGGTTCCTGTTCTTCTCCTGCATCGTCGTCCATACCGTCGATGTCTTCGGAGTTGAAGTCAAGCACGTCGGTTAAGTCATCGACAGTGGCTATTAAGTGGTGGACACCCCCAAAGAAAGCAATGGCAATGAGGCAACGGATGATAACCCCTTGGGGAAGCAATCTAAGCACATGCATCATAGGCGCCGCTCCAAGCCCCGCCATAGCAAAAATAGCAATACCAGCATAAGAGATAACAATCTGGATGGTGCCGAAGACGAAAACAATCCTTCCCAGCCAGGCTTCGATTAGGCCGAGCAAGAGGATGGGCAAGCTAGCCCTAAGGAACAGGCGACAGATGGAGAATTATAAGATGATAATTACATGCCTCTCTCCAAAGACGAAGTGAGCCTTGGCGATGAAGAATTCATCGTGACTGAGGATCCCGTCGAGCAGGAGCGCTTCAAGCGCCGGCTTATAGCCACTGCAAAAAGCTTGAAGAAAAAACAGCAACAGTTCCAAGCTGATCAAGATCTTCTAACTAATAGATGGACCGAGGTCCTGGCTGCCGAGGAATACAGACTCGAGCGCCCTACCAAAAGTTACCCAAAGCGCAGGTTGCTACCTCAACTCGAGGAGGAGGCGTTAAAGCCCACACTACCAGCGCATGATGTGGCTGACCGGCCATCCTGTGGCCGAGACAAAGCGACATACCAGCCCGAAGTCCAGACCGCACTCCGTCGCCAACCAAATGGTAATACTAAGGCCCGGGGCTACACGAAGGACCTGCAAGAATTATTGAAAAACAAAGCAGGGTAGTCAAGATCGATCTACGGATCACGGGGGCGCGCCCCAACGCGTGACAAGGATCATCACATCGGATACACTAACAAATCCGGCCGGGCCGAATACAATGAAGCACGGCACAGAGGCGCCGCACATCCCCTATGCTTCACTGATGAAGTAATAGATCATGAATTCCTAGAAGGGTTTAAACCCATGAACATTGAATCATACGATGGTACCACAGACCCCGCGGTATGGATAGAAGATTTTTTTCCTCCACATTCACATGGCCCACGGAGATGATCTACACGCCATCAAGTACCTCCCACTAAAACTAAAGGGACCGGCTCGGCATTGGTTGAATAGCATGCCGGCAAACTCCATCGGGAGTTGGGAGAACCTGGCAGACGCATTCCTTGACAACTTCCAGGGCACTTATGTGCGACCACCGGATGCTGATGATCTAAGTCACATAACCCAGCAGCCCGGAGAGTGAGCCAGGAAATTTTGGACCCGGATCCTAACCAAAAAGAACCAAATTGTCGACTGTCCGGATGCCGAAGCCCTAGCGGCCTTTAAGCATAACATCCGTGACGAGTGGCTTGCCCGAAATCTCGGCTAGGAAAAGCCAAAGTCCATGGCAGCCCTCAAAACACTCATGACCCGCTTTTGCGCGGGCGAGGATAGCTGGTTGGCTCATAGCAACAATACAGCAAGCAATCCTGGCACATTGAAAGCCAAGGATAGCAACGAAAAACACAAGTGCCACAAAAACAGTGATAGTGCCAAAGACACGTCAGTCGATGCCGGATTCAGCGGCTCCAAGTCCGGTCAGCGGAAGAAGCCATTCAACAAAAACAATTCAGGCCCGTCCAGTTTGGACCACATACTCGACCGTCCATGCCAATTTCATGGCACCCAGGAACACCAGCCAACCACACCAACAAAGAGTTTTGGGTCTTCAGACAAGCCGGTACGTCAGATGCTGAAAACAAGGGGAAGGGGTCTCAAAGCGATGACGACGAGGAGCCCCGATCACCGAATACAGGAGGACAGAAGAAATTCCCCCCCCCCAGGTGAAAACGATGAATATGATATGCGCAAGCCATAACCCCAAGTGGAAACGTGCACTAAGGGAAGTCTATAAAATCGACCCAAAGTTTAACCCATGGTCCTCTTGCCCGATCATTTTCGATCGTAGGGACCATCCTACCAGTATCCATCATGGCGGTTCGGCCGCACTGGTCCTCGACCCTATCATTGACGGATTCCACCTCACATGAGTCCTTATGGACGGAGGTAGCAACCTGAACCTGCTATACCAGGATACAGTGCACAAAACGGGCATCAACCCCTCAAGGATCAAGCCCACAAAAGCCACCTTCAAAGGTGCCATACCAGGTGTAGAGGCCTGTTACACGGGCTCAGTCACACTAGAAGTGGTCTTCGGATCTCCGGACAATCACCGTACTGAAGATTTAGTATTCGACATCGTCCCCTTTCGTAGTGACCATCAGGCACTGCTCGGACAAACCGCGTTTGCTCGGTTCAATGCGGTGCCACATTATGCCTACCATAAATTAAAGATGCCCGGTCCACGCGGCGTCATCATGGTTAATGGCAGGTCCGAACTCCCCCTCACTGCCGAAGAGACTACCACCGCTTTAACAGCAAGAACAACGGATGGCACCTTCTAGCCGAACCTTGAGTCGACGAACAAGTTCCCGGACACCGTCAAAGGAGTCCGAACTACTGCGCGGCAGGATAGCCCGGTTCGCCCGAAGCTTAATTAAAAACACTCCAGAAAAAGATAATACAAGCCACATACTACGGCTCAACCGCCCTGCGGCGCAAAACAATTTCTTGCATTTTCTTTGCAGGTTCACCTTTACATAGGCCAGGATGGATGGCGTGGAAACAGTTTGAGCGCGTAAGGGAATCTCTATATATTCCCCTCTATGATCATCCGACTACACCCTGGATCCAAACACAATTTCCTCACGCCTGGTATCAGCAGGTTCCGCAATCATATTTCCTTTTATCACATCATTTGTACTTATACGCATTGACATATCATTCAAATACAACATGTGGGTTTATGTGATGCTCATCTACTGCTATTTCTTATTTAAAACTATTTTGTTAAAAGGTGGCTGCTTATCGCGATATGCCTTAATATGCCAGGGGCTTCATCATGCCCATACTACGGCAAAAAAGTCTGAACACCTTCACGGTAGTTCGGCACCCCAAACTTATAGCATTATATGCATCAGCTCCGAATCATGTCTTGGGTCGATAGTTGGGTTTGCCCGGCTCCTATGTTTTGGTACCTTACGTTCCGCTATATCGGCTAAGGTAGCATTGGGAGAACTACCGCGATTGTGTCTCGGTTCTTCCGGACGAGCACCTCAGTAGAGAAAGCCGAAAACTGACTGTCATGATGTAGCGAGAGCTGGTCAGCTGCTCGAGAGGTTCTAAAATCTTTAAGGATTTCTTCCGCGTAATGCCATAACCAATGCAGCGTGCAACGGATCGGCCTTTTCCGATCAGGCGCTTATAGAGCCCCTCGTGCGGTCTTCCGAACACCAGGGGTTGCGCCTACCTTCCTCGAAAAAACTCCTATGGCTAAGTGAGAGAGATAAAGCCCTATAGTCCGATTGCCTAGTTCGTTGTGCTGAACACCTCCTTTAGGGACCCAAAACTGGGATAAGGAGTGCTCAGGTTTATTTCGAACACCCCCGTACTCACTACGTGGGGGTGGAAGCCGACAAGTGGCCGACTCTCAGGATTATTACATAAAACGGCCGCATAGGAGGAAACTTTCATACGACAAGGAATAAATAATCACCTTGTTCAAATATTACAAAGGAAAAACATGACCGTATTCACGGAAATATAATGCCCTTGGTGCATTGCTCCGCCGCAAGGCGGGCCCCTTTCAAGACACCTTCATAATACAGTTCGGGCTTGCGGTGCTCTTTCCCCTCCGGCGGTCCCTCGGTCATTAGCTTTTCTGCATCCATCTTCCCCCAATGCACCTTTGCGCGGGCGAAGGCCATTCGCGCACCTTCTATGCACACCGACCGCTTGATGACTTTGAGTCGAGGGCAGGCACTCACAATCCGCTTCACGAGACCAAAGTAACTACTTGGAATTGGCTCGGCAGGCCACAACCGGATAATCAAATCCTTCATGGCTAGCTCGGCCGCTTTATGCAGTTCAACCAGCTGCTTCAGCTGATCAGAAAACGGCACCGGATAATTCGCGCCAGACATCGTGATCCAAGAGCTTATCTACGTGATTCTCTCTTCGGCTCGGTAGAATTGGGCGGCGTCAGATATGCTGCATGGCAGCTCTGCAAATACCCCTGGAGAAATCAGAATTTAAACTCTCAACTTGATTTTCTCCTTTAAAATGCTCGCTTTGTATAGAAAAAGCCTTACCAGCCGCAATCTTCCTCGCCTCCTGGATTTCCTTCAGGGCACCTTGGGCCTCCCCCCGGGCATCACTTGCGGCTTGGCGAGCCTGGGAGAGTTTGGATTCTTTCCCTGCTAAACTCTGCTCCAAGGTCTCGCATTTCTGCACGGACTCTTGAAGCTCTCGCTCAGCCTCAATAACTCTGGCCTCGTGTTTCTCACGAAGAGCCTGCTCTACGGCTGCCTTCTTCTCGGCTTTGGCCACAGCCTTCCTGAGAGCCTCAATTTCGGTCGTCGCTCCTAGAGCACATTATAAAAATATTTTCATCATGCACACTTATTCATTTGTGCTACATAAACAAGGTTTCTACATACCTTGATTATCCTCTAGTTGTCTCTTCACTTGGCCAAGTTCTCCTTTGGCCTGCTCCAGACTATGCCTCAGTCCGGATACTTCCGTAGCATGAGAGGCGGCAGTCGCTATAGATGCCTGCTGGTTAAAAAGAGTGATAGATGTCATCAAGTGAGTCTCTTGCGAGCATGAATTTGATCCTCTGTTCGTTTCTTTCTTTCACCGAACAGTGTATCAGGGGCTACTATCTATACCATGACACTCTCCCAAAAACTCATAAAACATGCCTCAAAGCCTCTTATGAGGCTGATACCGGATTCATTCAGTCCACTCTCAGCGGACTGAATCTTATCAATCACCGCACCCATGAGGGCACGGTGTTCATCAACGATGGAGGCACCTTCAGCCGCCAATAAAGTATCCGCGCCTCTGGTTGGACAGAGGCGGCCGGTGGAGCAGGCATACCTCCTCCAGTTGACGGAGGCCGTCTGTCTGACTCGGGGACCTTATGGGTCTCTAGAATCATGTCTGGCTGGGGTCCGGATTCAAGATGACCCCCATCGTCGACGCCCACGGGAGCTTTCTCTCCCGTGTGTCCGGCCCCTGAAGTATGGCCTCCTGGCGCCGCCTTTGCGACCTTTTCCCCTCCTCCATGTCCTGGGTCCTTCTGGGACGAAACCTCAGTTTCATCCATATGTTTGGAGCAGGAGGCCTTCGGGGGTGTTTCGCTCTCCATCGCGTCCGAACCCAGCAGATCTTCTGACGAGGATTGTTCGGCGCGGGGCTTCGCCGAACTGAAAAAAGCACGGCTCAGATTAGAATGTCATGCCATGACGAGTCTGAACGCATGGGTGTGTTTGGATTTTATACTCACGAGTTCACCAGGGGCTCGGCCCTGGGATCCCACTCCGGGCTGCTATCGGTGGCGCCGGTGGACTCCTCTTGTGGAGGAGTTTTTCCCCTCTTGGGTGGCTCGACCTCCAAGGATGTGGAGGCCATCCTTTTTTTCCTTCGGGGTCATCTCCCTCCTCCTCCTCATCCTCTTCGGAGGAAGAATGGGCATTGGAATCTTCGGATCTTGCGTCCGAAGCGCCACGACAACCGAGGCCGGACGGTTCTTCTGGCAGCGGGGGCGGACAGTAGATCCGCCCGCCTTCTTCGCCCAGCCCTAGGAAATTCGGGGGAAACACTTCAGGCATTTTCTTAAAGAATATGCAAATGAAACATACGAACTGTCAACAAGCAATCACTTACCGAACTTGCCGGGCGGGACAGTTGGTACCCGCGGTCCTCGGCGAAGTCCGGCCATGATTTGCCGGACTTGAAAAGCACCTTCCAGATGTCCTTATGCGAAGAGCCAAAGAGCTCTGACAAGGTCTGGTGCTTGGCCTGATCAAACTCCCATAGATTTCAAGCCCGGTGTTGACAAGGTAGAATCCGGCAAACTAACATCACCTAGACTACATTGACGAGCTTGATGTCCTTTTCTTCCATGTCTTCGACGCTTGCCTGGAGCTCCGATAGCTCGTCAGACGAAGCCCAGTTCAGGCCCTTCTTGGGCCAGGACGTAAGCCACAGGGGGGCGCCGGATCTGAACTCTGGGGCGGTGGCCCATTCCTTGCCACGCGGCTCGGTGATGTAGAACCACTGCTGCTGCCACTCGTTAACAGAATCGTTAAAAGCACCTGTTGGCCATGTGACGTTGGGCATCTTGCTCACCATGGCACCTTCGCATTCGGCATGCTCGCTGCTCACTACCTTGGGCTTCACGTTAAAAACCTTCATCCATAAGCCAAAGTGCGGCGGGACGCGGAGAAAGGCCTCGCACACAACGATGAATGTCGAGATATTGAGGAAAGAATTGGGAGATAGATCATGAAAATAAATCCCATAATAGTACATGATGCTGCGGACAAATGGGTGGAGGGGGAACCCTAGCCGCAGACAAAATGAGGGAGAAATACCACCCTCTCGTGGGGTTCCGGGGTGGGGACGATTTGTCCCGCCGTCGGAAGACGGTGGCTGATTCTCTTGGCCAAATACCCTGCCCACCAAAGCTTTTTAATATCCTTCTCCCGGACGGTAGATGCCATTCACTTGCCTCCTGCTCCGGATCCGGACATTTTTGGGAAACCTTTTTGATGGAGAAGGTGGACGCTTGAGCGCTAGGGCTTGAGCAAGAAGGGACGGATGCGCAGAGGAAGAAGGCGTGGGTGAAAGAGGGAGTTCTTATCCCCTTATAAAGGAAGCAGGGATCATGTGCCTCCCCACTTGCCTGTTAAAATCGCTTATTCCCCAAGCGCGACGTTTGATGGCACGGTTGGGTTACCCCCGTCCGTATTGATGAGAATCCCGTGATAAGGGGACACGATCTCTGCTTCGACAAGACGTGCCAATAAAACCACCTCGCGATATGTGCGGTGGTTGGTTATGAAAAACGGTTCGAATAAAGACCGAACCGTGGCGTGATGTCATAAAAGGCTGTCAGCAGATTAGATTTGTGGAGTATTGTACTCTCTATGGTGGTATGTGGAATTTGTTTTGCAGAGCCGAACGCGATTCCCGTGTTCAAAATCTTCTATGGAGTACTCGGAGAAGGAACCCGCCTTGCAATGCCGAAGATGTTGGGGAACGTTGCAGAAAATTAAAATTTTTCCTACGGCTTCACCAAGATCCATCTATGAGTTCATCTAAGCAACGAGTATTGGGAGAGAGATTGCATCTACATACCACTTGTAGATCGCGGTATGAAGCTTGCAAGGTGATGATGGAGTCGCACTCGAACGTGATCCAAATCACCGATGTCCAAGTGCTGAACGGACAGCACCTCGCGCTCAACACACGTGACGGGATGAGCGACGCCTCCTCCGCCTTGATCCAGCAAGGAGGAAGGAGAGGTTGAGGAAGACAGCTCCACCGGCAAAGACGACGGCGGCAGGATGGTGGAGAAGCAAGATCTCGGCAGGCTTCGCCGAGCGCCACGGAGGAGGAGAAGTATTGGGAGGGAGGGCTGCGCCTTGGAGATGGGGTACAGCAGCCCCCTCCTCCCCTTTATATAGGCCCCTGGGAGGCCAGCCACGGAGATCCATCTCTGGGCGGCGGCCAAGGGGGCTGGAGTGCCCCTGCCAAGTGGGCGCCCACCCCTAGGGTTTCAACCCTAGGCGCAGGGTGGGCCTAGGGGCGCACCAGCCCACTATGGGCTGGTTCCTCCCACTTCAGCCCTTGGGGCCCTCCGGATAGGTGGCCCCACCGGTGGACCCGGGACCCTTCCGTGGTCGGTGACATTACCGAAACCCCAAACTTTCCCGATGGCAAATACCACTTCCTATATATTATTCTTTACCTCCGACCATTCCGAACTCCTCGTGACGTCCGGCATCTCATCCGGACTCGAACAACATTCGGTAGTCACATACTTGACTTCCTACTAACCCTAGCGCCACCGAACCTTAAGTGTGTAGACCCCACGGGTTCGGGAGACACGAGACATGACCGAGATGACTCTCGGCAATAACCAACAGCGGGTCCGATACCCATGTTGGCTCCCACACGCCTCGATGATTTCATCGGTTGAACCATGATGTCGAGGATTCGATCAAACCCCAGATGCAATTCCTTTTGTCAATCGATGCGTTATTTGCCCGAGACTCGATCGTCGGTATCCCAATACCTTGTTCAGTCTCACATGGCAAGTCACTTTACTGCATCAGTAATGCATGATCCCGTACAACACCTTGGTCACATTGAGCTCATTATGATGATGCATTACCGAGTGGGGCCAGAGATACCTCTCCGTCATACGGAGTGACAAATCCGAGCCTCGATCCGTGTCAACCCAACAGATACTTTCGGAGATACCGTAATGCACCTTTATAGTCACCCGATACGTTGTGACGTTTGATACACCCAAGGCACTCCTACGGTAACCGGGAGTTACACGATCTCATGGTTGAAGGAAGAGATACTTGACATTGGCCAAGCTTCTAGCAAACGAACTATATGATCTTTTATGCTATGCTTAGGATTGGGTCTTGTCCATCACATCATTCTCCTAATGATGTGATCCCGTTATCAACGACATCCAATGTCCATAGTCAGGAAACCATGACTATCTATTGATCACAACGGGCTAGTCAACTAGAGGCTCACTAGGGACATATTGGGGTCTAAGTGTTCACACGTGTATTACGATTTTCGGATAATACAATTATAGCATGAACAAAAGACAATTATCATGAACATTGAAATATAATAATACTTTTATTATTGCCTCTAGGGCATATTTCCAACAGTCTCCCACTTGCACTAGAGTCACCAATCTAGTTACATTGTGATGAATCGAACACCCATAGAGTTCTGGTGTTGATCATGTTTTGCACGCGAGAGAGGTTTAGTCAACGGATCTGCGACATTCAGATCTGTGTGCACTTTGCAAATCTCTATGTCTCCATCTTGAACATTTTCGCGGATGGAGTTGAAACGACGCTTGATGTGCCTCGGTCTTCTTGTGAAACCAGGCTCCTTGGCAAGGGCAATAGCTCCAAGTGTTGTCATAGAAGAGTTTGATCGCCCCGACGCATTGGGTATGACTCCTAGGTCGGTGATGAACTCCTTCACCCAAATCGCTTCATGCGCTGCCTCCGAGGCTGCCATGTACTCCGCTTCACACGTAGATCCCGCCACGACGCTTCGCTTGCGGTTGCACCTACCATCGCTCCACCATTCAACATATACACGTATCCGGTTTGTGACTTAGAGTCATCCAGATCTGAGTCGAAGCTAGCGTCGAAGTAACCCTTTACGACGAGCTCTTCGTCTCTTCCATAAACGAAACATGTCCTTTGTCCTTTTCGTGTACTTCAGATATTCTTGACCGCTGTCGGTGTTCCTTGCCGGATTACTTTGGTATCTTGCAACCAAACTTACGGCAAGGTTTACATCGGTCCGGTACATAGCATGGCATACATAATAGATCCTATGGCTGAAGCATAGGGGATGACACTCATCTCTTCTTTATCTTTTGCCGTGGTCGATGACTGAGCTGAGCTCAATCTCACACCTTGTAACATAGGCAAGAACCCCTTCTTGGACTAATCCATTTTGAACCTCTTCAAAATCTTATCAAGGTATGTGCTTTGTGAAAGACCTATGAGGCGTCTCGATCTATCTCTATAGATCTTGATGCCTAATATATAAGCAGCTTCTCCAAGGTCCTTCATTGAAAAACACTTATTCAAGTAGGCCTTAATGTTGTCCAGAAATTTCAGATCATTTCCCATCAAGAGTATGTCATCTACATATAATATGAGAAATGCCACTGAGCTCCCACTCACTTTCTTGTAAACGCAGGCTTCTCCATAAGTCTCAGATAAACCCAATCGCTTTGATCATCTCATCAAAGCGAATGTTCCAACTCCGAGATGCTCGCACTAGTCCATAAATGGATCGCTGGAGCTTGCATACTTTGTTAGCGCTTCGAGGATTGACAAAACCTTCCGCTGCATCATATACAGTTCTTCCTTAAGATGCCCGTTAAGGAATGCCGTTTTGACGTCCATCTCGCCATATCTCATAATCATAGTATGCAATTGCTAACATGATTCGGACGGACTTTAGCTTCGCCACGGAGAGAATGTCTCGTCGTAGTCAATCCCTTGAACTTCTCGATAACCCTTAGCGACAAGTCGAGCCTTATAGATGGTAACATTACCATCCGCGTCCGTCTTCTTCTTAAAAATCCATTTGTTTTCTATCGCTCGCCGATCATCGGGCAAGTCTGTCAAAGTCCATACTTTGTTTTCATACATGGATTCTATCTCGGATTTCATGGCCTCAAGCCATTTGTTGGAATCCGGGCCCACCATCGTTTCTTCATAGTTCGAAGGTTCATTGTTGTCTAACAACATGATTTCCATGACAGGGTTGCCGTACCACTCTGGTGCGGAACGTGTCTGTAACACCCCGGATACAACTTTCCATATCTGTAACTCCGACTCTTGCCATTCCGGCGATGCGATATTTTATTTTCTCCGTGGTTGGGTTTTTGTTCTTTTGTTTTTGTATTTTGTTCATGTCTTGCATCTCATCTCATCGCATCATTCGCATTGCATCGGCACTCCGTTGCCGTCATATTTTAAAACCTGCACCCGTTCGCAGTTGCCCTTTCTTTCTTTGCCTGCGTTGGCATTTTGTCGGGCCCTTGTCCTCGTTGATCTCCTCGGACCGCTTTGCCTTTGTTGACCTTCTCGCAGACCATTTGGACCCCTCTCTTCTCTCTTTCTCCGAGACCAACAAAACCCTTTGTCTCCATGGCGTTCCGTCAAACCCCTCTTGTGTGCATCCGTTGTTAGTTGCCGCTTCTCCTTCGCCTCCGCTGACGTTTCTCGACCAACCGTTCTTTTGTTGTCGACCGTTTGACCCTCTCTCGCACAACCACCCCTCCTCTTTCGGCGTCCAAACTTGCCCAACCCGACCCGCCACCATCGCCATGGTCCGGATCATCCCTAACATCTACAAAATATCTCCATTTTCTTTGACTCCCTAGTTATTTTATTTCAACCGTCTGACACGATCGGAGGGATCCGATAGCCCCTAAACTAATCCCTTACCTATATAAACAGGTCCAACCCTAGATCCTAGGGATCTTGTCCCATCCTTCCTATCCCGCGCCGCCACTCCACGAGTCCCCCTCGGGATTCATCCGCCCGATCCATCCATCCATCGATCCCCACCTCCTCGTTTTGCGAACCCAGCCAACCAGCGCCCCACTCGATCCCGCCGCCGCCTCGCCGGGCGTTTCCTCGCCTCGATCTGGATCGAGGAGCCCGAGCCCCAAGACGCCCATCTCCCTCCTGGCCGACCTCGTCCCTAACTACTCGTGATCTAGCGACCCCAGACTGTCGCCTTCTTCTCCTCGTCGGCCCGCCGCGGGCGCACCGCAAGCAACCAGGAGCTCGATCTCCTTCTCCCGATCCGCGCCTCCCCATCATCAGCTCCGCGCCAAGCCGCCTCAAGCTCTGCCTCGCGGAGATCCGTCGCCAATTGCGTCGCCGCCGACCACCACTCCAGCTGCCGCCCGGCTGCATCACGCCCCATCGCGTGCTCCTCACCGACGCCGTCCGCGCTTCTTCTGCCTCGGATCCGCTGGTTCGCCTCGCCACGGCCTTCTGGCGGATCCCGCCGCTTGGCTGCCGATTCGCGCCCCCGAGTCCCTCACTCGCCGCCCTTTCGCCTCGGAGCTCTCGCCGGAGCCAGCCGCCAAGCCGCCGCCGCTCTCTCGCTTCTGCTGCTGCCTGTCTTCAGAGCGAGCAGCTCGCTTGCTTTGCCCGCTCCGTTGACGCGTGCTGCCCTGAAGCTATTGCGTCGCCAAGGCTCGGCCTCCTCCTCTCCGAAGCCGCCCATGAGGCCCAGCGATGGCGGCCTCCTCTCGCCTCCCGACCGGGCGAAGCCCATGGTGAGATGCCCCCCAGCCTTTGTTCTGTTGGGCCAAAGCTGATTCGCCCATGTCTGTTTTTTTTCCCAGAACTGTGATTTTAACCTTTTTTCGGTGAATTACTGTTTTACAGAAAAACCCCTAATGTTCATGCATATAAAAACTTCACAACCGTGCATCGGTTTATAACAAACTTTATATGTAAAATGCTTAGAATTTCATCTAGTTTCATAATATGCCATTTTCATCCATGTTTAAAATGATTAAAATGATGTTTGCTTAAATTTGCTCCAATGCCATGTTAAAATGATTTAATTCATAACTAAATAACAGAATCTCGATTTTAATAAACTTTATATGTAAATGGGGTAGAATTTTGCCTAGTTTAACATGGTGCACTCATCTTGCATGTTTAACAACTTTAAAATATGGTTTAGGACAGATCAGTACCGAATCTAAAATATGTGCATGGGGATTTTCCGGACTTGTTGGTTGTTGTTCCGGCCTCATTTAAACTTGCCTAGAGTAGGTAGTTTCGTCATGTTTCACCTCTTGCCATGCTTAACAACATTTAATATTGATGAGTAGCATAACGACATCAAACTAAATAATTGCATGTGGTGTTCCGTCAATATGCAACTCGTTGCATATTGAGCTCCACTTAATTTGTAGGATTGCTTGTGCACTTTGCCATGCCATGCCATGCCTCATTAAACCGGACATGCATCATATTTGTCTGCGCATCATGCCATGATTATGCTCGTGTGTTTACTATGTCGTTTGTTTCTTTCCGGGTTGCTTCTCTCGTTAGCTTCGGTTTCGTTCCGGAGTTGTGAGGATTCGTTCAACTACGTCCGTTTGTCTTCTTCATGGACACGTTCTTCTTCCTTGCGGGATTTCAGGCAAGATGACCGCTACCCTGGATCTCACTACTATCATTGCTATGCTAGTTGCCTCGTTCTTTCGCTATGCTGCGCTACCTATTACCTGTTTGTCCAGCCATCCCATATTGCCATGAACCCCTAACCTTTGACACCATTCCTATGCAAACCATTGTTTGGCTATGTTCCCGCTTTGCTCAGCCCCTCTTATAGCGTTGCTAGTTGCGGTGAAGTTGAAGATTTCTCCATGGTGGGCAGGGTTTATGTTGGGATATCACAATATCTCTTATATTATTAATGCATCTATATACTTGGTAAAGGGTGGAAGGCTCGGCCTTATGCCCGGTGTTTTGTTCCACTTGCCGCCCTAGTTTCCGCCATACCGGTGTTATGTTCCCGGATTTTGCGCCCCTTACGCGGTCGGGTGATTTATGGGACCCCCGACAGTTCGCTTTGAATAAAACTTGTCCAAAGAAGGCCCAACCTTGGTTTTACCATTTGCCTCACCACCACCTATCCCTTTCCTTGGGTCGGCCAACCCGAGGGTCATATTTATTTTAGCCCCCGGCCGGTGCTTGTCTAAGTGTTGGTCCGAACCGAGCCACTCATGGGCCACCTCGTGGCAACTCGAGGGCTGGTTTTACTCAGAGCCTGTCTCATCCGGTGTTGCCTCGAGAACGAGATATGTGCAGCTCCTATCGGGATTGTCGGCAAGATCGGGCGGCTTTGCTGGTCTTGTTTTACCATTGTCGAAATGTCTTGATGTACCGGGATACCGAGTCTGATCGGAGTGTCTCGGGTGAAGGTCTATTCCTTCGATGATCGCGAGAGCTTGTCATGGGCTAAGTTGGGACACCCCTGCAGGGTATAAACTTTCGAGAGCCGTGCCCGCGGTTATGTGGCAGATGGGAATTTGTTAATGTCCGGTTGTAGACAACTTGACACTTGATCCAAATTAAAACGCATCAACCGAGTGTGTAGCCGTGATGGTCTCTTCTCGGCGGAGTCCGGGAAGTGAACACGGTTTCTGTGTTATGTTTGACGTAAGTAGGTGTTCAGGATCACCTCTTGATCATTGCTAGTTGACGACCGTTCCGCTTGTTCTCTTCTCGCTCTTCTTTGCGTATGTTAGCCACCATACTTGCTTAGTCGCTGCTGCAACCTCACCACTTTACCCCTTCCTTTCCCATTAAGCTTTGCTAGTCTTGATACCCATGGTAATGGGATTGCTGAGTCCTCGTGACTCACCAGATACTTCCAAAACCAGTTTGCAGGTGCCTATGTTACCGAAAGCGGTGACGAATCAAGCTCAAGGAGGAGCTCGATGAAGATCTTGCCTTTGTGTTGTTTCATTCTAGTTGATCAAGAGTGGAGCCCGGTTAGGGTCGATCGGGACCGTTGTCGATTTGGGGTTCTTCTTTATTTTGGTTCCGTAGTCGGACCTTGATTGTATCTGGATGATGTAATGCTTTATTCATGTATTTGTGTGAAGTGGCGATTGTAAGCCAACTATGTATCTTTTCCCTTATGTATTACTTGGGTTGTGTGAAGATTACCTCACTTGCGACATTGCTTTCAATGCGGTTATGCCTCTAAGTCGTGCTTCGACATCGGGAGATATAGCCGCATCGAGGCGCTACAAGTTGGTATCGAGCCGACCCTCATGATACACGGATGGTTGCGAGCAGTGCGCGGTCATGTTGTTCATGACGTTTGTGACCCGTCGTGGCACCCACATGGCACATGTACCGGACTAGATGCATGAGACGGTTGTGCCAAGAGGAACGTTCTGTGGCCCGACGAGGACGCCGGTTCCTCCGAGTGGGGTGTATGTAATAGCCGGCTTATTAGGGATGATAGACTACTCATATCAATAAGGAATTCTTCTTTTCCGGATCCCATTCGGACGTAACTCCAAAGTTAAGCGTGCTCAGCTTGGAGTAGTTTGAGGATGGGTGACCGACCGAAGTTGCTCTCGGGTGCGCACGAGTGAGGACAAAGTGCAGAAAAGACTAGTATTGATCTATGGGGCCATCTAGATCCCGCCAGAGTAACGACCACCGGCGGGTGTGTCCGGGCGTTACAAGTTGGTAATCGAGCCTTCCCGACCTTAGGAGCCCCCACCGCTTGATCGCTTTTAGTGGCCGAGTTGTGTCTAGAAAATGTTTTGAGTCATTTAGGATTATATATATCGGAGAGTTTAGGAATTCTTTTTACTCCCCAGTCCTTCGACCTTCCGTGAGGTATCCCGACGAGAGTTTTGACTCTTCTCTTCTCAAATTTCACTAAAAATTTTTTTAGGATCACGCTGGTATCTTAGAATCGTTCGATGGTTTTATGATGACAACATTGTCTTGGTTGCCTCGACATTTAGGGGTTGTGGCGTGTCCCGGGAGTTGAGCTCCGAGGTGTTGTCGCCATAATTTTATCGTTGCAGTTCTCGAATACCGAGTTTAGTACGCCGACATCGAAAATCTCTTTTATGCGCTTGTTGGTGAGATAACCCGCTAACCCAAAGATCGAGGTGAGTACGGAGTATTGCCATGACTCGTATAACGGATGCTTTTCAAGGTTGAGGTAGACGATTTCGAAGGTTTCTTGGTTATGTGTTGACGGATGGATACACTGGATGTAGGGATTGTTAGTTTGTGTGAGATATATTGCTCCCTGTATCCCCAACACCTGATTGCATAACCGGAAAATTTCGGGAGTTTCATAGGTGGGAATTCAAGTAGCTCTTAGGATATCTTTCCGACGGATGTATGATATGAAATTGGGGTTCGACGCCTAGTGGTCCGCCTATTCACGGTTGGTTTTACAGTTGGTCTCGTTGTGTCTTAAAGAGTCCTTGGCTATGCCGACTGGGACGCTTCAGATGTCATGTGCTTTGCCTTGTACATGATGGTCTTTCAGACGATTGAGCCCGTGTAGGCCCCACCACTAAAACTTCGGACGAAATCTCTATCATATGTTTGTTCCGGCTTATTCTGCAAGCCAGTCCTTTGTTTTTGTTTTGAGTTGTGGTATTCGAGTTGCTTCAATGTCAAGTGTTGATTCCATACCTTTCCGAAACGGTGTTCTCATACTCCGATGTGAATACCAATCCTTCTCGACAATCGAGATTGTCATGTAAACTCTTTTCCAACCGGTGCGTTTCTCTTCGAGATGATCCGATCATTCTCCCCATCCGCAAGATCATTTCTAAGTTTTCTCAACGGTGTTTGTTTCATTCATCCCAAGTTGTCTTTGTTTTTCCCCGCCCTCCCACCCTTTTTCTTCAAGGACTCATTTATCTTAATCAAGTATCCATTTATTCATGTGAAGTCTCTTCATTCTTTTCTTTCAATGTTCTGATCCGGTGATCCCTCGTGAAGATGCTCACGAGCTTTCAAGTTCATCATCCTTCATTGTTGTTTCTTCTCCGGTGGGTCCAATTCAACCTTTCAGTGTGGATCATATTCCTTTTTCCTCATTTCAATGTCTTCTCATACCGGTGCACCTCATTATCATTCTACTTCTCGCTATTTGTTGTTCTGGAGTGCTGAAGATATCTCACAAGACTTGTGTTTCCATTCTTAATCCGTTCAAGCTATTTGGAGATTATTATCCCATTCAAGTCATTTAATTCAACCGGTGCAACATCTCTTTAAATCATTTCCAACGGTGTTTTCTTTTGAGTGGGCCCTAACCCACAGGATTTTTCCCAGGATCTTACCTGACTCTTCTATTATTCCGGAGCTATTCCTAAATTCTTCTCCAAGTTTGACGTAAGAATGAGTTGTCATCAGTCAAATGATTTTCTCCAAGATCTTTCAAATTCTTTTCATAGTTGGCTCAACCTCTTCGCTTTTGATTCTTCCGGTGTGCCTCAATAATTCAGGGGATGTTTCTCGTTGTCATTCTCATCATTGAAGACCAAGAAGAGTTTCTCTTTAATCTTGCTCTATTCTCTTCAAGATTCATGGTGCTAGCTTGGTTGCCATCCTCTCATAATTGTTTTCGATTGTGAGAATCTTTTTCACCCATCCGGAGCATTTTAGGAGTCTTTTCGGTTCCATTCTTTGAAGCCCATCATCTCAAGATTATTCATTCAAGCTTTCAGCTCTCGTTCTCCAAATCATACCGTGCATCATTCAAGTATTCTCTTATCAGCTCGTGATCTATTCGCTCATTTGTATCTAAATCCTCTAGTATCTTCATTCGCTTTCCAATTCTTCCGGTGAATTGTGCCTTTGCTACGTTCATTTTCAATTCTTACGGTGGTTCGTTCAAGATTTCACCTCTTTCGTTATCATATCAATTCATTCGTTCTTTTCAATCCCACCGGTGGTTCCATCAAGACCTTCTCAAGTTTTGATATATCTCTTTTAATCCTTTCTACGAGAATAAGTAGTATGCCAAATCCATTGCTTGTCATCAATTTAAATTGGTGAAGGATAGGCATAACGTAATTCTTATTACTGTTCATCCAAGTGATTAATTTCTTCTTTCCGGAGTTGTTCATCATATCACATTCTTGGTTCGAGACGCTTCATCTTTTCTTTTCCGGAGTTCCAAGCTCTAATTATCACGAAGATCCATCTAAATCATTGCAAGGCTTCACCTTGTGTTTTCAACTTCTCTCTCTTTTCATCATCCTTTTATTACCGGAGTTCTTCATGGAGGCTCTACATGGTGGTTCATCAAGGATTTAATTCCTTCTCAAAGTTTTCATCCAGATTCTTTCCTAAGGAGCTCAAGCTTTCTTCATATGGTAATCCGGAGTGCAATTCCTTCTATCTTATCTTTTGAGATGGTGTTATGTCACTCTTGACTATTTCCTTCATGTTTCATGATTCATTTTGTTGTCAAGAATGAGATATTTTAAATCCATCAGTCTCTTCATTGGAGTTATCTTGGGTTATATTTCACCTAAAGCTTTCCCTAAGGATTGTTGCTAGTTATGGTGCTTATAAATGACCCAAGTTCTTCATTTGTCCTCCCGGTGAAACAAGTTTCTCGTCTCCTTGTTGATATCAGTCCAATCATTTGTTTCCGTTGGTGGCAGATGTTAACCTCATAATTTTGAGATGTTTACATAAGCCCACTACAAATTTATTCCTTTCGTTGTTGGTTTTCCAACAACTCCGTTCTAGCATTTCTTGTAAGCGTGCTCTTTCAAGATTTTGTTTCCTCCGCATAATCCTTCTTTTTAAGGAGGCTCTTACAAATTCAATTGTGATAGAAGTTGTTATTCTCTTCTCTGTTCTCTCGATTCCACTCTTTCATTTGTCCCGAAGGCATTGTGATGTTTTTCTTTGACCCATTATATCATTTTGGAGATCATGTTCTTTTCTTGCTTATCCATTTTACCGCAGTGTCGTGTTTTCATTCGAGTTCTCTCATCTTATCAAGTTTTGCCTCCCTTCTCAACCGGAGTGCGGTTTGTAATGTTTCTTATCCTTGTGCCATTCTTTCAATTCCGGATGCAGTGTGTTGTTGATTTCATCATGTATCCTCTCATCTTGTCAAGTTCATGTTCAATTCCTTCCATTTACAGTCGGAGTGCTGCCCAAATTATATCATTCTTCCTCTCTCATCTTGTTTAACCGGAGTGGTTTCGAATTCCATCTTGTCCATTAAACTTTTGATTCATGTCTTTGCAACCTTCAAATTCTCGTATGTTCCTTCTTCCTCTTTTCTAACGGATTGTTTGCAACTCGTTCATCTCGGTTGCACTCTTTCTTTTAAATTGCTCAACATCTCAAGGTTTTTGGTTTCACTCATTGGTCAAAGAAGCAACTTAGTTTTACCCCTTATCTTCCTCTTCCTTTTCCCTCCGGTGCCATCCTAGATCTCGGGACGAGATCCTCTCGTAGTGGTGGAGTGTTGTAACACCCCGGATACAACTTTCCATATCTGTAACTCCGACTCTTGCCATTCCGGCGATGCGATATTTTATTTTCTCCGTGGTTGGGTTTTTGTTCTTTTGTTTTTGTATTTTGTTCATGTCTTGCATCTCATCTCATCGCATCATTCGCATTGCATCGGCACTCCGTTGCCGTCATATTTTAAAACCTGCACCCGCTCATAGATTGCTTCTTTCTTTCTTTGCCTGCGTTGGCATTTTGTCGGGCCCTTGTCCTCGTTGATCTCCTCGGACCGCTTTGCCTTTGTTGACCTTCTCGCAGACCATTTGGACCCCTCTCTTCTCTCTTTCTCCGAGACCAACAAAACCCTTTGTCTCCATGGCGTTCCGTCAAACCCCTCTTGTGTGCATCCGTTGTTAGTTGCCGCTTCTCCTTCGCCTCCGCTGACGTTTCTCGGACCAACCGTTCTTTTGTTGTCGACCGTTTGAATTCTCTCGCACAACCACCCCTCCTCTTTCGGGCGTCCGAAACTTGCCCGAACCCGACCCGCTCAGTCATCGCCGTTGGGTCCGGATCATCCCCTAACATCTACAAAATATCTCCATTTTCTCTATTGGACTCCCTAGTTATTTTATTTCGAACCGTCCGATCACGATCGGAGGGATCCGATAGCCCCTAAACTAATCCCTTACCTATATAAACAGGTCCAACCCTAGATCCTAGGGGTCTTGTCCCATCCTTCCTATCCCGCGCCGCCACTCCACGAGTCCCCCTCGGGATTCATCCGCCCGATCCATCCATCCAGTCGATCCCCACCTCCTCGTTTTGCGAACCCAGCCAACCAGCGCCTCCACTCGATCCCTGGCCGCCTCCTGCCCGGGCGTTTCCTCGCCTCGATCTGGATCGAGGAGCCCGAGCCCCAGTACCGCCCATCTCCCTCCTGCGCTCGACCTCGTCCCCAACTACCTGCATCTAGCGACCCCAGGACCGTCGCCTTCTTCTCCCCGTCAGCCCCGCCGCCGGCGACCGCAAGCAACCAGGAGCTCGATCTCCTTCTCCCAGTCCGCGCCTCCCCATCATCAGCTCCGGCGCCAAGCCGCCTCCAAGCTCTGCCTCGCCGGAGATCCCGCGTCGCCAGCTGCGTCGCCGCCGACCACCAGTCCCGCTGCCGCCGAAGCTGCATCACGCCCCATCGCCGTGCTCCTCACCGACGCCGTCCGCGCCCTTCTCTGCCTCGGATCCGGCTGGTTCCGCCTCCGCCACGGCCTTCTGCCGGATCCCGCCGCCTGGCTGCCGATTCGCGCCCCCGAGTCCTCACTCGCCGCCCTTTTCGCCTCGCTCGCCGGAGCCTCGCCGCGCCAAGCCGCCGCCAAGCGCTTGTCCTCTCGCCGCTGCTGCTTACATCTTCAGAGCGAGCAGCTCGCTTCGCTTTTGCCCGCTCCGCTGACGCGTGCGCCCCAGTATTCAGGCCGCCAAGGCCTGGCCTCCTCCTCTCCGAGCCGGCCCATGAGGCCCAGCGATGGCCGGCCTCCTCTGCCTCCCCGACCGGGCCGAAGCCCATGGTGAGATGCCCCCAGCGCCTGTTCCTGTTGGGCCAGGCTACAGATTCGGCCCATGTCTGTTTTTTTTCCCAGAACTGTGATTTTAACCTTTTTTCAGTGAATTACTGTTTTACAGAAAAACCCCTAATGTTCATGCATATAAAAACTTCACAACCGTGCATCGGTTTATAACAAACTTTATATGTAAAATGCTTAGAATTTCATCTAGTTTCATAATATGCCATTTTCATCCATGTTTAAAATGATTAAAATGATGTTTGCTTAAATTTGCTCCAATGCCATGTTAAAATGATTTAATTCATAACTAAATAACCGTAACTCCGATTTTAATAAACTTTATATGTAAATGGGGTAGAATTTTGCCTAGTTTAACATGGTGCACTCATCTTGCATGTTTAACAACTTTAAAATATGGTTTAGGACAGATCAGTACCGAATCTAAAATATGTGCATGGGGATTTTCCGGACTTGTTGGTTGTTGTTCCGGCCTCATTTAAACTTGCCTAGAGTAGGTAGTTTCGTCATGTTTCACCTCTTGCCATGCTTAACAACATTTAATATTGATGAGTAGCATAACGACATCAAACTAAATAATTGCATGTGGTGTTCATCAATATGCAACTCGTTGCATATTGAGCTCCACTTAATTTGTAGGATTGCTTGTGCACTTTGCCATGCCATGCCATGCCTCATTAAACCGGACATGCATCATATTTGTCTGCGCATCATGCCATGATTATGCTCGTGTGTTTACTATGTCGTTTGTTTCTTTCCGGGTTGCTTCTCTCGTTAGCTTCGGTTTCGTCCGGAGTTGTGAGGATTCGCTCAACTACGTCCGCTTGTCTTCTTCATGGACACGTTCTTCTTCCTTGCGGGATTTCGGGCAAGATGACCGCTACTACTCGATCTCACTACTATCATTGCTATGCTAGTTGCCTCGTTCTTTCGCTATGCTGCGCTACCTATTACCTGTTTGTCCAGCCATCCCATATTGCCATGAACCCCTAACCTTTGACACCATTCCTATGCAAACCATTGTTTGGCTATGTTCCCGCTTTGCTCAGCCCCTCTTATAGCGTTGCTAGTTGCAGGTGAAGTTGAAGATTTCTCCATGGTGGACAGGGTTTATGTTGGGATATCACAATATCTCTTATATTATTAATGCATCTATATACTTGGTAAAGGGTGGAAGGCTCGGCCTTATGCCTGGTGTTTTGTTCCACTCTTGCCGCCCTAGTTTCCGTCATACCGGTGTTATGTTCCCGGATTTTGCGTCCCTTACGCGGTCGGGTGATTTATGGGACCCCCCTGACAGTTCGCTTTGAATAAAACTTGTCCAGCAAGGCCCAACCTTGGTTTTACCATTTGCCTCACCACCACCTATCCCTTTCCCTTGGGTCGGCCAACCCGAGGGTCATCTTTATTTTAGCCCCCGGCCAGTGCTTGTCTAAGTGTTGGTCCGAACCGAGCCGCCTGCGGGGCCACCTCGTGGCAACTCGAGGGCTGGTTTTACTCGTAGCCTGTCTCATCCGATGTTGCCCTGAGAACGAGATATGTGCAGCTCCTATCGGGATTGTCGGCGATCGGGCGGCTTTGCTGGTCTTGTTTTACCATTGTCGAAATGTCTTGATGTACGGGATACCGAGTCCGATCGGAGTGTCTCGGGTGAAGGTCTATTCTTCGATGATCGCGAGAGCTTGTCATGGGCTAAGTTGGGACACCCCTGCAGGTATAAACTTTCGAGAGCCGTGCAGCGCGGTTATGTGGCGATGGGAATTTGTTAATGTCCGGTTGTAGACAACTTGACACTTGATCCAAATTAAAACGCATCAACCGAGTGTGTAGCCGTGATGGTCTCTTCTCGGTGAGTCCGGAAGTGAACACGGTTTCTGTGTTATGTTTGACGTAAGTAGGTGTTCAGGATCACCTCTTGATCATTGCTAGTTGACGACCGTTCCGCTTGTTCTCTTCTCGCTCTTCTTTGCGTATGTTAGCCACCATACTTGCTTAGTCGCTGCTGCAACCTCACCACTTTACCCCTTCCTTTCCCATTAAGCTTTGCTAGTCTTGATACCCATGGTAATGGGATTCGAGTCCTCGTGACTCACCGGATACTTCCAAAACCAGTTTGCGGTGCCTATGTTATGAAAGCGGTGGACGAATCAAGCTCAAGGAGGAGCTCGATGAAGATCTTGCCTTTGTGTTGTTTCGTTCTAGTTGATCAGTAGTGGAGCCCAGTTGGGGTCGATCGGGGACCGGTTGTCGCATTTGGGGTTCTTCTTTTATTTTGGTTCCGTAGTCGGACCTTGATTGTATCTGGATGATGTAATGCTTTATTCATGTATTTGTGTGAAGTGGCGATTGTAAGCCAACTATGTATCTTTTCCCCTTATGTATTACTTGGGTTGTGTGAAGATTACCTCACTTGCGACATTGCTTTCAATGCGGTTATGCCTCTAAGTCGTGCTTCGACACGTGGGAGATATAGCCGCATCGAGGGCGCTCTGTTGTCCTCGTGGACCTTCGGGTTCAAGAGCAACTTGATCCAAGTACCTTGATCATCATCATTGTTTTCCTCTTGATTGGTGTGGGCATCACAGAACGGTTTCTGCGCTGCACCACCTTCCCGCTCGAGAGGTAGTACTTCATCGAGTTCTACTTTCCTCCCACTTACTTCTTTCGAGAGAAACTCTTTTTCCAGAAAGCATCCGTTCTTGGCAACAAAGATCTTGCCTTCGGATCTTAAGTAGAAGGTATACCCGACAGTTTCCTTAGGGTATCCTATGAATACGCATTTTTCCGACTTGGGTTCGAGCTTTTCAGTTGAAGTTTCTTGACATAAGCATCGCATCCCCAAACTTTTAGAAACGACAGCTTAGGTTTCTTCCCAAACCATAATTCATACGGTGTCGCCTCAACGGATTTAGATGGTGCCCTATTTAAAGTGAATGTAGCTGTCTCTAGAGCGATCCCCAAAATGATAGCGTAAATCGGTAAGAGACATCATAGACCGCACCATATCCAATAGAGTGCGACATTCGACGCTCGACACACCGCTTATTTGAGGTGTTCCAGCGGCGTGAGTTGTGAAACGATTCCACATTTCCTTAAGTGTGTGCCAAATTCGTGACTTAAATATTCTCCTCCACGATCCGATCGCAGAACTTTATCTTTCATCACGTTGATTCTCTACCTCACTCTGAAATTCCTTGAACTTTTCAAAGGTCTCAGACTTGTGTTTCATTAAGTAGACATACCCATATCTACTTAAGTCATCGTGAGAGTGAGAACATAACGATATCCTCCATGAGCCTCAACGCCATTGGACCGCACACATCAAGATGTATGATTTCCAACAAGTTGGTTGCTCGCCCATTGTTCCGAGAACGGAGTCTTGGTCATTTTGCCCAAGAGGCATGGTTCGCATGTGTCAAACGATTCATAATCAAGAGACTCTAAAAGTCCATCAGCATGGAGCTTCTTCATGCGCTTGACACCAATGTGACCAAGGCAGCGAGTACACAAGTATGTGGGACTATCGTTATCAACTTTACATCTTTTGGCATCCACACTATGCACATGTGTAATATTACGCCGAGATTCATTAAGAATAAACCATTGACCATCGGAGCATGACCATAAAACATATCTCTCATATAAATCGAACAACCATTATTCTCGACTTAAATGAGTAGCCATCTCAGATTAAACGAGATCCGGATACAATGTTCATGCTCAAACATGGCACTAAATAACAATTATTGAGGTTCAAAACTAATCCCAGAGGTAAATGTAGAGGCAGCATGCCGACGGTGATCACATCGACTCTAGAACCATTCCCGACGCGATCGTCACCTCGCCCTTCGCCGATCTCCGCTTATTCCGCAGCTCCTGCTGTGAGTTACAAATATGAGCAACGGCACCGTATCAAATACCCGGGAGTTACTACGAGTCTTGGTAAGGTACACATCAATTACATGTATATCAAATATACCTTTGGTGTTGCCGGCCTTCTTATCCGCTAAGTATTTGGGGCAGTTCCGCTTCAAAGGATCCTTCCCTTGCAATAAAAGCACTCGAGTCTCGTGCTTGGGTCCATTCTTTGACTTCCTCCCGCAACAAAGCTTACGGGCGCGGCAACATCTTTGCCGTCCTTCTTGAAGTTCTTCTTACCCTTGCCCTTCTTGAACTTAGTGGTCTTATTGACCATCAACACTTGATGTTCTTTCTTGATTTCAGCCTCTGCTGACTTTAGCATCGAGAACACTTCAGGAATGGTCTTTTCCATCCCCTGCATGTTGTAGTTCATCACAAAGCTCTTGTAGCTTGGTGGGAGCGACTGGAGGATTCTGTCAATGACCGCCTCATCTGGGAGGTTAATGTTCAACTGGGTCATACGATTGTGCAACCCAGACATCTTCAGGATGTGCTCACTGACAGAACTGTTCTCCTCCATCTTACAACTGTAGAACTTGTCGGAGACATCATATCTCTCGACCCGGGCATGAGCTTGGAAAACTAGTTTCAGCTCTTCGAACATCTCATATGCTCCGTGATGCTCAAAACGCTTTTGGAGCCCCGGTTCTAAGCTGTAGAGCATGCCGCACTGAACGAGGGAGTAATCATCAGCACGAGATTGCCAAGCGTTCATAACGTCTTGGTTCTTCGACGGAGCGCCACCTAGCGGTTCGTCTAGGACATATTGCTTCCTGGCAGCTATGAGGATGATCTCGTGTTCCGGACCCAAATCCGATAGTTGCTGCCATCATCTTTCAGCTTGGTTTTCTAGGAACGCGTTGAAGTTCATGTTGACATTAGCGTTGGCCATTGATCTACAAGACATATTTGCAAAGGTTTTAGACTAAGTTCATGATAATAAAGTTCTAATCAAATTATGAACTCCCACTTAGATTAGACATCCTCTAGTCATCTAAGTGTTACACGATCCGAGTCGACTAGCCCGTGTCCGATCATCACGTGAGACGGACTAGTCATCGTCGATGAACATCTTCATGTTGATCGTATCTTCCATACGACTCGTGTTCGACCTTTCGGTCTCCGTGTTCCAAGGCCATGTCCGCACATGCTAGGCTCGTCAAGTTAACCCTAAGTGTTTTATTTGTGTAAAACTGTCTTACACCCGTTGTATGTGAACGTAAGAATCCATCACACCCGATCATCACGTGGTGCTTAGAAGTTTATTTAACTGTAGCAACGGTGCACGATTAGGGAGAACACTTCTTGAAATTTTGTAAGGGATCATCTTATTTACTACCATCGCCCTAAGTAAACAAGATGTAAAAGCATAATAAACATCACATGCAATTATATAGTTGTGACATGATATGGCCAATATCATAAAGCTCCATTGATCTCCATCTTCGGGGCTCCATGATCATCTTGTCACCGGCTTGACACCATGATCTCCATCATCATGATCTCCATCATCGTGTCTTCATGAAGTTGTCACGCCAACGACTACTTCTACTTCTATGACTAACGTTTAGCAATAAAGTAAAGTAGTTTACATGGCGTTCTTCAATGACACGCAGGTCATACAAAAATAAAGACAACTCCTATGGCTCCTGCCGGTTGTCATACTCATCGACATGCAAGTCGTGAATCCTATTACAAGAACATGATCTCATACATCACAATTCATCATTCATCACAACTTCTGGCCATATCACATCACTTGATCAATCGCTGCAAAAACAAGTTAGACGTCCTCTAATTGTTGTTGCATCTTTTACGTGGCTGCGATTGGGTTCTAGCAAGAACGTTTTCTTACCTACGAATCACCACAACGTGATTTTGTCAACTTCTATTTACCCTTCATAAGGGCCTTGTTCATCGAATCCGCTCCAACTAAAGTGGGAGAGACAGACACCCGCCAGCCACCTTATGCAACTAGTGCATGTCAGTCGGTGGAACCGGTCTCACGTAAGCGTACGTGTAAGGTTGGTCCGGGCCGCTTCATCCCACAATACCGTTGAGCAAGAAAAGACTAGTAGAGGCAAGTAAGATGACAAGATCAACGCCCACAACAAATTGTGTTCTACTCGTGCATTAGAGAACTACATATAGACCTAGCTCATGATGCCACTATTGGGGAACGTTGCAGAAAATTAAATTTTTTCCTACGGCTTCACCAAGATCCATCTATGAGTTCATCTAAGCAACGAGTATTGGGAGAGAGATTGCATCTACATACCACTTGTAGATCGCGTGCGGAAGCTTGCAAGGTGATGATGGAGTCGTACTCGAACGTGATCCAAATCACCGATGTCCAAGTGCTGAACGGACAGCACCTCCGCGTTCAACACACGTACGGGACGAGCGACGTCTCCTCCGTCTTGATCCAGCAAGGAGGAAGGAGAGGTTGAGGAAGACAGCTCCACCGGCAGCACGACGGCGTGGTGATGGTGGAGAAGCAAGATCTCGGCTGTGGCTTCGCCGAGCGCCACGGAGGAGGAGAAGTGTTGGGAGGGAGGGCTGCGCCTTGGAGATGGGGTACAGCAGCCCCTCCTCCCCCTTATATAGGCCCCCAGAGGCTGCCCTCGAGATCCAATCTCCGGGGGCGGCGGCCAAGGGGTGGAGTGCCCCCTGCCAAGTGGGCGCTTCACCCCTAGGGTTTCAACCCTAGGCGCGGGGTGGGCCTGGGGGCGCACCAGCCCACTATGGGCTGGTTCCTCCCACTTCAGCCCTTGGGGCCCTCCGGATAGGTGGCCCCACCGGTGGACCCGGGACCCTTCCGGTGGTCCCAGACATTACCGGAAACCTCAAACTTTCCCGATGGCCAAATACCACTTCCTATATATTATTCTTTACCTCCGGACCATTCCAAACTCCTCGTGACGTCCGGGATCTCATCTGGGACTCAACAACATTCGGTAGTCACATACTTGACTTCCTACTAACCCTAGCGCCATCGAACCTTAAGTGTGTAGACCCTACGGGTTCGGGAGACACGTAGACATGACCGAGACGACTCTCGGGCAATAACCAACAGCAGGGTCTGGATACCCATGTTGGCTCCCACACGCTCCTCGATGATTTCATCGGTTGAACCACGATGTTGAGGATTCGATCAAACCCTGTATGCAATTCCTTTTGTCAATCGGTACGTTACTTGCCCGAGACTCGATCGTCGGTATCCCAATACCTTGTTCGGTCTCACATCGCAAGTCACTTTACTCATACCGTAATGCATGATCCGTGGCCAACACCTTGGTCACATTGAGCTCATTATGATGATGCATTACCGAGTGGGGCCAGAGATACCTCTCCGTCATACGGAGTGACAAATCCAGCCTCGATCCGTGTCAACCCAACAGATACTTCGGAGATACCTGTAATGCACCTTTATAGTCACCCGATTACGTTGTGACATTTGATACACCCAAGGCACTCCTACGGTAACCGGAGTTACACGATCTCATGGTCGAAGGAAGAGATACTTGACATTGGCCAAGCTTCTAGCAAACGAACTATACGATCTTTTATGCTATGCTTAGGATTGGGTCTTGTCCATCACATCATTCTCCTAATGATGTGATCCGTTATCAACGACATCCAATGTCCATAGTCGAAACCATGACTATCTATTGATCACAACGGGCTAGTCAACTAGAGGCTCACTAGGGACATATTGGGGTCTAAGTGTTCACACGTGTATTACGATTTCCGGATAATACAGTTATAGCATGAAGAAAAGACAATTATCATGAACATTGAAATATAATAATACTTTTATTATTGCCTCTAGGGCATATTTCCAACAGAAGACAATCTGCGCGCCGGACTCATCATCATTGAAGCCTGGTTCAGGGGCTACTGAGGGAGTCCTGGATTAAGGGGTCCTCAGATAGCCGGACTATATACTTTGGCCGGACTGTTGGACTATGAAGATACAAGATTGAAGACTTCGTCCCATGTCCGGATGGGACTCTCCTTTGCGTGGAAGGCAAGCTTGGCAATTCGGATATGTAGATCTCCTTCTCTGTAACCGACTATGTGTAACCCTACACCCTTCGGTGTCTATATAAACCGGAGGGTTTAGTCCGTAGGACAACAACAATCATAATCATAGGCTAGCTTCTAGGGTTTAGCCTCTACGATCTCGTGGTAGATCAACTCTTGTAATACTCATATCATCAAGATCAATCAAGCAGGAAGTAGGGTATTACCTCCACCGAGAGGGCCCGAACCTGGGTAATACATCGTGTCCCCTGCCTCCTGTTACCATAAGCCTTAGACGCACAGTTCGGGACCCCCTACTCGAGATCCGCCGGTTTTGACACCGACAATGGGTCAAGTCAATCACATCATTCTCTAATGACGTGATCCCGTTAATCAAATGACAACTCATGTCTATGGCTAGGAAACTTAACCATCTTTGATTCAACGAGCTAGTCAAGTAGAGGCATGCTAGTGACACTTATTAAACACATGTATCAAGTTTCCGGTTAATACAATTCTAGCATGAATAATAAACATTTATCATAAAATAAGGAAATAAATAATAACTTTATTATTGCCTCTAGGGCATATTTCCTTCACCTTCTTCTTAATCAATGAAATGGCAAGACTTTTGCCTTGTTTCAAAAAAAAGATGACGGGGTCTTCAGGAACTAGTGGATCCATGTCATCGCTGAAACAGAACAATGGAGAAAAAGGTTGATATACATATTCCAAAGAGGAATATAGTAACCATTAATTTGAAATAATAGTTATGTAAGTACTCAACTAATATATCTTACTCTGTACAACCAAATTGTTTGCATCTAAGATGCATCACATAGCAAGTAATGCAACTGTGATAGTGATTCAGTTGGTTGTAATGCAATCGACTGTAGATTAACTAGGATTTTCAGGAGAACGTGAGTTGAAGTACTACTCCCTTCGTAACTTAATGTAAGAAGTTTTTTGACATTGTCATAGACACCAAAAACGTCTTATAAAAAGTTATAGAGGAGTGCATCGTTTTACAAAAATGTTGAATGGAGCTCGGCCTTCATGGAGGCTGACTTTGAAATGATCACAATTCAAATCTGCATGCTTAATTTTTTTTAAGAAAAATACACATATACTTAGAGATATGATGCACATGTGTATAAATTTTCAGGACGAAATACATTAAAATGAATGCTACACAAAAAAAAAATCAAATCTGAGACTTTTTGGTAGATACACTATTCATCCTCAAAGTTCATGAAATTTGCCTTTTTTGCACAGATCGCATTTGAAGGTATTTCATCCTGAAATTTTACACACAGACACATCACATCCTCATTGACTTGTAAAAAAGAAAATTAGGTTTTTTTACACTAAAATGTTTGATTTTCTTTTCATTTTCCTTCTGATTGATGGCAATCATGGATTCATGGTTCATGCATCAATATCGATGGGGACATTGTTTTTATTTTCTTTTCATTTTACTTCTGCAAAAAACTTTCAGGTTTAAAGAAACAGAATCTAAAAAGTTTTCCATTATTTTGATAAATGTTTACCAAGTTGGAAAAAATCAGGAATTTCAAATAAACGGATTTAAAAAATGAATTTTAAAAACTTTCCCAGAGTAAAAAAATTGTTCATGAATTGTAAAAAATCAAATTAAAATTTTTCAAGATTTTTAGAAATTTTCTCAGATTTAAAAAAACAATTGTGAATTTGAAAAAAATTGTACCAAAATTCCAAAAAGATAGCACAACTTAAGTAAAATGTTCCCAGATTTCAATAAAGATATGAATTTAAAAATGTCCTAAATTCAAAAAAATATTAATGATCTTGAGGAATGTTCCTGGATTTCAAAAAAATCCCCGTGCACTTTTAAAATGTCCCGGACTTGAAATTTTTTGAATTTCATAAAATGTTCGAAATTTGATAAATGTTCCCGGGTTTCAAAAAAATCATGAATTTGAAAATTGTTCTGAATTTAAAAAATAGTGATTTCCAAAATGTTCTCTGATTTCAATATTTGTTCGGCAATTTGAAAAAATGTTCTCGGATTTCACAAAATCATGAATTTGAAAATATATTCCATATTTCAAAAGAAAACAGTATTTGAAAAATTAAAAATTAAAACTAAAAAGAAAGAATAAAAATGAAAAGGAAAGAAGAATAAAGAAAACACAAAGAATAACCAAAAATGAAAAACAAGGAAAACGACTAGAAAAATGAAGGAAAAACAAAACGCGGCAAACAGATGAACGGGCCATCACATTATGCGCCAGTAGTGGTGCACCTTTGATCGCTATCCTCCGACCCGCGTGGGGAATAGGATCATTTGTTTGCTGAGCTCGTTGGCAAAATTTTAGCGGGCATGTTTGATTGCAGTAGATTATTTGGGCCTCACCCTCATTCGTTGCGCTGGAGGCGAGAAAAAAATGAATTCACTAGTTAAGGCTTACCCCATGCAAAAGTCATTCCCCATCTTCTTGGGGCTAACACGTGGCACTGCTTGTGCATCACTTGTCGCAATCTGGGTATTTTCCTTTTTTTTAGATTCGCTTATTCAAAATATTTTATCTCTTGAACCATGTGTATGAATTTCGAATTGTTTTCACCGTTGGATTTCTCGCATTGAGACCTTCAAAGTAGATCTCATGTTAATGGTTTTTGACAAACCTTTTTAGAAAAAACTGAAAAACAAGAACCGGAAGGAAACAGAAAAACAAAACGAAGATAAAAAACGGCAACTAAACTAAAAAAGGAAGGAAAAACCGGAGCCCAAAAGCCCGGTTGCGGTTTTTCACCTTTTTTTTCCTTTTTTAGAAGCATGGCAGAAGTAAATATGTGCTTCTCATGGAAGCATATTTTTTTTGCAAGAAGACTCGTGAAAGCAAATATGTGCTTGTGCTTCTCGGGGAAGAACATATTTCTTTCCCTTATTGAGAAGTACAGGAAGCAAATATTTGTTGGTTCTGCTTTGCAAAAGAAAAATGTACTTTTTCTCCAAAACGTAGGAACAACTAAAATCCCAAAAACGCATCCAAAAAATAGAACCGAGATCAAGAGAAAACGTCGAACACACGATACGTGACGATGGCTGAATGCACTACTTGCAACGCTCCCTCACTTAAAAATAACCCCTGTGGAAGCCCCCCAAAGGATAACCGTTTGTCAGTTGGTCTCGAGCAAAAAAGGGTTGAAACTCCCCGGCCCGAAGGTCGAAGCCCTCCTGATGAATGGGATTAGGGCATCTCCAGCACCGACCCTCAAATCACCCGCAACTGTCCGGACCGCACAGTTCAGACGTGCTTTGCCATCTGACATGGTCCTGGATCGGTACGTCGACCGCTCCAGCCGCATTCCCGCAAACCGAAGACAAACTGGGAGGGCTTTGTGGGCGTCCGGACCGCAGCCACACCCACATCTGACGAACCTAGTCCACCTAAAACCCCTCCGGCACCCGCGCGCGTTCCCGGCCGTAGCCAGCTGTCTGCATTCACGCCGCTCTAGAGCGGCCAGCCACTCCGCATTCATGCCGGCCTAGAGAGAACATGACCTCTCGCTAGCGCCGGGATTTAAGCTGCTCGTCGGCCCCTACATTTCCATCATGGACCTCAAGTCCATCGGCGGCTGACAGGTCGCAAACTCCTCCGAGAATGATAGGGCATGGGAAGCGGCAGGGCCTTGTGTCTCAAGTGGGTCGGTCTGTCTTCCATGTTCTACTCTTCCTTGCCGGTGACCGCACGCTCACTTCACGGGTCTTGCCACCGCCACTCATGGAGACGGCGGATGGAGGACGCTGTCGCCGGAAAGGAACAACAAGGACTTGGACGACGGACGTCACCCTGGTCTAAGTTTAGGTCCGGTCCCCCCTTTTTTAATGAAAACTGTTAGAAATGTAATTAATGTGTTTGGGTTTGAATGAAATCACGAGGTTTGCATGTAATTTGTCCGGTCTGTATAAGGCCGATTTGAAATGTATGTGGATAGTGTTCGATGGCCGGCTCTCGTATTCATGTTCGTGAACTGGTTTTTCCTGTCCGCGGATGGATGCGGTGTCTAGTTTGCGGGTCAGGAGATGCCCTTTTTTTCGAGAGTACGCAATCGCGTATCTTATTTTTATAGAATGCAGAAAAAGATATACAAGAGACCTCACAATGATGCGAACATCATCGTAGGAACACCCACACCAAACGCCCTAATTAGCCTACTCTCTCACAAAGAATTGTGACCCTTCTACACCCTGAAGAGCTAATTTCCAATCTCTTAAGTTCATCCACTAGCAAGATTCTTGGCATCCAATTGCTGCTCCTCTTTGTCCAAGCGGTGCAGATGACAAAACTGTCAAAACCCCTTCTGTCCATTGTCTTGAAGCCTACTCTGTGCTTAAGCCACCAGTCCACGAGCGAGGGTGTCCGTCTCCGAAGGCACCGGGATGTGAAGTTGCAACTGATGAAAGCATCTAAACCAAACTTCCCGCGCATATACACACTGGGTCCCCCGCAAAAAAATTTACACACTGGATCAAGATGTGTTCGGGTTATCCTCGTTTTGGAGACAAGTGTAGCACGCTGAAATTGGAGATGCCCTTGTGGCTTGCATTTTCTGACCTTGTCGACGCCATTTGTCGGCCGGCGGCACGTCCGTCCGTACCTGGCCACATGTACTACGAGCGAATTTCAGTCGACGCACCTATCCGCCGCACACCCGGTTGGACTGACGCTGACTCCGGCGCCCGCGCGCGGGTCCGGCGGATGCCCGGCCCGATGGCGACGGGACACCGGCCGAACAGGAAGGCATTACTGCTGCACTGTTTACTGTTCAAATGAAGGGAGAAATGCAGCTTTGCTTTAGTTTGGTGACTGATGATTGATTGAGAAGGATCGGTGCGAGAAGCTCCTTTCCTCTCATAAAGCTTCCGGGCCTGGGAATGATCTCATTCAACTGTTGATCGTTGGCGTGCCCCGTGGGCACTAGGCTGAGATTATTTGTTCCTTTGCATGATCGTGTTGCGGTGCCGCCCTGTCTCCGCAATCTTCTGATACTCTCCCGTCAGGACATTGTTAGGCTCGATGCCATCCGTCTATAGTCGCCAGTGAAGGAAACAACATTTGTCTCATCAGGAAGTTCTTCTAACTAAAACCAATACTCACTAGATACATTCGTTTGAGCGACAAGTTTTGACATATTCTTCATCTTGGTCACTTTTTGACATATTCTGTACCTACATGTTTCACACCCCTCTTCTTCTTTCCTTGTTCGCTCTCTCGCCCCACATCACCTTCTCCCACATTTGTTATTACTACCTCCATCCTGGTTTATAGGTCCCCTTTGTAATTTGTGCCAAATTTTGACTAAAGATTTAACTAACAAAATGTTAATGCATGTTAAGAAAAATTATCTCATTGGATTCGTATTTGAACATAGTTTTCAAAAATATAATGTTTGCGTGAACATTTTGTTAGTTTAATCTATGGTCAAAATTTGGCACGAAATACAATGGAGACCAATAAATTCGGACGGAGGTAGTACTTATTAGTCCTTAGGCATCCCACTCACCATGTCATGGAGTTCCGTGGCATGATAATCATCATTGTAATCACACCCCTCCCATGGATGCTACCTCCTTAACTGAAATTGTAGACTCCTCCTTGCCTCACTTCTTCATCCTTGATAGCCCATAGTCTCTGGGCATGGCCATTGTCGCTACTCCCCCCTTCCCCCCGACACGTACAATAACATGATGTACTACATCTATACCAGAATATAGGACTTTTTTGCAGTTTAATTGAACCGCAAAAACATCTTATATTTTGGTACAACTGAACTGCAAAAACTTCTTATATTTTGGTATGAAGGGAGATGTGTATGCATTCACAGTGAAAAGTAGTAGTGCCATTGGAAGGATTTGGCACATTCGTTTATACGTTCGGAGGCATTACCCTAACTATTTTTTAGGAAAACAACAGGACTCTGTTGTGTATTTTTATTGATTTTTTAAATAATTAATACAAATGGCCCAAAACAAAAAAAACTACACAAGCTAGATTACCCTAACTTACCTACAACATTACCCATACCTTATCAAGTACACCATTACGAGGGTGGAAAATGAATTGCCACGAACTTCTGTTAAGAATTAAATTAGCACAATGCAGGTCCATTGCTATGGAGCCATAAAACACGAGAGGTTTGGCCACCAGCTTAGATGGTTAAATGGCGTTAGTGTCATGCGTCTGTTGCACGATTCACGATTAAATAGAGAGCAAAAAATGAGGTAAGAGGGATGTAGTAGGCATTGAGAAGTTTTTGAAGTGACCGTAGTAGTTCCTTTGTAAGATTTAAAGTGAGACAACGTAGCATTTCAATTTTGAAACATATAAGGATAATGTCTGTCGCCGCATTGAAATTACAGTTGTTCTCTCTCTTATGCATGATATAGAACTTGGAGAATTGGTTGGAAAGAGAAACCAAAACCAAGATCGTGATTTTGTGTTGGAGTCGTGGTTTTGCATTTCTTATTTGTGTCTTCTACAAGAATATTATTCTCACATCAGTAGTAGCACACTTGTTTGATTGTGTTAGGCCCCACATGTGAGTAGTCCGTATTTGTTTATGTCTCTTGGAAGGTTGCTGAATCATGTGGAGGAGAGTGTATTTATTTATTGTGAAGGTTGTTGAACCCACGTGCGAACTCACCGCCAACTCTAATCTTTATAAGTAGGAAATATATTGCTAAACAAACTGATACTATGACAGAGCACGGTCAACAATGTTAATTTTGAAGTCTGTTAAAAAGTTAATTTGAAAAATAAAATTACCCATCAATAAATATAATGCTTTGGTTAGAAGAATGACTTGATCATATCTAAGGCATTTTAGCCAATTCGTTATTATTTTTTAGAGAAAAGGCACCGGCCGAGCCTGAGAAGAGCTCGAACCTAGCCCGACTTTGATTAACAAAGACATCAACCGGCTAGGATTACAGGAGCACCACATTACAATGGAAACGAAAGAAAAACAAAGCGGAAAGAAAGGTACATGGCACAAAGTAGAACAGCACACCGGCAACGCCAAAGAGCCAAAGCACTAAACGGCGATGCTGACGACCAACACTAAGCCCACACCAACTAGCCACCTAAGGACACGGAAGGAAGGCACCACCGAGCAAGCATCGAGCTCCGGCTGCGTCCACCGGCAAGCAAGGGCAAAACTTGAGTTGTCTCTGCCGTCGCAAAGGGCCACTACCCTTTCACCCAGGCTCGATGGGTGCCGCACCAGCGACCAGCAAAGTGACTCCTACAAGAGTCCAACACAAGGGGACCGAGTTGCCATAGGAGAACAGGAGGAGCAAACTCACGAACACGGACAACCCACCAAGCGAGCACCTTCACTGGCAGTGGAAGAACAGAGCGCCGGACGTGAGCTGTCGGAAGAAGGCGTAACACCAAGTAGAAGGCCGAAGAAGGCATTGGATTGCATCGGTAGAGCCAAGCAGGATGCATCATGAGGGTCAGGCCATCACGCACCGCCACCACGCCACCAACTGCCCTGCCACCAAGAACTGTTCCCAGCCACCGCCTTCAAGAAGGAGCACGACACCAGGGTGCCGTCGACGCCCAGAACAAGGGAACAAAGGCTTTCGCCATAGCTTGAGGAGGAGGCGGGAGGGAGAGGATCCACCCCAAAGCCTCCAGGAAGGGGATCGGCGCCAAAGGCATCGACTTTGGGGAGGCCGCCACGCTAGCCAGGGGTTTCCCCCGGAACCTCACCCGCATGCCAGATCTGCCAGGCCGGCAACAGAGGACGCCGATAGCAGCCGCCAAGGACCGGCGCCGGCACGGATCGGGACAGATCGAAGCAGGGCGGAGCTTCTACATGGAGCCATGGCGGATTGCGAGGAGCCGCCACCGCACCAGCGTCCGCAGCCCCCACGCCGCCCGGCGGCCGTGGGAGGCTGCCTACTGAGCCGCCGGGCAGAGCCGGCCGCCCGCGCCCACCGGCCGGGGCCGCCGCCCCGGGGAGCCAAGGCCCTCCAACGGAGAGGATGCGTCAGATCCCCGCCGCCACCATCATTGGGGCCGAGCACCCGCGCCTCGGAGGCCCTCAGGCGGCGGCGGAGGGAGGGAAGGAGAGGGGGAAACGCGATGGTGGCGCTAGGGTTAGCCCCCCGAGTCGCCTCAGAGGAGGCGACGCAGGGGAGGGGGAATCTTGTAATATTCTACACTTTCAACAAGTGGCCAATTCGTTATTTTTTGATTCGCAATGCATGGGAAAAGAATTATTTATGATGTTAAAATTCCTATCTGACTAGTAGTGCTTTCTTTGTTGCAATGATTAAATGTAGTGCAACCATCAGGCACTAATGCTCTTTCTTCTTGTAGGAGTCACTGATGTTTCTTTACTTTAGTTAAATAACTAACTTCATTTAGTTATGATAACCAATTAGTATTATTTTCCTTGCAATAGCCACTTGTGAAATATGGAATTACAAATTGCAACTGTACAAAATAGGGAGCCATTGACTAACGACTAGTCTTAAAGGAGTGGACTAGCGTGTGTGACACATGTAACCTTCTTTGTCACCACGATCTCACGATGATCTCAATCGTGGTGCAACAAAATGTGATCGGAGCTGCGTCATAGGCGTGAATGTTCACGCCACATATTTCTCATACATGGCAAACTCCATAACACAAATAGCACATCTTGAAATCGTGCAAGAAATGTTATAAATCAATTCTGATTCTGCAAAGATAACATCAATACAATATACAGTTTCCAATTTTACAAATCACGTGTTCTCAAAAAGGAGCAATTTTTGAAGTTCTAAGGACCATATTCGCCGGCCTCCTCGGATATCTGCGTGCTACAGAGATCGGCGGGCATGGACGACCTCGAGCGCAGGCTGCAGCTCGCTGTGGTGATGTACGTGGGCGGGGCGCGGCCGCTGGTGTCGTGTGAGGATGCTGCGGAGGCGATTGCAGTTCAGCTTGGCATCCCAAGATTCCGGTTTTTGGTCCACAAATTCCACCCTGAGGACTTTCTTGTGGTCTTCGCGGCGCACCAGTTCAGGAACTTGGCTCTCGCGGTTCCGTCGATTGAACACCAGGGCTTCAAGCTGTTCATCAAGCCATGGCTCAGACAGGCGCATGAAGGAAATATGCTCTAGAGGCAATAATAAAGTTATTATTTATTTCCTTATATCATGATAAATGTTTATTATTCATGCTAGAATTGTATTAACCGGAAACATAATACATGTGTGAATATATAGACAAACAGAGTGTCACTAGTATGCCTCTACTTGACTAGCTTGTTAATCAAAGATGGTTATGTTTCCTAACCATGGACAAAGAGTTGTTATTTGATTAACGGGATCACATCATTAGTTGAATGATCTAATTGACATGACCCATTCCATTAGCTTAGCACCGATCGCTTAGTATGTTGCTATTGCTTTTATCCATGACTTATACATGTTCCTATAACTATGAGATTATGCAACTCCCATTTACCGGAGGAACATTTTGGTACTACCAAACGTCACAACGAATCGGGTGATTATAAAGGAGTACTACAGGTGTCTCCAAAGGCGATGTTGGGTTGGCGATTTCGAGATTAGGATTTGTCACTCCGATTGTCGGAGAGGTATCTGGGCCCTCTCGGTAATGCACATCACTTAAGCCTTGCAAGCATTACCTAATGAGTTAGCTGTGAGATGATGTATTACGGAACGAGTAAAGAGACTTGCCGGTAACGAGATTGAACTAGGTATTGATACCGATGATCGAATCTCGGGCAAGTAACATACCGATGACAAAGGGAACAACGATGTTGTTATGCGGTCTCGACCGATAAAGATCTTCGAGAATATGTAGGAGCCAATATGGGCATCCAGGTCCCGCTTATTGGTTATTGACCGGAGACGTGTCTCGGTCATGTCTACATTGTTCTCGAACCGTAGGGTCCGCACGCTTAAGGTTTCGATGACGGTTATATTATGAGTTTGTGTATTTTGATGTACCGAAGGAGTTCGGAGTCCCGGATGTGATCACGGACATGACGAGGAGTCTCGAAATGGTCGAGACATAAAGATTGATATATTGGACGGCAATATTCGGACATCGGAAAGGTTCCGGAAGTTTCCGGAGAAAGCCGGAGTGCCGGAGGGGTTACCGGAACCCCCCGGGGAAGTAATGGGCCTTAATGGGCCAAGAGGGGAGAGAGAGGGCTGCGCCAGGAGGTGGCGCGCGCCCCCCCATGGGGAGTCCGAATAGGACAAGGAGGGGGGGGCCCCCTTTCCTCTCCCTCTCCTCTCCTTCCTTCCCCTTCCTCCTTCCTAGTTGGACTAGGAAAGGGAGTCCTACTCCCACTAGGAGGAGGACTTCCCTCCCTGGCGCGCCTCCTAGGGCCGGCCGCCCTCCCCTTGCTCCTTTATATACGGGGGGGGGGCACCCTAGAACACACAAGTTGATCCTTGAGATCGTTCCTCAGCCGTGTGCGGTGCCCCTCCACCATATTCCACCTCGGTCATATCGTAGCAGTGCTTAGGCGAAGCCTGCGCCGGTAGAACATCAAGATTGTCACCACGCCGTCATCGACGGAACTCTCTCTCCCGAGCTTTCTTTGGATCGGAGCCCGAGGAGCGCCACCGAGCTGTACGTGTGTCAAGAACTCGAGGCGCCGGAGTAATGGCGCTGGATCGGTTGGATCGCGAGGAGAACGTCGACTACTTCCTCTACGTTGTGATCGCTTCGCCGGTCTATGAGGGTACGTAGACAACACTCTCCCCTCGTTGCTATACATCACCATGATCTTGCGTGTGCGTAGGAATTTTTTGAAATTACTACGTTCCCCAACAAATGGCATCCGAGCCTAGGTTTTTATGGTTTGATGTTTTGCACGAGTAGAACACAAGTGAGTTGTGGACGATACAAGTCATACCGCCTACCAAAGATGTCATACTTTGGTTCAGCGGTATTGTGAGATGAAGCGGCCCGACCGACATTACGCCAGACGCTTACGCGAGACTGGTTTCACTGCTACGAGCACTCGTGCTTAAAGGTGGCTGGCGGGTGTCTGTCTCTCTCACTTTAGTTGAACGAGTGGCTACGCCCGTCCTTGAGAAGGTTAAACGGAGTCTATTTGACGAAGTATCGCTGTGGTTTTGATGCGAGGTGAGATTGGTTCTTGCTTAAGCCCGTAGCAGCCACGTAAAATTTGCAACAACAAAGTAGAGGACGCCTAACTTGTTTTTGCAGGCATGTTGTGATGTGATATGGTCAAGACATGATACTATATTTTATTGTATGAGATGATCATGTTTTGTAACCAAAGTTATCGGCAATCGGCAGGAGCCATATGGTTGTCGCTTAATGTATGAAATGCAACGCATGTAATTGCTTTACTTTATCACTAAGCGGTAGCGATAGTCGAGAAGCAATAGATGGCGAAACGACAACGATGCTACGATGGAGATCAAGGTGTCGCGTCGGTGATGATGGTGATCACGACGGTGCTTCGAAGATGGAGATCACAAGCACAAGAAGATGATGGCCATATCATATCACTTATATTGATTGCATGTGATGTTTATCTTTTATGCATCTTATCTTGCTTTGATTGACGGTAGCATTTTAAGATGATCTCTCACTAAAATTATCAAGTAGTGTTCTCCCGAGTATGCACCGCTGCCAAAGTTCGTCGTGCCTGCACACCACGTGATGATCGGGTGTGATAAGCTCTATGTCCATCTACAACGGGTGCAAGCCAGTTTTGCACACGCAGAATACTCGGGTTATACTTGACGAGCCTAGCATATGCAGATATGGCCTCGGAACATGGAGACCGAAAGGTCGAGCGTGAATCATATAGTAGATATGATCAACATAAGATGTTCACCATTGAAAACTACTCCATCTCACGTGATGATCGGTTATGGTTTAGTTGATTTGGATCGCGTGATCACTTAGATGACTAGAGAGATGTCTGTCTAAGTGGGAGTTCTTAAGTAATATGATTAATTGAACTTAAATTTATCATGAACTTAGTCCTGGTAGTATTTTGCAAATTATGTTGTAGATCAATAGCTCGCGTTGTTGCTTTCATATGTTTGTTTTTGATATGTTCCTAGAGAAAATTGTGTTGAAAAATGTTAGTAGCAATGATGCGGAGTCGATCCGTGATCGGAGGTTTATCCTCATTGCTGCATAGAAGAATTATGTCCTTAATGCACCGCTAGGTGACAGACCTATTGCAGGAGCAGATGCAAACGTTATGAACGTTTGGCTAGCTCAATATGATGACTACTTGATAGTTTATGCACCATGCTTAACAGCTTAGAATCGGGACTTCAAAGACGTTTTGAACGTCATGGACCATATGAGATGTTCCAGAGTTGAAGTTAATATTTCAAGCAAATACCCGAGTTGAGAGATATGAAGTCTTCAACAAGTTCTATAGCTAAAAGATGGAGGAGAATCGCTCAACTAGTGAGCATGTGCTCAAATTGTGCAGGTACTTCAATTGCTTGAAACAAGTGGGAGTTAATCTTCCAGATAAGATAGTGATTGATGAATTTTCTAGTCACCATCACCAAGTTAGTAGAACTTCGTGATGAACTATAGTATGCAAGGGATGATGAAAATGATTCCCGAGTTCTTCGTGATGTTGAAATCGGCGAATGTAGAAATCAAGAAAGAGCATCAAGTGTTGATGATTGACAAGACCACTAGTTTCAAGAAAAGGGCAAAGGAAAGAAAAGGAACTTCAAGTGGAAAGACAAGCAAGTTGTCACTCCCGCAAAGAAGCTCCAAGCTGGACCAAAGCCTGAAACCGAGTGCTTACATCGCAAAGGAAATGGTCACCGAAGCGGAAATGCCTTGAATATTTGGTGGATAAGAAGGATGGCAAAGTAAACAAAGGTATATTTGATATACATGTTATTGATGTGTACTTTACTAGTGTTTATAGCAACCCTCGGTATTTGGTACTGGTTCGGTTGCTAAGAGTAGTAACTCAAACAGAGTTGCGTATAAATGTAAACTAGTTAAGGGTGAAGTGACGATGTGTGTTGAAAGTAGTTTCAAGATTGATATGATCATCATCGCACACCCCTATACTTTCGGGATTAGTGTTGAACCTAAATAAATGTTATTTGGTGTTTGCGTTGAGCATGAATATGATTTGATCGTGTTTATTGCAATACGGTTATTCATTTAAGTAAGAGAATAAACAGTTGTTCTGCTTACATGAATAAAACCTTATATGGTTACACACCCAATGAAAATGGTTCATTGATCTCGATCATAGTGATACACATATTCATAATATTGAAACCAAAAGATGCAAAGTTAATAATAGTGCAACTTATTTGTGGCATCGCCGCTTATGTCATATTGGTGTAAAGCGATGAAGAAACTCCATGCCGATGGGATTTTGGAATCACTTGATTATGAATCACTTGATGCTTGCGTAACCATGCCTCATGGGCAAGATGACTAAGACTCCGTTCTCCTAACAAATGAAGCGAGCAACCGACTTATTGGAAATAATACATACCGATGTATGCGATCCAATGAGTGTTAAGGCTCACGGCGGTATCGTTATTTTCGACCTTCACAGATGATTTGAGCAGATATGGGTATATCTACTTGATGAAACATAAGTCTGAAATAGTTGAAAGGTTCAAAGAATTTCAGAGTGAAGTGGAAAATCATCGTGACAAGAAAATAAGGTTTCTACGATTTGATCGTGGAGACGAATATTTGAGTTACGAGTTTGGTCTTCAATTAAAACAATGTGGAATAGTTTCACAGCTCACGCCACCGAACACCACAATGTTATGGGTGTCCAAACATCATAACCGCACTTTATTGGATAAAGTGCAATCTATGATGTTTCTTACCGATTTACCAATATCGTTTTGGGATCATGCATTAGAGACAGCTGCATTCACGTTAAATTGGGCACCATCTAAACCGCTGAGACGACACTATATGAGCTGTGGTTTAGCAAGAAACCCAAGTTGCCGTTTCTTAAAGTTTGGAGTGGCGATGCTTATGTGAAAAGTTTCATCCGATAAGCTCAAACCCAAATCGAGAAGTGCGTCTTCATAGAATACCCAAAGGAAATTGTTGGGTACACCTTCTATCACAGATCCGAAGGCAAGATATTCGTTGCTTAAGATGGATCCTTTCTAGAGAAGGAGTTTCTCTCGAAAGAAGTGAGTGGGAGGAAAGTAGAACTTGATGAGGTAATCAGACTGCTCCCTTATTGAAAGTAGTTCATCACGTAAATCTGTTCTTGTGACTACTATACCAATTAGTGAGGAAGTTAATGATGATGATCATGTAACTTCAGATCAAGTTACTACCGAACCTCGTAGGTAAAACAGAGTGAGATTCGCACCAGAGTGGTACGGTAATCCTGTTCTGGAGGTCGTGTTGCTTGACCATGACAAACCTATGAACTATGAGGAAGCGATGATGATCCCAGATTCCGCAAAATGGTTTGAGGCCATGAAATCTGAGATATGATCCATGTATGAGAACAAAGTATGGACTTTGATGGATTTGCCCGATGATCGGCAAACCATAGAAAATAAATGGATCTTCAAGAGGAAGACGGACGTTGATAGTAGTGTTACTATCTACAAAGCTCGACTTGTTGCAAAAAGGTTTTCGACAAAGTTCAAGATGTTGACTACAATGAGATTTTCTCAACCCAGTAGCGATGCTTAAGTCTGTCGAATCATGTTAGCAATTGCCACAATTTATGAAATTTGGCAAATGGATGTAAAACTGCATTCTGAATGGTTTTCGGAGGAAGAGTTGTATATGATGCAACGAGAAGGTTTTTTCGATCCAAAGGAGCTAACAAAGTGTGCAAGCTCCAGCGATCCATCTATGGACTGGTGCAAGCATCTCGAGTTGGAATATACGCTTTGATGAGTTGATCAAAGCATATAGTTTTGTACAGACTTATGGTGAAGCTTTGATTTACTAGAAAGTGAGTGGGAGCACTACAAGATTTCGATAAGTATATGTGAATGACATATTGTAGATCGGAAACAATGTAGAATTATTCTCGCAAAGCATAAAGGAGTGTTTGAAAGAAGTTTTTCAAAGAAAGACCTCGGTGAAGCTGCTTATATATTGAGCATCAAGATCTATAGAGATAGATCAAGATGCTTGATAAGTTTTTCAATGAGTACATACCTTGACAAGATTTTGAAGTAGTTCAAAATGGAACAGTCAAAGAAAGAGTTCTTGCTGTGTTACAAGGTGTGAAATTGAGTAAGACTCAAAACCCGACCACGGCAGAAGATAGAAAGAGAATGAAAGTCATTCCCTATGCCTTGGCCATAGGTTCTATAAAGTATGCCATGCTGTGTACCAGATCTATTGTATACCCCTGACCGAGTTTGGCAAGGAGTACAATAGTGATCTAGGAGTAGATCATCGACAGCGGTCAAAATTATCCTTAGTGGAATAAGGATATGTTTCTCGATTATGGAAGTGAAAAGGTTCGTAAGTAAAGGGTTACGCCGATGCAAGTTTTGACACCGATCCGATGACTCTAAGTCTCGATCTAGATACATATTGAAAGTGGGAGCAATTAGCTAGAGTAGCTTCGTGCGAGCATTGTAGACATAGAAAATTTGCAAAATACATAACGGATCCGAATGTGAAAGACCCGCTGACTAAGACTCTCTCACAAGCAAAACATGATCACACCTTAGTACTCTTTGGGTGTTAATCACATAGCGATGTGAACTAGATTATTGAATCTAGTGAACCCTTTGGGTGTTGGTCACATGGCGATGTGAACTATGGGTGTTAATCACATGATGATGTGAACTATCGATGTTAATCACATGGTGATGTGATCTAGATTATTGACTCTAGTGCAAGTGGGAGATGAAGGAAATATGCCCTAGAGGCAATAATAAAGTTATTATTTATTTCCTTATATCATGATAAATGTTTATTATTCATGCTAGAATTGTATTAACCGGAAACATAATACATGTGTGAATATATAGACAAACAGAGTGTCACTAGTATGCCTCTACTTGACTAGCTTGTTAATCAAAGATGGTTATGTTTCCTAACCATGGACAAAGAGTTGTTATTTGATTAACGGGATCACATCATTAGTTGAATGATCGATTGACATGACCCATTCCATTAGCTTAGCACCGATCGCTTAGTATGTTGCTATTGCTTTTATCCATGACTTATACATGTTCCTATAACTATGAGATTATGCAACTCCCGCTTACTAGAGGAACACTTTGGTACTACCAAACGTCACAACGAATCGGGTGATTATAAAGGAGTACTACAGTGTCTCCAAAGGCGTATGTTGGGTTGGCGATTTCGAGATTAGGATTTGTCACTCCGATTGTCGGAGAGGTATCTCTGGGCCCTCTCGGTAATGCACATCACTTAAGCCTTGCAAGCATTACAACTAATGAGTTAGCTGTGAGATGATGTATTACGGAACGAGTAAAGAGACTTGCCAGTAACGAGATTGAACTAGGTATTGGATACCGACGATCGAATCTCGGGCAAGTAACATACCGATGACAAAGGGAACAACGTATGTTGTTATGCGGTCCGACCGATAAAGATCTTCGAGAATATGTAGGAGCCAATATGGGCATCCAGGTCCCGCTATTGGTTATTGACCGGAGACGGTCTCGGTCATGTCTACATTGTTCTCGAACCGTAGGGTCCGCACGCTAAGGTTTCGATGACGGTTATATTATGAGTTTGTGTATTTTGATGTACCAAGGAGTTCGAGTCCCGGATGTGATCACGGACATGACGAGGAGTCTCAAATGGTCGAGACATAAAGATTGATATATTGGACGGCTATATTCGGACATCGGAAAGGTTCCGAAGTTTCGGAGAAAACCGGAGTGCCGAGGGGTTACCGGAACCCCGGGAAGTAATGGGCCTTAATGGGCCAAGAGGGAGAGAGAGGGCTGCGCCAGAGGTGGCGCGCCCCCATGGGGAGTCCGAATAGGACAAGGAGGGGGCGCGCCCCTTCCCTCTCCTCTCCTCTCCTTCCTTCCCCTTCCTCCTTCCTAGTTGGACTAGGAAAGGGAGTCCTACTCCCACTAGGAGGAGAACTTCCCTCCTTGGCGCGCCTCCTAGGGCCGGCCGCCCTCCCCTTGCTCCTTTATATACGGGCAGGGGGCACCCTAGAACACACAAGTTGATCCTGAGATCGTTCCTTAGCCGTGTGCGGTGCCCCTCCACCATATTCCACCTCGGTCATATCGTAGCAAAGTGCTTAGGCGAAGCCTGCGCCGGTAGAACATCAAGATCGCCACCACGCCGTCAGGTCTTGTGGAACTCTCTCCCCGAGCTTTGCTAGATCGGAGCCCGAGGAGCGCCACCGAGCTGTACGGTGTCAAGAACTCGAGGCGCCGGAGTAACGGCGCTGGATCGGTTGATCGCGAGGAGAACGACGACTACTTCCTCTATGTTGTGATCGCTTCGCTTCGGTCTACGAGGGTACGTAGACAACACTCTCCCCTCTCGTTGCTATACATCACCATGATCTTGCGTGTGCGTAGGAAATTTTTTGAAATTACTACGTTCCCCAATAGCGCAGGCTTCTTCTCGGTTGATGAGGGTTCAGGTGGACGTGATGATTGAAGGTGTGCCATCGCATGCGTGGTCGCAGGACACGGTGGCTGAGATTCTGGGCAACGCTTGCCTGATCGAGAGCCTGGCTCTGGAGATGGCGAGCAGGGAGGATCTGTCGCTCTTCAAGCTGCGGGCGTAGACCATGACGAGGTGCCGGTGTTTCGCAGACTCTGGGTGCCGGAGCCGGTGGGGACGACGCGTGATCCGGCGGCGCGGGCACCTGCGTTCCGCCAGCTCCTGGAGTATCCTGTTCTGGTTCACATTGGGAGGGTTCGGGACTTCTCTCCACCGGAGCTATGGCGAGGCAGGTCAGGATCCAACGATGGAAGCGGTCAGAGTGGCCTGCCGGACAGTTCCCGCAGCTCGCAACTTGGTGGGGACTGGGTGGTTCAGCCTTGGTCGCGTGGTGTAAGAGACGCTAGAGGTGTTGGCCGCGGGCAGCCTGGTCCGGCGAGCGGCGGCGCCGGTGGAGGGTCAGGCAGATCCTACCGGGCCGTGCTGGAAGGAAGGGTGGGACCCTCAGAGTGGAGGCTTCCACACATGGGTGCTGGTCAAAAAGTTGGGATGGTGGGCCAGGATGGTTGCTTTATGACCTCGGCCGAAGGACCCCAGAAGTGTTCAAATTTGGTGAGGAACCACCAGGGTGTGCCAGCCACCAGGAGGGAGACAGCTGGCGAGTTGGTGGCCTCGGATCCGCTGGCAAAGGGGGACGCGGCGCCCAATGCGACAGACAGATCGGCTTTTGCAGCGGATCAGGTTCGAGCCGAGGGGCTGTGCAGGGTACGTTGGTGCCAGGCCCAGAGGTGGCAGGACAAGATAGGGCCACCAATCAGATGACGCCTGCGAGGGAGAGTCCGCATGTGGACGAGGCGGCTACCAAGGCTGATTTGGTGGTGGCCACACAGGAGGATCCCAAGGCGGGACTGGGTGTGGAGCCGTCCACCTCCCTGGATCAGGTGCGGCCGGTTTCCACGCTGGTGCCCACATCGCTGGTGGTGGCACAGGAGGCGGAGCCACAGTCGATCCCTGGCAACCGGATTTCTGTGGTGGGACAAGATCATTCCTTTGGCTGGGCCCTAGTAGCGGATCTTTTGCATGGCTCGGCGGGTGGATAGCCAATGAACACGGTCGAGGTTGCCCCCACCTCGGATCCTGGGGCCATGCAGCCAGACGTGGTGAGGAGGGACACTGTTGGCGATGTGACCACGTACGTTGCATGCGAGGAGTTGGCGCTGATCCGCTCGGAGCCGGGCGGCCAAATCACTGGCCAGGTATCGGACGCTACAGAGGCACGGCTATCCTACAAGGAGGAGTTGGCGGTGAACAACATCAAAACCTTCTGCGCCGGACTGCTCAAGAAATTGGCGCCCCCACTTCTCAAGGAGTTTGAGGGACTCAGGGGAGTCAAACCCGGCCAGGATCCTTTCACGCCCCGGCGCACCACTAGATCGTTGGGGGTGGGAGGGCCGCGCAAGACTAAAGCCTTGGCGGCTGAGACGGTTCTGTTGAAGACCCTGGGTTTTGACTGTGAGGATCTAGCGGTCTCTGAGGATGCGCTCGGGCAATTGAGGCAGGTGTTTGACTCTCCTTTGCAGGAGCCACAGCTGAGGGCTATTGTGGCCATCTTTGGCAAGGCTATTCCTCTCGACATGGGTGCTGAAGTGGAGTGCAACACTATGGCAAGAGCGTAGTGTAGAGGCCGGTACCTGACATGGGAGTCCATACTTCCCTATGTCGTACAACGCTATGGAGCTTGTGTGCTGGAACGTTAGGGGCCTCAATAGCCCTGCGAAAAGGAATGCTCTTAGGGAGTTTGTTGCTACGATCCATCCTGCCATCATGTGTACTTTAGAGACTAAGTTGGAGGTGGTCGATCAGTTTGTAATAATGCAATGCCTTGGGCCGGCGTATGATGGTTTCTTTTATCTTCCTGCTGCTGACACTCGTGGAGGTATTTTCGTGGCGTGGGACTCTACCAAGGTGCGCTTGACAAACTTTGTCAATGAAACCAACTTCACTACGGGTTATGTCACCCCGGTAGATGGGCCGGCGTGGTGGCTGACGGTGGTGTATGGGCCTCAAGAGGACGCTGAGAAGATCATCTTCTTAGAGGAGCTCACTGCCAGACGACATCTCTGTCTAGGGCCCTGGGTCGTCATTGGCGACTTCAACATGATCCTCTACGCCCAGGATAAGAGCAATGCTCGCCTTGATCGCAGGATGATGAGCAGGTTCAAACGCTTCGTGGATGACAATGCTCTCAAGGAGCTTTTTCTACATGGCCGCAGATTCACCTGGTGTAGTGAGCGTGAGGTGCCTACTCTCACCAAAATTGACAGAGCATTTGTGTCAATCGACTGGGAATTGGAGCACCCGGACTGCCTAATGCAAGCCCTATCCACTTCATCCTCGGATCACTGTCCGCTATATCTAGCTATGGAGGAACGGTTACATTACAAGAGGAGGTTCAGATTTGAGAAATTTTGGACGAAGCTCGATGGCTTCCTGGATGTGGTGAAGGATGCGTGGGTCTGTGATGATGACATATTGGACCCGTTCCACCGATTGGATGTGCTGCTTAGGAACACGGCGAGAGCGCTGGACACCTGGGGGCAGAAGAGAGTGGGTAACATCAAGCTTCAGATAGCAGTAGCGAACTTGGTTATTTTGCGATTTGACTGTGCGCAAGAGGACATGATGCTATCTGAGGAGGAGCGCCGGTTGAGGAGCAACCTGAAGCAGATGGTGCTGGGCTTAGCTTCGCTAGAGAGAACGATCGCACGGCAACGATCGAGGATCACATGGCTTCGGGAAGGGGACGCGAACTCATAGCTCTTTCACCTAGTGGCTAACGGACGGAGGATGAAGAACTTCATCCCAGCTCTCCATGTTGATGGTCAGGTTGTTACAGATCAGCTGGGCAAGGAGAGGGCCTTCTTCAACGCTTACAGAGAGATTTTGGGAAAAGATGTGGCCCGCGAGCACTCGCTTGACCTGGAGGCCTTGGGGATCCAGTCGGTCGACCTGATGGATCAGGAGCTGGTATTTTCTGAGGAGGACATATGGCAGGTGGTGAAGGAGATGCCATCGGACCGGGCACCGGGACCTGATGGCTTCATTGGATTGTTTTTCCAATCGGGATGGGAGATCATCAAAGGAGATCTCATTGCAGCGCTGCAGAAATTCTTTCTAGGCAATGGCAATGGCTTTGGGCGACTCAATCAGGCTATTATAACTCTCATACCTAAATCTCCAGAAGCAAGTGGCACCAATGACTTCCAACCAATCAGTCTTGTACACAGCCTGCCCAAGATTGCATCTAAACTGTTGGCAACTCGGTTAAGGCCGAGAATGGGGGAGCTTGTGCATGTCAATCAGTCGGCGTTTATTAAAGGAAGGAACATTCATGACAATTTCCTGTTGGTCCGGCAAATGGCCCGAGAACTGCATAAGAGGAAGGCCAAAGGTGTGCTACTGAAGCTTGATATCTCAAGGGCATTTGATTCGCTCTCTTGGCCGTTTCTCTTTGAGATTCTAAGGGCTAAGGGCTTCTCTGAGCGCTGGATTTCTTGGGTTGGTACCCTTCTAACATCAGCAAGTTCTAGGATTGTGGTTAATGGATCGGCCGGACCGAAATTCATGCATGCAAAGGGCCTGAGGCAAGGTGAATCTATATCCCCCCTTTTGTTCGTCATTGCCATGGATGTGCTAACCGAGATTGTGATAAGAGCACATGACTCCGAGGTGTTGAGTAGCATGAATGGTTGCACCCCACTACAAAGGCTATCCCTATACGCAGACGATGTTGTTTTCTTCATTAAACCTACGGTGGCTGATCTGTGTTTTGTCAAAGAAGCGCTCGCGGTCTTTGGAGAAGCCTCGGGATTGAAAATCAACTACAGAAAGTCTGCCGCTATCATGATCAGGGCGGAGGAAAGTGATGAACAGCTTGTGAAGGAGGCATTACCTTGGAAGATGGAAACCTTCCCCTACAAATATTTGGGTCTACAGCTTAGCATCAAGCAATTGAAGCGCTCGGAATGGCAACTGGTTGTGGATGCTGCTCTGCACATTGTCCCGGGTTGGCAGAGGGGTTTTGTGACCCGGCCAGGGAGGCTGATCTTGGTGAATCAGGTCATGAGGGCTAGGCCGACGCACCACCTGATTGTGGCAGAGGCACCTAAATGGGCATTGGAGCGTTTGGACAGAGGGTGCCGCGCATTCTTCTGGGCTGGTTCTGAGGAAATCCACGTTGGCAGGTGTTTAGTATCATGGAAACGTGTATGCAGACCTAAGGAGCTCAGTGGACTAGGGGTCATTGACTTACACAAGCAAGGGATCGCGCTCCGGATGAGGTGGGAATGGTTGTACTGGACTGACGCCACGCGGCCTTGGCAGGGGCTAAACTGGACTCCTGACAAGCAAGCAAGCGCAGCGTTTGCTAGCCTTGTGAAATGGCAGGTTGGCGAGGGCTCCAAGGTCATGTTCTGGAAGGATCGATGGATCGGTGGGGCAACGATTGGAGAGCTGGCACCACTTATCTTCAAACGGGTCCGTACGCAAGTGGTGAATCGCAGGAGTGTGCAGGATGCGCTGCTATTGCATGCTTGGACTAACGACATCGCTGGGCAGTTAGACACGGATGAACTGGCCCAGTTCGTCCGGCTGTGGGATATTCTGATTGAGATACATCTGGAGCCGGGCACTGAGGACAAACCTATTTGGTCATGGAACCGCGAAGGCGTGTACACGGCGTCCTCAGCTTACACGATGTTGTGCATGGGAGGAATCCGGTTCCAAGCTTATGCTGGCATCTGGAAGTGTTGGGCACCGCTTGTGTGCAAGCTTTTCATGTGGCTAGCGGTACAACACAGACTCTGGACGGTTGACCGACGCTTTCGGCATGGATTACAGGACCAAAGATCGCCATGCTATCTTTGCGAGCAGGAGGAGGACACGGTGGATCATATCACGATGCAGTGTGTGTTTGCGAGGCAGGTATGGCATTGCTGCTTTATCAAAATGAACATCAATACAGCTCTTTGCCCGACACCCCATTCCACTGTCAATGATTGGTGGGAGAATGTGAGGAAGCGTGTGCCGAAAAGACTTAGGAGGGGCTTTGAGTCGGTGGTCATATCGACCTGCTGGAATCTATGGAAACAACGCAATGGAAGGGTCTTTGGGCGTAATGACATTAGGAATGTAGGTGGGACGGTTGATTTGATCTGGCAAGAGTTGGCTTTATGGTCTAGAGCGGGAGCCACGGGAGTATCAATGTGGTGTGAGTAGTAGGGTAGAGTTTGGATGTATGGAGGGTTTGGTTGTGGGATCTTGTGTTCTCTCAACCGACCGTGTAATCTCTTGTAAATACTTTCTCTCTTCTATAAAGCTATGGTACGCCTTTGGCGTATCCTCGAAAAAAAAGGACCATATTCGCAACAAAGGCACACCCTTTAACTTAGCTATACGAAGTGGTACATGTTTTTGACCAGTAATTGCCAAAGAATTTACATGAGACAAGTAGTATTTCACATATTCTGGCTACGTGACATTCAAGTTATGCATTTCCACTTTCAATATCTGGTCTGAACAATATAAATAGCTTCAATCCTATAAATAGCACTAATATGTTTTGTGCTCGATGTCTCCTTTTATGTAACACAACGAAGCTGTGATAATTAAACATGCATGCGTGTACACCACTTAATCAACTACGCACCTCCTTTTTATCTACCTTGTGGTGTGTAGTCGTCAACATCGCTCGAACTGACGAGTTGAGAAAGTGAACGTGCATGCAGCAAATTAAATTAAATTAAACCCATTCCGAGCATGCATGCGCGCGTACGTGCACCTTCTTCCAAAGGAATTATCTGCAGCCGCCGGAGGCGAAGCCGATCCTGTTGCTCTTGACGTCGTAGACGACGCTGAACGTCTGCTGCTGGGTGTTGCCGATGATGGCGGCGCTCCTCGCGGGCGCGAACGCGAGGCACGTCGTGGAGCTGTCCACGTCGACCAGCAGGTTCTGCGCCGACAGCTTGAGCGCCGCGCCGCCGGAGAAGGCCATGCTGACCGCCGGGACGCGCAGGCTCGACGCCTGTCCCACGAAGCACGTGTCGAGGATGGAGTAGGCGTCCGCGCGCTTGGTCCCCTTCATGGCTCCCGCCACCGCCTTGCTGAGGGCGTCGTAGACGGTGGTGGGCAGGCGTGTGATGACCGTGCCGGAGTCGATGATGGTGGGCAGGCTGGAGTACTCGGAGGACGAGATGGCCAGCGGCTTCCCGGCGACGGTCATCCCGGAGAGCTTGATGAAGTAGAGCGAGTCGTCGAGCGTGCTGGACACCATGGGCGTGTAGGAGTATTGGCCCGGGTTGTAGGAGCCGATGGAGAGGTAGCCGGAGGAGGAGGATGACGGGAGGCAGTAGGAGAAGGAGTAGCCGAGGGTGGGCGCGAGCTGGTACAGCAGCGAGAGCTTGTTGCGGGCCAGGCCCATGAGGCCGGCGGAGCGGCCGAAGAGGCCCTCGTTGTCCTGCCCGCACCCGTAGTAGAAGTTGGGCACGCTGTTGGAGCCGAAGGACACGGTGTCCTTGCTGAGGTACCCCACGGAGAAGGAGCTGTCGCCGTAGCTGGCCTGGTAGATGCAGACGTCGGACGAGGAGCAGGCCGCCGGGTTGAGCGTGGCGGTGGAGAGGTCGTTGCACTGCGGCGTGGAGCAGGAGACGGCGGCGTAGGAGCTGGACGTCTTGGGGTCGAACACCGGGCCGGACTGGCGGTGGCACGACACCCGGCAGGGGGAGCACTGGAGCCAGGTGAGGGAGGAGCCGGTGTCGACCACCATGATGTACGGCTTGGCCGGGGTGCCGAGGCCCATGCGGGTCACGTAGTTGCCCACGCCGTACGACGTGCCCGGCGTGAGCGGCACGGACGCGAGGGAGGCCGCGACGCCGTCGACCTCGTCGTTCGCCCGGTAGAGCGAGGCCACCGTGACCGTGGGGCGCGCCGAGGACGACGACGACGGCGCCTTGGCGAGGCGCGCGGCGAGGGACGCGATGCGGGCGTCGTCGTGGGTGAGCACCGCCGAGAAGGGGAGGTCCGACGGGGCCGACACCGGCGAGCAGGGCCCCCGCGAGTGGTGCAGCGGGAGGTGCATGGCGGTGCTGTTCAGGTGCTCGAAATCTGCAGCTGTCGAGCAACACACAGTCAGTACTTCAAAGTTACCGCGCGCAACTTATTTAACCCTGACAGTATTCACTATTGGTACAGTACGAATTAGTTTGCTGCTGACGAGCAAGAGCGCAAGACCGTTCGCACGTCCAGTGTGCATCGTCGGCAACCACTGGACCTACCGCACCACCGGGCAGGCAGCTCGACCAATCGTACGTATCGTTAGCAGTCTTGTGATCTGAGACTGAGCGTGATCGATGTCCTACGATAACGTATCGATGCCTCGCCCGACATGGCAGCCGAGCAGTGCCACGTACTACCACCAGTGGCACTGTGGCACTGTGGCTACTGAGCACATGTCACATGTCATCAGATTTGGAGGTGTCTGTCCTGTCAGAGTTTCAGAGTAAAGAAACCTGACACCAGATTATTCCTGTCCGTCATTTCCTTTCCCGATGGGCCTCTCCGAGTTTGGTTCATTCACATGCAAGGGTGGTTTGGTTGTATGCAAGTGGCGATCATGCCGATGAGAAGATAAAAGGTTTTGCGCACGAGAATGGCAGCTCTCATGATCGCCTTCCGGGGCGCATCAACTGCCCATAACCGTATTAAATCGCGCCCGATATGGTGTTAGTGGTAGTAGGTGGCAGAGAGGTTACTACAACATGTGACTTGTGAGAGCATAAAGCGAGTCAAAAACGGCATACAGTGTGGAAAATGTAGCAGTAGCACCATGTTTATTTTTACTCTTTGGGGAATCAATACTGTCACATATATATTCACATGACATGTGGGGTGGAACTTGCACATTTCATCTAGACTTGCCCATCTCAGCACTCTTGCACAAGTTTTGCATCATTGCATGAGTGCATGCAGCGTACTCTCTCCGTTCCTAAATACAAGTCTTTTTAGGGATTGCACTACAGAGACTACATTCAGATGTATATAGGCGTCTTTTGGAGTATATGTTCACTCACTTTGCTTCATATGTATCCTACAGTGAAATTCCTTAAAACAGCTTATATTTATGAATGGAGGGAGTATATACCAGCAATATACAGTCACCTAGAGTATTATTTTGGAATCCTTGTTCGCAGACACTGAAATGTGGATTTTTTTTGTCACGTTGAAAAGTCCAACGGGAATGAGCACACGTCGGCAAGCAAGTGAGCCGTACGCTTTTGGTTGGCAGCTAGCTAGGCACAGTTAACAACAGTGCTCACCATGATATAATGCATGATTGGGGTGGTTGCGTGGTTGCCATGATTAATTAAGGGCCACCAGTCAGTTCAACACGGCTTCCATGACTTTAGTCCCTTAAGCACACAGTACTACCATAACATGCCATGCCAGTACAGGATAAGTACCATATATTCTTATTATTATTCTGGCAAAAGGTGGAGGTGACCACTAGGAACACTCTAATAAGATGAGATATTTTTCTCAGGGAGAACTAGCGCCAAGACTGTACACCCGGAGTACCACTACTGCATTAATTGGATGATTGTGGACGGACAACAACCGCTCTGATAATCAGACAGGCTAAGCTAAGCTAGTGTTCAGGATGGACCTACAGCCCCCGCCAGATATGGCTACACGTACGCGAATCATCCCACTCTCCAACATGGCCGCATTTCCGGCGTGGGCGCGTGCCGAACCACAAAAGCTGAAGCAGAATTGACGCCCATCGACCAGACACCACTGAGAACGTACCTCCGTGCGTGTGTGTGTGGGTATACATCCTGGCCGGCGACACGCGCCTGCTGCCCGCCCATGCATTTCGGCGGCCATCCCGGCGTGTCGCGCTAGATACGGTGGTTGGCGGTGGGGTGGGGCGCGTACGGGGCAATTGATGGACCGATCGATGGACGTCACGGGCGGCCGAAGTACCATCGATCGGCCACTAACTCACTGGCCATCAATTCCGTATCGATCGGGGCCATGCGACCGATCCATGGGCCGGAAAGGAGCGGCGTTGATTAAGCGGCGATTAGCAAGGCATGATTGGCGTAAAGCTGCTGTGATGAGGCGCCGATTGGCCGTGGACGAATACGTGCGCCTACCTAACCGAGGCGCTTTCCGTCCTGGCGGTGCCATGGAATTCCGGCGGAAAGTATGCGTAATCTATCGGCCATTATGTACTATACTGCTACCTAACCATGGGTTATACTATTTGCTTCCTGGTGGAGAAAAGAATTGACAAAAGGAAGGGAGGGGCTACTGGGAGTGGGAGAAGATTATGTCTGGATTGGCCTTTTGAAGTTTTGGCTCCGGCCATGGCTGTCGACTCTCACACAGTTAGGCCATGTTTGGTTCATAAGTCCTAAGACTTTTTTTAGTCCCAACTTATAATTCACAAGTCCCTAAAAAGTTTCTATCTGTTTGGTTCCTGGGACTTATAAGTCCCTATAAGACCATATTACAACTATAAGTCCCTATAAGTCCCTCCTTGAGAGTCTTATTTCATAAGTCCTAAATGCCCACTTTAAGTCCCTATAAGTCCCTCCTGTTTGGTTTAGATGGGACTTATAGGGACTTTTTTAAGTCCCTAAGCTAATAAGTCCCTGGAAACAAACACCCTCTTACTATCCTTGACAGTTACAGGCACTGCAGGTTGGAAAGTATTTTTACAGCGTGATGCGTACGGTGAATCTGGCCTGTCTCGGCCTACATGTGTGCCACAGTGTTACTTCGATTCAGTTTCAGGAGTCAGGACAGCAGTGCTTCTACCTTCTGGCTGGCCACGTCAGCAAGGATACATCTTCAGATTAACCCATCCTAAGAACTGTTCTACACCCTTGTAAATTTTCGAGTCCTCCGCTCAAGCTCTTTATAACTCATACCCTTTTCTATTCCTACTGAACCATCTAATCTAATACCATGTCAAGTCATCTTGTACTGCTGTTTTTAGTAAGTCAGCAAAACAGTTGTCTTTGATCCAGTTGCATAAGCAAGACACAACTAACGGCAAAGCAATTATGCAAACGACACAAGAACACTATCCAAGAAATCTAGCCAGCCCAGGAGGAAGGAAGGAAGGAGGGAATTATATATACCCTGCACTTGCGAGGAGCAGGCGTCAGCGACGTCCCTGATCGGAGTCGCCGCCGCGAAGAGCAGGGAGAAGGCGGCGACGAGCAGGGGCAGCGGCGCCGGCGCCATCTCGTCGGAACTGAAACCTTCTTCCCACCCTCTCTCCTCCCCTTCTTCTTCCTTGCGGTGGCTGGCTCAGTGCAGGCTATGGGTGGGTGGATAGATAGCACCAAGCTCAGCACCCGTGTGGGCTTTTATAGAGTTTCCCCGCCGCATGGGCGCGCGCCTGGGAGTCCCACGCACGGGTAGCTTTCAGCGGCTTTGAACCATCTTTCATCCATGGCAACTCCAACCACCGGATTACCACAATGATATGTGACCGACGCCGCACGTTTGGGCACTGCTGCTGCTGCTGCTGCTGCCTGTTCAGACTCTGCCGTGCGCTCGGCCCGGGCATCCGAATATATTCTGCACTGACCGCCTGCCGGCGTGCTGTTTTTTCAGCTATATGCTTTCTTCAGTTACACAAGCCACGCGTGTATTGCCGCCTTCGAAATTAGTATCTGTACTGCGACGGGTCGAAGGCAAGGCATAGGGTACCAAGCAAAAGCTGCTTTGGTGTGTAGCCCAGCAAAGTCGGGTTCGGTGCGCACATTCATGAAGTCGATCGGCTGAATCAGGCTGGCAGTTAAGCGCAACCATCGCCAAATTGAAGCCGATCTTACCGGTAATGCGCGCGTCCATCGCAGTGATGGTGCCGATTTTGACGAGGCGTACTGCGCCGCAGTGGTTAGCGGACGAGCTCGAGCCACCATCGTCGGAATAATTATGTGCCATGGCCATGGCGCTTGGCGTCTGATGCATGGCAACTTCGGTCCTGGCGGGCTCTAGCCACCGTGCAACTGGACCTTCACACGACTCTAACTCTGTGGTGGCTAGCAATCAGTGGTGGTACAGTGCAGTGTAGTCTTTCTTGCTTGATAATCATGGAAAAGGGGAGAGAGTGACCTGCTAGCGAACCGATATTAGACCAGGTCATGATCATATTATTATCATGTTCTCATTGGAGCAAGTTCGTTATATTATTACTGGAGAAACGGAATCTATTGTACGGTACGAATTCTACTTAATTTGCTCTTTTTATGGGCACTTTTGATTGGTTTCCGGAGATGGTATAGATTATCGAAGTTCGTGCCTCTTTAGGGTGAGCTAGCAGCCACCATGCAAAGGGCAAAGCCTCACCTCACTCACTTCCTAAGAATAAGAAAGTGACCTCCATTCCGTGGTAATCGACGGAGATCGATCGCGGCTTTCTGACCGACGAGAGTATCATGCCATCATCGTCTTTCTCCTCGGTGCAAAACCGGTGGTTGCTACTGGTGGTGGGGAGAGACGGAATCTTGCACTGCTGCTCGTACGTGATTAGCCGATGAATCTTTAGAGAAGCTTCGACTTGAAGCCTTGGATGGGGGCACCGCAACCGCTGCCGATAAAGGAGACGGGACGGGGGCGGGAATAATAGAGCGAGAGCCTGTCAGGCCGCGGCGCCTATAGCTAAGAGGGTGCTTGGATACGTTTTAGTCCCATGACTAAAAGTAGTGGGACTAAAATTTGCTAGCCTCACCCATGCTTGGATCCAAATACCAAAGAGAGTAAAATCAAGTTATTGAGCATTTATTATACTCCAAACCCTTCAATCCAGAACTCGCATGTGTTAAAGGAGAGAAATTAAATGAGGAGAGAGAGGGCTAATACAATTTTAGTAGGTCTCCTATGACTAAAAACTTTTAGAGGGTGCTTGGATACATTTTAGTCCCATGACTAAAAGTAGTGGGACTAAAACTTGCTAGCCTCACCCATGCTTGGATCCAAACACTAAGAGACTAAAATCAAGTTATTGAGCATTTATTATCCTCCAAACCCTACAATCCAGAACTCGCATGTGTTAAAGTAGAGGAATTAAATGAGGAGAGAGAGGGCTAATACATATTTTAGTAGGTTTCTATGACTAAAATTTTTAATTTCAAGACTACTGGCCTCTCTTTAGTCGAGGTCTTGAAATTTTAATTTAAAGAGACTATTTTTAGTCAGACTAAAAATAATCCCTTGAATCCAAGCACCCTCTAAGCGAGCTAGCCGCATCTGCATGCGCCGAGGCACCAAACGGAGAGTCCGATCCAACCGACGACACGGTCACCAGCAAGAAAACGACCGTCTTACCGACCACGTGAGCTGTCCCGGCGTTCCGGCCGGCCGGCCCTCACTAAATCGCGCGCCGCCCGGAAGTCATGCCCATCAAGGCGGGCGGTTTTTCTTTTCCTTCGTCACCACGCGACGGTCGACGGAGAAGACGACGGCGGCGGGCGAGGGTACGTAGTGCGTACTGTGTACGGCATGGCGACGGAGCGGCGATGTAGTGTGATTACAATGGCGCGGAGCGTGTATATTATATTAGCGCTTCGTCTTGTTGGTCGTGGGTTGATCGGCGAAGGCGCTGAGGAGGAGGTAGTGGGCAAGCGTGGAGCGCCAAAAGACTTTTTTGGCTTAGTCGTGTCTCCGAAGTAACCGCTTGTAGTACGTAACGTACGTCTCCGTCCTTTATTGAACAAGGGAGTTAAAAAGAGCATCTCTGGCATTTGAATTGTCCTTTCCTTATAACTAGTAAGTATGCACGTGCATTGCACGTCTAAAATAATACATATTTTGTCAAACATCATAAATCGTAACTAAATATATGATAAATTCGTTTAAAATTTCAAATTTCACATGAAATGGATAGCATCCAATTCCTTACTCATACAAATAATCGGAATTACCAATCTTCATGAATCAACATGCATCTTGAATCCATATCACACATCCTCTATATATTTTTAATTTCCAGCGCACGAATAAAGTCAACCTTGTTGCCCCACTTTACTGTTACGGGGAATTGGAAGTTTGAAATCATTTCCAAAGTACAGAATTGTAGTGAAACCTTGTTGACCCTTCTCACTGGAGCATACCTAGTAGGAAGACAAGTTGTTTTGCAATGGCAAAATAAAGACAACAAATCAAGACTTCATTGAGTAACAAATCAAGACTTCATTAAACAAGAAACAATGTTAAGTCTGTATACATCCTCTCACACTCGATAACCTCTTGTTAAATCTATATTTTAGTATCATATTATCCTTCCAGTCAAACAATTTCATAACCATGATGCGCATGATGATTCTGAAAATGGACTGGCCCAACCACAACAAAAAATAAAGGATTCATACAAAATGGAAGTGGTATAAAAATGTATAGTTAGGATGTAAAAAATGAAATCGATATGAAAAATATTCATAGTCTAACACTTTAGGTGAGTTGCATCTAAAAATGCATTTCGTTAAAAGGGAGGAACTATTCGATTCAAGGGCGACCAAAACGAAACAAAGGTACAACCAGCAGCTTTGCATGCAGTCATCTTTAAACTTCACTGTCCTTGTCGAAAAAGGCTTTCGCCCCGCTTTATATATAAAGCATAGATCGCCAACATCTCAGTACAACACACGCCACCAACACACACGCACACACCCAAGGCAGGATACATAGGCGCTGAGAGCAGCAACACCACCCCTAGCACTACAAGAGCTACCGGGGCCTCAACCGTGAACACGCCACCGCGAAGAGAAGAAGCTACATACGACGCTCCGTGGGCTCCAAGGCGGTGCCAACAGAAAGGTTACGACACCGAAGCGCCGCCACCGCCCGACCCAAGGATCAGAGTTTCCCCCAGAGCACCACGCCGGGCAGCGAGAGTCGCGGCGACGCCTTCAAGAAGGGAACGAGCCCGTCGCGGTCGATTCAAGATAGAACAGGTTTTCACCCGACCAATATTCACCACCACCGAACGCCGCACCACTGGCTACCACGCCGCCCACACGGCCATGGCTACAGCAAAGACTAAGTCACGGGCTTTGCCCAGAGCACCGCGACACCACCACCAGGCCGCCGCCAAAGATCCATGACCTTGACGCCACCTCACCCGCTGCCCACCGCTACCCCAACCAAAGAGACGAATGGAAAGGAACCGCCGACTCTCGAGATCCCCCGCCGAGACCAAGTCCGCCGTCGCCACCATCGACCGGCCCTGCTGCCGGGTGCGAGACGAGCTCGGTCTTGCAGCCGGGCGCGAGACGAGTCAGATCCTGCTGCCGGGCACGAGACGGGCACGGTCCTGCTGTCGGGCGCGCGACGAGTCCGGTCCTGCTGCCGGGCGTGAGACGAGCTCGGTCCTGTCACCGGGCGCGAGACGGGCGATGGGCGCCGCTAGGAGAGGGCCAACCCTCCGATGAAGGTAGCGTCTAAATGACGGGGAGAGGAATCGAAGGTCGACAAGGCCGTTCACCGACAGGCAGACGCCGAAGAAGACCAGCCGCCGCCGTGAAACGACCCAGACCACCACCATGGGCCACCACCACGTGGCCGCCCACATCCACACCGGGGCCCCGAGGGACTGCTCTGAGGCCCCCGCCGACGGCCCTGTGCCAGATCCAAGGAGCAGGCCGGCAACCGCCGCCACTCCCTTCCGAATCCGCGACCAGGACGAGCTCCGGCCACCGCCCTGCGCCACCAGCCTGGACCCCGGCGACAAATCCAGCCGGATCTGGCCGGAACCCAGCTCGCCCGCAACCACCAGCACCGTCGCCGCCGCGTCAGATCCGCCACCCACCACAGCCACGAAGGCCGCACCTTGAGCAGATCCGCCGCCTTCAGCCGCCGCAGCCGCCCGGTCAGCAGGACGACGGCCTCCGGCCCCGCCGCCCGGCGGCCGATTCGCCGATGAAGTCGGCACGCCCGCCGCCGACAAGTGTCCGCCACGCAGTTGCACCAGTAGCGCCGCGCCGCCGCGTAACGCTGGGCCGCCACACCCGCACAACTCCGCGCCGTCGCGCCCACCGCCGCGCGACGCTCCGGCCCAAAGAAGCACGCCCGCGCAGCCCCGTTGAGCATATTCTTGTCCTTCCCAAAGAATCTGAATCAGTACATGACTCTTCCTAACATGTTAAGTAGCATTTGCTGCATAAAAAAGAGCAAGAATATTCTGATTTCATGTCAACAATGCGGCAATGCATTTTCTTTATCTACAACGCCATATTTGCAGTCAGGTATTCAGACATAGAATGCAAAGCTCCGATGCAAGTTACCATTAAATCTTCAGAATTGGATGCAAAACTCGTACTAAGCATGAACTAACAGGGAGGGCAATAGAGCAAGTACCATCAACTTATATCTTGACAGTTCTCCAACATCAACTTGTTTCTTTGCCTCTCCAAGCTCTATCCCGCTCGCCCTGCTCGCAAAGTTCAGAGAGCAGAGAGTTTCGCTTAGGTCATTCTCGTTTGGGCTAACTTGAATAAACATCAAAGTTTAGGAGTCTCCACCTGCAGTGCTTTACACACATTATCACCAAAACTAAAGAATAGCTTCAAACCATACCGGCACAAGGAGAAGAAAATTGCATACTTAGTGAGTCTTGCAGCAAGTGTGTTAACTTTGAATTCCTGCCAGTTTGAGACATAAATAAGTTAGTGAGATCATATATATAATCAGCAGTGCAAATTACAACCAACGTTTGAAAGTTGCAAACCTGAAGGGTATGTGCTGGCTCATAGTTGCAAGAGCGGATATGGCTCTCCATTCATCAAGTTTTCTCCTTTGACTATCACATTCACACAATATAATGTATGGAAAATTAGTGAGGACGGGATTTTATGGTCTGCAACTTAGTGCGAGTGAATAAAAATCTGGTGAACAACCAGTGTGACCGGCTGTTGTGCTCGTTAGCGTTTGTAGAACCAACAACTTTGGCTTTGCTTCCAGTTTGCAGGATGCCCCAGGCCTCATCCATATTAGTGAATCGTGCTTCAAGCAATCCCGGCACATGATGAACTCCCTCTGCAACTTGTCTTACTCCAGCCTGTATACCGAGAACAGACATGAGAAGCATGTATTCAGAGAACAGATATGAGAAGTGTGTACTGGAAATTCAGAGAAGTACCTCACGGGGAAAGATGTCTCTTGATGGCTAGGGCCTCAATGCACTGCGTGTGGCGACGGCGACGGCGGGCGGCAACGACGACCCGCGCTCCAGGAGAGGCCAGCAGATGTAGAGGTGTGGGTGAGCACGTCCATGGGGCAGCAGCCGAGCAGTGGGCGGCGACGACCCACGCTCCAGGAGATGCCGGCAGTGACCGCATCCTTGAGCGGCAATCGAGTGGAGGAGCGGCGGACGGCGACGATGACCGCGTCCGTGGGGCAGTGGCGGCGATCCAATGGAGGGGCAAGCGTTGGAGACAGGCGGCGTTCATCCCGTGGAAAGCGAGCGTGGGCATTGGAGTTGGGGGGCCGTGGAGGTGCTATTGGAATCGGCCAAGGGGGCTACGGGTGAGATATGAGATGCCGCCGCGGCGGCGCTATATGCGGAGAGGATTGTGGATCGAGCGTGATGCACTGACGGAAAACACGAAGCGGGAGCGGGACAGGCTTGACGAAGGACGCGGACGTACCTGCGGGATGGCAGAGTTTTCGTCTGCGCGGAAAAACTGCTAAACGCACTTTGAACGTGTGTTGATGTAATCTTGGCTGTTAGATCTAATTAAGTGATCTGATCGAAAGGCTCTAATTTCTCCATATTGTTTTGTGTAGTTTAGGCTGTGTGCACATAGGGATGAATATGTTTGCTTGTTTAATAGTAGTAGAGATATAATTCCGCAAATAATCCTTTCAAGCTTAACTTCTTAAATTTTGAGTTGAAATTTTGCAGGGCAAAGCCCGTGCGGATCTGGCGGCAGCAGGCCGTCGTTCCCCGTGCAGAGCACTCACGGGCCCGGGGAGCTCCGTGTGGCGGTGGGCGGCGCCGCGTGACTCCGGCGTGCGTCGCTTCTGCTAGTGGTGGTGGTCGGGGACTGTGGGGCGAATACGTACGCGTCTCCCTTCCGCTATTCTTCCCTGAATCAGCATCTCCCTGCTGCGCTAGCGTCAGGTGGGCGTCGGGGATGGCTGCTAGATTCGACTTGGAGGTGTCCAGCGGAGGCTGTTGTGAGGCGTGGGGTGGCGGTGCTCGCCCTTCCCGAGGCGCCGCCGTCCGCTCTGGCTTGCGGTTCTGCCTTCCGGCGACGCTGGCGTGGACGGCGCGCCTGTCGGCTTCGACCTGGGTCGAACTAGTGGGGAGCGGTGGGGATCTGGCCTGCAGTGACGCGGATCTGGTCATGTGTGGCGACGGGGATGCAGTGACCCTTCTATGTGGTGGTGCAGGGAGCGGTGCTCCGAGATCAAATCAATGCTTAATGGAGGTGGTCTGTTCACTTGGGCGAAAGCCCTGCTTCTGCCGGAGCCGGCGATGGCTACGCCTGCGGGCGCCCCTAACCTCCTTGGAGGCGACGCTGTCATGGTAACTACCCCTTCAAATCCCAGGGGAAACCCATGTTCCACGTCCGCCTGGAACGGACAATGGCGGCGCACTTTGTGTCGCATCCCTTCTTGAAGGCATCATCAGGGTTAGCTCGGTCGGCCCTTGTGGTGGTTGCTCGCTGCGGGTTGGACGGTTGTGGTGGTGTGGCCGGCTTGGCACCGATGGTGGTGTGTGCTTTGTTGGCGAGGAGGTGGTGCTCAGTCTGCGAGATCTTGGTTCAGCCATGCACTGGATTGATTCTGATTTTCATCTGAAGCCGTGTTAGCAGGGTCTCTATCCTACTCAATGGATCACCTCGTTCCCATATGACACCTCTACCTCTGCTGGGTGTCGTTGGGTGGCGACCAGACGACCAACGTCCAACGCTCTTCTCCTTGCTTGGTCAGATGAAGATGTAAGTTGAGGTGTTCCTCCTTGCGGGTTGTGCTAATGAGATTTGTGATGGCGGTCAGTGGTGGTGGTGCGTCCAGCTTCTGATCGTCAAAAGGCATTCTTCTCCCTGTGTGCCCTTTCCTTGGCGGGTCTTCCGGCGGTTCTGTTGGATGTGTTTTGTGTGTGTGTGTGTGTGTGTGTGTGTGTGTGTGTGTGTGTGTGTGTGTGTGTGTGTGTGTGTGTGTCAGTGACCATTCAAAAAAGCTGCACATCTAACCCTTCTCATATAATTTAGCTCCCTGGATCTTTCTGTTGGGGAACGTAGTAATTTCAAAAATTTTCCTACGCACATGCAAGATCATGGTGATGTATAGCAACGAGAGGGGAGAGTGTTGTCTACATACCCTTGTAGACCCGGCGGAAGCGATCACAACGTAGAGGAAGTAGTCGACGTTCTCCTCGCGATCCGACCGATCCCGGCGCCATACTCGACGCCCGAGTTCTTGACACACGACAGCTCGATGACGTCCCTCAGACTCGATCCAGCCGAGTGTCGAGGAGAGTTCCACAAGACGACGGCGTGGACGATCTTGATGTTTCACCGCGCAGGCTTCGTCTAAGCTTCGCGACAGATAACCGAGGTGGAATATGGTGGAGGGGGCACCGACACGGCTAAGGAACGATCTCACGATCAACTTGTGTGTTCAAGGTGCCCCCTGCCCCGTGATATAAAGGAGCCAGGGGAGGGGGCGGCGGCCAAGGAGGGCGCTACAGGAGTCCTACTCCTCCGAGTAGGATTCCCCAATCCTAGTTGGACTAGGATTCCTGAGGGAAAGAGAGAGGGGGCGGCCCTTCTCCTAGTCCTAGTAGGACTAGGGAGGGGGGGCTGTGCCAGGCTTGGGCTGCCCTCCTCCTTTCCACTAGGGCCCATCGAGGCCCATTTACCTCCCGGGGTTCCGTAACCTCCGTTACTCGATAAATTCCGCCGCCGGAACCATTCCAACTCCAAACATAGGCTTCCAATATATCAATCTTTATGTCTCGACCATTCCGAGACTCCTCGTCATGTCCGTGATCACATCCGGACTCAACTCCTTCGGTACATCAAAATACATAAACTCATAATAACCGCCATCGAAACCTTAAGCGTGCGGACCCTACGGTTCGAGAACAATGTAGACATGACCTAGAACAATTCACGGTCAATAACCAACAGCGGACCTGGATGCCCATATTGGTTCCTACATATTCTACTGAAGATCTTTATCGGTCGACCGCATAACAACATACGTTGTTCCTTTGTCATCGGTATGTTACTTGCCCGAGATTCGATCGTCGGTATCCAATACCTAGTTCAATCTCGTTCATCGCAAGTCTCTTTACTCGTTCCGTAATACATCATCTCACAACTAACTCATTAGTTGTAGTGCTTGCAAGGCTTTAGTGATGTGCATTACCGAGAGGGCCCAGAGATACCTCTCCGACAATCGGAGTGACAAAACCTAATCTCAAATACGCCAACCCAACATCGCCTTTGGAGACACTGTAGTACTCCTTTATAATCACCCGATTACGTTGTGACGTTTGGTAGTACCAAAGTGTTCCTCCGTAAACGGAGTTGCATAATCTCATAGTTACAGAACATGTATATGTCATGGATAAAAGCAGAGCAACATACTAAACGATCGTGTGCTAAGCTAAGGGAATGGGTCATGTCAATCGATCATTCTACTAATGATGTGACCTCGTTAATCAAATAACAACTCCTTGTTCATGGTTAGGAAACATAACCATCTTTGATTAACAAGCTAGTCTAGTAGAGGCATACTAGTGACATGTTGTTTGTTTATGCATTCACACATGTATCATGTTTCGGTTAATACAATTCTAGCATGAATGATAAACATTTATCATGAAATAAGGAAATAAATAATAACTTTATTATTGCCTCTAGGGCATATTTCCTTGAGCCTCCCACTTGCACTAGAGTCAATAATCTAGATTACATAGTAATGATCCTAACACCCATGGAGTCTTGGTGCTGATCATGTTTTGCTCGTGGAAGAGGCTTAGTCAACGGGTCCGCAACATTCAGATCCGTATGTATCTTGCAAATCTCTATGTCTCCGGTCCGACTAAGTCCCGGATGGAATTGAAGCGTCTCTTGATGTGCTTGGTCCTCTTGTGAAATCTGGATTCCTTTGCTAAGGCAATAGCTCGAGATTGTCACGAAGATTTTCATTGGACCCGATGCACTAGGTATGACACCTAGATCGGATATGAACTCCTTCATCCGACTCCTTCATTAGCTGCTTCCGAAGCTGCTATGTATTCCGCTTCACATGTAGATCCCGCCACGACGCTTTGTTTAGAACCGCACCAACCGACAGCTCCTCCGCTTAGTGTAAATACGATCCGGTCTGCGATTTAGAATCGTCCGGTCGGTGTCAAAGCTTGCATCAACGTAACTGTTCACGATGAGCTCTTTGTCACCTCCATATACGAGAAACATATCCTTAGTCCTTTTCGGTATTTCAGATGTTCTTGACCGCTGTCGATGATCCACTCTGGATTACTTTGGTACCTTCCTGCTAGGCTTATAGCAAGGCACACATCAGTCTGGTACACAAGATTGCATACATGATAGAGCCTATGGTCAAGCATAGGAACATCTTTCATTTTCTCTATCTTCTGCGGTGGTCGGGCATTGAGTCCGACTCAACTTCACACCTTGTAACACGTGCAAGAACCCTTTCTTTGCTTGATCCATTTTGAACTTCTTCAAAACTTTGTCAAGGTATGTGCTTTGTGAAAGTCCAATTAAGCGCCTTGATCTATCTCTATAGATCTTAATGCCCAATATGTAAGCAGCTTCACCGAGGTCTTTCATTGAAAAACTCTTATTCAAGTATCCCTTTATGCTATCCAGAAATTCTATATCATTTCCGATCAGCAATATGTCATCCACATATAAGATCGAAATGCTACTGAGCTCCCACTCACTTTCTTGTAAATACAGCTTCTCCAAAAGTCTCAGACAAACCCAAATGCTTTGATCACACTATCAAAGCGCTTATTCCAACTCCGAGATGCTTGCACCAGTCCATAGATGGATCGCTGGAGCTTGCACACTTTGTTAGCTCCTTTGGATCGATAAAACCTTCTCGTTGCATCATATACAACTCTTCTTCCGTAAATCCATTCAGAATGCGTCTTTACATCCATTTGCCAAATTTCATAATCATAAAATGCGGCAATCGCTAACATGATTCGGACGGACTTAAGCATCGCCACGGGTGAGAAGGTCTCATCGTAGTCAATCCCTTGAACTTGTCGAAACCTTTTGCACAAGTCGAGCTTTATAGACGAGAACATTACCGGCGTCGGTCTTCTTCTTGAAGATCCACTTGTTTTCTATTGCTTGCCTACCCTCGGGCAAGTCAACCAAAGTCCACACTTTGTTTTCATACATGGATCCCATCTCGATTTCATGGCTTCAAGCCATTTTGCGGAATCTGGGCTCACCATCGCTTCTTCATAGTTCGTAGGTTCATCATGATCTAGTAGCATGACTTCCGAACAGGATTACCGTACCACTCAGTGCGGATCTTACTCGTTGATCTACGAGGTTCTGTAGTAACTTGATCTCAAGTTTCATGATCTACATCATCAACTTCCTCGCTACTTGGTGTAGGTGTCTCGTAAACTGGTTTCGCGATTTAACTACTTTCAAGTAAGGGAGAAGGTACTATTACCTCATCAAGTTCCACTTTCCTCCCACTCACTTCTTTCGAGAGAAACTCCTTCTCTAGAAAGGATCCATTCTTAGCAACGAATGTCTTGCCTTCGGATCTGTGATAGAAGGTGTACCCAACTGTCTCCTTTGGGTATCCTATGAAGACACATTCGATTTGGGTTCGAGCTTATCGGGTTGAAGCTTTTTCACATAAGCATCGCATCCCCAAACTTTAAGAAACGACAACTTTGGTTTCTTGCCAAACCATAGTTCATAAGGTGTCGCCTCAACGGATTTCGACGGTGTTCTATTCAGTGTGAATGCGGCCGCCTCTAGAGCATAACCCCAAAACGATAGCGGTAAATCAGAAGAGACATCATAGATCGTACCATATCTAGTAAAGTACGACACGACGCTCGGACACACCATTTCATTTGTGGTGTTCGGGTGGCGGAGTTGCTAAACTATTCCGCATTGTTTCAAATGTAGACCAAACTCAGAACTCAAATATTCACCTCCACGATCGATCGTAGAAACTTAATTTTCTTGTTACGATGATTTTCAACTTCACTCTGAAATTCTTTGAACTTTTCAAACGTTTCAGACTTATGTTTCATTAAGTAGATATACCCATATCCGCTTAAGTCATCTGTGAAGGTGAGAAAATAACGATATCCGCCACGAGCCTCAATATTCATCGGACCACATACATCAGATGTATGATTTCCAACAAATCTGTTGCTCTCTCCATAGTACCGAGAACGGTGTTCTAGTCATCTTGCCCATGAGGCACGGTTCGCAAGTGCCAAGTGATTCATAATCAAGTGACTCCAAAAGTCCATCAAGATGGAGTTTCTTCATGCGCTTTACACCGATATGACCTAAACGGCAATTGCCACAAATAAGTTGCACTTTCGTTATCAACTCTGCATCTTTTGGTTTCAACATTATGAATATGTGTATCACTACTATCGAGATTCATCAAAATAGACCATTCCTCAAGGGTGCATGACCATAAAAGATATTACTCATATAAATAGAACAACCATTATTCTCTCGATTTAAATGAATAACCGCCTCGCATCAAACAAGATCCAGATATAATGTTCATGCTCAACGCAGCACCAAATAACAATTATTTAGGTCTAAAACTAATCCCAAGGTAGATGTAGAGGTAGCGTGCCGACCGCGATCACATCGACTTTGGAACCATTTCCCACGCCAAGATCGCCACCTCGTCCTTTGCCGAGTTCGCAATCAGTAGTCCCTGCTTGAGTTGCAAATATTAGCAATGTAACCAAGATCAAATACCCAGTGCTACTACGAGCTCTAGTAAGGTACACATCAATAACATGTATATCACATATACCTTTGTTCACCTTGCCATCCTTCTTATCCGCCAAATACTTGGGGCAGTTCCGCTTCAAAGGACTACCGCTTGCAGAGAAGCACTTTCGTTTCAGGTTTAGGGCCGACTTGGGTTTTTTCTCCGAGCAAAGAACTTGCTTGCTGTTCTTCTTGAGATTCCCTTCTTCTTCCCTTTGCCTTTCTTCTTGAAACTAGTGGTCTTATTGACCATCAACACTTGATGCTCCTTCTGATTTCTACCTCCGCAGCCTTTAGCATTATGAAGAGCTCGGTATAGTTTTCACTAACCCTTGCATATTATAGTTCATCACGAAGCCTTTGTAGCTTGGTGGCGTGATTGAGAATTCATCAATAACACAATCATCGGAAGATTAACTCCCAATTGTGTCAAGTGATTGTAGTACCCGGACATCTTGAGTATATGCTCACTAATGTAACTGTTCTCCTCCATCTTACAGCTATAGAACTTATTGGAGACTTCATATCTCTCAATCCGCATTCTGTTGAATATTAACTTCAACTCTGGAACATCTCATATGCTCCATGACGCTCAAAACGCCGTTGAAGTCCCGGTTCTAAGCCGTAAAGCATGGCACATCGAACTATAGAGTAGTCATCGCTTTGCTCGCCAGACGCTCATAACATCCGGTGTTGCTCCAAAGAAGAAGTTCGCACCTAGCGGTGCATCCAGACGTAGCTCTTCTGCGGCAGCAATGAGGATGATCTCGTTACGGACCCAATCCGTAATTGCTACCATCATCTTTCAACTTTGCTTTCTCAAGGAACGCATTAAAATTCAACGGAACAACAGACGAGCCATCTATCTACAATCAAACATAAACAAGCAAGATACTATCAGTACTAAGTTCATGATAAATTTAAGTTCAATTAATCATATTACTTAAGAACTCCCACTTAGAAAAACATCTCTAGTCATCTAAGTGATCACGTGATCCAAATCAACTAAACCATAACCGATCATCACGTGAAATGGAGTAGTTTTCAATGGTGAACATCTTATGTTGATCATATCTACTATATGATTCACGCCGACCTTTCGGTCTCTCGTGTTCCGAGGCCATATCTCGCATATGCTAGGCTCGTCAAGTATAACCCGAGTATTCTGCGGTGCAAAACTGGCTTGCACCCGTTGTAGATGGACGAGAGCTTATCACACCCGATCATCACGTGGTGTCCGGGCACGATTTAACTTTGGCAACGGTGCATACTCGGGAGAACACTTCTTGATTATTTAGTGAGAGATCATCTTATAATGCTACCGCCAATCAAAGCAAGATAAGATGCATAAAAGGATAAACATCACATGCAAATCAATATAAGTGATATGATATGGTCATCATCATCTTGTGCTTCACGATCTCCATCTTGCAAAGACCACCTTGATCACCATCGCCACCGCGCGACACCTTGATCTCCATCGCAGCATCGTTGTCGCCTCGCCAAACTTATGCTACTACGACTATCGCCATCGCTTAGTGATAAAGTAAAGCATTACAGTATGCATTGCATTGCATACAATAAAGCGACAACCATATGGCTCTCGCCATTGCCGATAACTTCGGTTACAAAACATGATCATCTCATACAATAAAATATAGCATCACGCCTTGACCATATCACATCACAACATACCCTGCAAAAACAAGTTAGACGTCCTCTACTTTGTTGTTGCAAATTTTACGTGGCTGCTACGGGTTTAAGCAAGAACCAGTCTCACCCACGCATCAAAACCACAACGATATTTTCGTCAAATAGACTCCGCTTTAACCTTCTCAAGGACCGGGCGAGCCACACTCGGTTCAACTAAAGTGAGAGAGACAGCACCCACCACCACCTTTAAGCAACGAGTGCTCGCAGCGGTGAAACCAGTCTCGCGAAGCGCACGCGTAATGTCGGTCCGGGCCGCTTCATCTCACAATACCGCTGAACCAAAGTATGACATGCTGGTAGGTAGTATGACTTGTATCGCCCACAACTCACTTGTGTTCTACTCGTGCAAAACATCAAACCATAGAAAAACCTAGGCTCGGATGCCTTTGTTGGGGAACGAGTAATTTCAAAAATTTTCCTACGCACATGCAAGATCATGGTGATGTATAGCAACGAGAGGGGAGAGTGTTGTCTACATACCCTTGTAGACCCAAGCGAAGCGATCACAACGTAGAGGAAGTAGTCGACGTTCTCCTCGCGATCCGACCGATCCCGCGCCAACATACTCGACGCCCGAAGTTCTTGACACACGACAGCTCGATGACGCCCTCGATCCGATCCAGCCGAGTGTCGAGGAGAGTTCCACAAGACGACGGCGTGGCAGGACGATCTTGATGTTTCACCGGCGCAGGCTTCGCCTAAGCTTCGCGACAGATAACCGAGGTGGAATATGGTGGAGGGGGCACCGACACGGCTAAGGAACGATCTCACGATCAACTTGTGTGTTCCAAGGTGCCCCCCGCCTCGAGATATAAAGGAGCCAGGGGGGGGGCGGCGGCCAAGGAGGGCGCTGCTGGAGTCCTACTCCTCCGAGTAGGATTCCCCAATCCTAGTTGGACTAGGATTCCGGAGGGGGAAAGAGAGAGGGGCGCCCTTCTCCTAGTCCTAGTAGGACTAGGGAAGGGGAGGCGCGCCAGGCTTGGGCTGCCCTCCTCCTTTCCACTAGGGCCCATCGAGGCCCATTTACCTCCCGGGGTTCCAGTAACCTCCCTAAGACTCAGGTAAATTCCGTTTTACCGAACCATTCCAACTCCAAACATAGGCTTCCAATATATCAATCTTTATGTCTCGACCATTCCGAGACTCCTCGTCATGTCCGTGATCACATCCGGGACTCGAACTCCTTGGTACATCAAAATACATAAACTCATAATAACCGCCATCGAAACCTTAAGCGTGCGGACCCTACGGTTCGAGAACAATGTAGACATGACCTAGAACAATTCACGGTCAATAACCAACAGCGGACCTGGATGCCCATATTGGTTCCTACATATTCTACGAAGATCTTTATCGGTCGACCGCATAACAACATACGTTGTTCCCTTTGTCATCGGTATGTTACTTGCCGAGATTCGATCGTCGGTATCCAATACCTAGTTCAATCTCAGCATCGGCAAGTCTCTTTACTCGTTCCGTAATACATCATCTCACAACTAACTCATTAGTTGTAGTGCTTGCAAGGCTTTAGTGATGTGCATTACCGAGAGGGCCAGAGATACCTCTCCGACAATCGGAGTGACAAAACCTAATCTCGAAATACGCCAACCCAACATCGCCTTTGGAGACACTGTAGTACTCCTTTATAATCACCCGATTACGTTGTGACGTTTGGTAGTACCCAAAGTGTTCCTCCGTAAACGGAGTTGCATAATCTCATAGTTACGTGAACATGTATATGTCATGGATAAAAGCAAGTAGCAACATACTAAACGATCGTGTGCTAAGCTAAGGGAATGGGTCATGTCAATCAGATCATTCTACTAATGATGTGACCTCGTTAATCAAATAACAACTCCTTGTTCATGGTTAGGAAACATAACCATCTTTGATTAACAAGCTAGTCTAGTAGAGGCATACTAGTGACATGTTGTTTGTTTATGCATTCACACATGTATCATGTTTCCGGTTAATACAATTCTAGCATGAATGATAAACATTTATCATGAAATAAGGAAATAAATAATAACTTTATTATTGCCTCTAGGGCATATTTCCTTCACTTTCTACACCCCATGCCACCTGGGGTTTCCACCACATATCTATTTCTCTCTTCTCCATCCATGCGCGTCATAGTGTCACACTGAACCTTCCGAGGTACATGCCTGTCAGCGGACTTGAATGGCTATGACTAGCTCGCCACCGCCGAGGAGGTCGTGGTCAGCAACGTCAGACATATCACCGCAATCATCACCAGCGGTCACGCTAGGCTGTGCTCCTAGGGTCCCTACACGCAGCCTTGAGGCGGACGAGGACGCCCATGCCCGCATCATCGTCGACCTCGACACCATACTAGCCACCGTAACCAAGACCTTGATCATTGTGTTGCCGCTCGACTTCTCCGGTGGCGGTTGTAGCATCACTCTATGCCTCAGCGGAGTCGTGGCCGTGATGGGTGGCGGGGGGTGGGGTGGGGAGGAGACCTCTCAGAGGACGCTACAGATACACTGGAATTCGAGGAGTTAAACTAGGCGCTCCTCAACTGCAAGGAGGAAGGGATTCTTTCGAGTAACCCACGTAGTTAAAAAATTTCAGAGAAGGGTTAGGTGGGGTTTAACTCCTTAAATTCCAAGATGATTTTCCGCCTCAGTCTCTCGGAGATGCCCATAAGGATAGGCCGTGCGTGCGTGCATGCATTTTTAGGGGTGAGTGTGTATGCGTATGTATGAGCATCTGCATGTGTACTGTATTAAAAAACATAATTTCTAGGAACTTAAAAGTTTCCGAGGCCACCGTCTCGTGGTTGGCCTGCTCCTCCGCAAGCTGAAATGCCCACCTCGTCAGCATGGCCTCAACTCGGAGGCGCTGCCCTATGGAGGGAAGGTCTTGCTGCTACGGATATGTTGCACCAAACACCACCCAACTCCGGTCATGCGGCGACAGTTTGGCTTGCCGAGGTGCAGTCTGATGCCTCTTGCAAGGCCGTGGCAGAGGCCCTTGCCTCCGCGATCGGCGCCAACGTCGTGGATATCAAGGTCATCCGCCAATTTGTGGATGCCACCATCGATCGTCAATCTCCGACCAGGACTATGCTCCCCTCGCCGTCTTCATCTGCATCACGGCCCCCAGGATTTGAAGCTTCTCCGGTGATGAGCTCCGCCCCGCAGACGCCGCCCTTCATCACCGATGGTTGCCGCACACCATGCAGTACGACGACTGATGATGTTTGTTCCCCTGCTACCGAGACGGTCGCTGTCTTCGCTACGCCGCCCCAGACTCCTGGTCCAGCACCTACTCTGCATGTCACCCCTACAAGTCAGGTGATGGTTCATGAAGAGCATGAGCTGCCGGCTGGGTTTGACACCCTGTTTCAGCCGCGTCAGGAGGCCATCTTGGGCTCCCCTCCAACACTGCATGGGAAACAACCAGGACGACGTAGAAAGACCATGGTTGGGATGTCCATTGACCAGGAAGGGGCTGCTTTCTCGCTACGGCGCTCCAGTGCTAGGCTACGGGCAAGTGGGCGCGCGCGAATCGTTCTAGTTCAAAAGGAAGCACATAAGATGGTGTGTCGCAGCTTAGGAATCGTCAAAGATGGGCAAGATATAACCGCGGCGGCTCTGGCTGAGCTTGATGAGCAGTTCAAGGAAGAAATCCCTGGCACGGTGTTGGCTGCACTGCGTGCCCTCTTCAAGCTCGACGATGCCCAGGCCATGGCCGTCGAAGATGCCATAATTGCACAGGGAGGTGCCAATGGTCTTGATCATGAAGAAGAGGTGGTAGCTACTGCTACTTAATGCCAGGTGGCTTAGTATGCTGGTGTTGAATTAGTAACTATGTTAGCACAACTTATGTACCCCAGGGGCTCCTGCATGAGGAGATTAGTGCACCCAGTTTGGGTTCACAAGCTATTGTCTAGTGGCGATGGTTGTTCTTTCGGCCATTTGTTTTCCCTGTTGGCATTATGCCGCTGTGATCAAGGGCGTAAGACCGTTCAATTATGTTAGAACAATCCATCAACTTTCTGTGTTGGAACGTGAGGGGACTAAACTGTCCAAATCGACGCACTACTGTACACGAAACAATTGCAGCAACTACATGCCAAATTGTGTGCCTCCAGGAGACTAAACTGGAAGATATTGACTGCTTCACCGCATCTTATCTTGGTGGCCACCGTCTGAAACATTTTGCCCAAAGGCCGGCTACCAACACCCGTGGAGGGATCCTTATGCTCCGGGACGATAGTTATGTCAACATCTCCAATGTTGTCACCTCTGAGTTCTGCCTTTCGGCGGACGTGGCCGTCCTGAACTCCGACTCCCGCTTCAAGATAACTACGGTCTATGGGCCTATCGCGCACTCTAGAAAAGATGATTTCTTTGCGGAGATCCTCGCCCAGAAACCACCAGCTGGCCATATGTGGCTGGCCTTGGGGGATTTCAACCAAATCTACCGTGCGCGCGACAAGAACAAGCGTAACATAAATCGTAGCCGCATCAACCGCTTCCGTGCCACCCTTCAGGCGTGTGAGCTAAAAGAATTACATCTTCAAAACAGAAGATTCACCTGGAGCAATGAGCGGGTGAACCCCACGCTTTGCAAGCTTGACTCCTACTTCTGCAATGCCAACTCGGACATTCAGTTTGACACCCATGTGCTACATGCGCTCTCCTCCTTGCTCTCTGACCACTGCCCTTTACTCCTCGCCGACGATCGAGGGCCTCGTAGGCCTCGGAGCTTCAAATTTGAGAACTTTTGGTGTTCCATCCCGGGTTTCTCCGAGGTTGTCGAGAATGCTTGGGCTGCGCACACTGGCCATTCTGAGCCCTACCAAATCCTTTTTCACAAGCTCAAGAGAGTTGGCATGAGATTGACAGAGTGGAGTAGAATTTTTTTTTCCAAGCCCAAGTTGCACCTACATGCTGCGTTGTTGGTTATCCTTAGGCTCGATGTTGCTCAAGAGTCACGAACTTTATCTGCTGAGGAGATGGACCTAAGAGCAAGATTAAATAGAAGGGTCATTAGCTTGGCAGTCCTTGAGCGCACAAGAAAGAAGCAATGTGCCCGCTCAAGCAATCTCAAGGCAGGAGATGCTAATACCAAATACTTTCACCTTAGGGTGAATGCGAGAAGGAGGAAAAACCATATTCATCGCCTCAAACACAACAACGGTTGGGTTACGAACCACGAGCAAAAAGAGAAAATCATTCATGACCACTTCACCGAGGCCATTGGAAGAGGGGGCCCTCGAACCAAGGACTTCAACTGGCAGAACCTCGAATTTGAGGAAATAGATCTTCATGGCCTTGATGACCCTTTCACCACAGAAGAAGTGTGGAATGCCATCAAACAAATGCCTAGTGACAAAGCCCCCGGCCCGGATGGTTTTACAGGGGCATTCTTCAAAAAATGTTGGCATATCATCAAAATTGACGTCATGCGTGTCATCGATCTGTTTGGAAATCTTCATGTGGGAAACCTCCATTGGTTAAACTCCGCAAATGTCATCTTGCTGCCCAAAAAGGAAGGGGCGAAAGGAATCACCGACTATAGGCCCATTAGCCTCATCCACGCCATTGCCAAAATTATTGCTAAAGTGCTTGCCCTACGACTCGCCCCCTTCATGAACAACCTTGTCTCGCATGCCCAAAGCACGTTCATTAAGAGACGGAGTATCCACGATAACTTCATGTATGTGCGAAATCTCGCGCGACGGCTTCACAAGAGCAAGACTCCTTCCCTCCTCTTCAAGCTTGACATCCGCAAAGCGTTCGACTCTGTGCGGTGGGAATACATCCTCGACCTCCTTCAAAGGAGAGGCTTCCCAAGCAAGTTCAGGGAGTGGATCACCGCTCTTCTTAAGACATCTTCCTCGAGAATCCTTCTAAATGGGATACCCGGCAATGCCATCAAACACGGGAAGGGCTTTCGACAAGGAGATCTGCTATCTCCTCTCCTCTTTGTCATTGCCATTGATCCTCTCCAACAAGTTCTCAATGTGGCCACTCGCTGCGGGATTCTTCACAAGATCAGAGGGCGTGGCACTTGCTTCCGGACCTCCCTTTATGCGGACGACGCGGCTGTTTTTGTCAAGCCTTTAAAGGAGGATGTTTTGAACCTTGCAACCATCCTGGATTGCTTTGGTCGGGCCACGGGATTATGCACAAACTTCCAGAAAAGCTCTGTCGTCCCCATAAGATGTGGGAACTTGAACTTGGACGAGATCCTCCATGAGCCTCTTTCCCAGTGAAGTATTTGGGCCTTCCTCTCTCTGTGTGGCAGCTCAAGAGGGTCGACTGCCAATACCTTGAGGACAAGGTCGCAGGCAACCTTGTATCTTGGGAAGGTGAGAATATCACCACAAAGGGTCGGTGTGTTCTTGTCAAATCAGTACTCACCTTGCAGGTGATCTTTCACGCCACTTCCCTCACCATCCCGCCCGACACGCTTGCTAGCATCAACAAGATCGAGAGAGCTTTCCTCTGGTCTAGGACAGACAAGACGACCGGAGCCAAGTGCAAGGTCAATTGGGAGACGGTGTGCTGCCCCAAGGATCTAGGGGGCCTTGGTGTGCTTCATCTTGGGAAATTTTCCCGTGCACTAAGACTACGATGGCCTTGGTATGAGTGGAATGACTCCCATCGGATGTGGGTGGGAATGGGAAATCCCTGTGACGAGGACGACATGGACCTCTTCTATGCTTCGACCACTATCACTATTGGCAATGGGGCTATTGTGCCTTTTTGGGACTCCCCTTGGTTATTTGGTAGGAAACCAGAAGATGTGGCTCCACTCATCTTTGAGTGCTCTTCGAGGAAAAACTGGAAGGTGCGCGAAGCCTTACTCGAGGGCACGTGGATTGGCAAAGTCAAAATTTCGACCTCCTTTTCACTCGAGCATATCCGTCAATTTATCCATCTTTGGACCTTGCTTCGGAATGTTCATCTCGAGGAGGATAGGGTGGATTCCATCGCATGGAAGCACACAACGAATGGTGAATACACCACAACCTCAGCGTATAGGGCGCAATTCTTGGACATAGCACGCACGTAAATGAATAAAACCATTTGGAAGGTTTGGGCTCCACCAAAAATCAAGTTCTTTGCTTGGCTAGCAATTCAAAATCGTGTTTGGACCGCCGACCGCTTGGCCAAGCGAGGTTGGGACAATGCGGACTTTGCCCACTATGCAAGAGGGAGCAAGAATCGTGGCTCACCTCTTCTACAAGTGCCGATACACGTTGAAGCTCTGGGAAATGCTGAAAGTATGGCTACAATTGGATACCATGGATATTACTACTTGGCCGGGGGAACGATCGATCAAGGATTGGTGGACAAGGATGTCTAGCGCAACGAGGGTGCATAGGAAAGCTATGGCCTCCCTCACAATGCTTGTTAGCTGGACTATATGGAATGAGAGGAACACGAGGATTTTCCGCAAGAAGTTCAAGCCACCCAACATCCTATTTATCAACATAAAGAGTGAGACTAACCTTTGGATCACCGCCGGGGCAAAAAATGTGGGCCTTCTGATGCCGGGAGAGTAATGACCATGATGTAATATTTTTTCATTTTTTCTTTCACAATGTGTTGCAAACTCTTGTCCGTTTCCTTCTTAATTAATGAATGAGGCAAAGCTTTTGCCTCCGTTTCAAAAAAAAAAGTTTCCGAGGGAAATCCTCACGCTAGCCTATATGGGCTGAAAGTGGATCGAGTCATTTATGTCTTTTACTTATTTTCTACGAATCCATAAAAAGATGGGAAAATGTTTAATAAAAGAAAATAATGTTAAAATAACTATACATATAGAAAATATATTATGAAAATAGGAACAATGCTCATCATGTATTAAAAAAATGTGCACATTATGCCTATAAAATGTTCGTCATGTTTTGAAAAATGTACATTGGGTATTTTAAAAACATTCACCGTCTAATGAAAAAAATGTTACGCTAAAAAAATATTCGACTTGTAAATAAATTTATTTGTCATATATTTAGAAACATGTTCATTTTATAAAAATTATAAGAAAAATAAAAGGAGAATAAAAAACAACAGAGAAAACCAGTTGGAAAACCAAAAACCAAGAGTAAGAAAAAAAGGTAAAATAACTTGAACCCCAATAAAACCTAGAATTAAATAATGTTAAATCAACTATAAATATTGAAAAGGTATTATGAAAAAAACAAGTAAAAAATTCACTCTATATATTAAAAAAAATGCAAACTGTATATGTACAATGTTCACTGTGTATTAAAAAAATGTTCATTAGGCATTTTAAAAACATTCACTGGATGATAGAAATATTTAAGGTACTATTAAGAAAATATTCAATGTGTATTAAAAAGTATTCATCATGTATTGTTTAAAAACATTTCATAACAAAAACTATAAGAAAAAGCAATGGAAAACCAGTTGAAAAACTAAAAAAAAAGGCAGAGGAATCTAGAACAGAAATAAACACAATAGCTTAAACCTAAAAGGAAAATTTTGAATATATAATATAAGAAAATAATAAAATAAAAATAAAATGAAAAAGAATAAATAAATCAAAGAAAATGGGATAGATCATTGAGCAAACCAAAAAAAAATAAACAAATGGAAAATTCTATATGATGCCCTTAGGAAATTTTCAAACACACGGTGACCATTTAATTGAATACACGTGGAACATATTTCGAGTACACAATGGGCCTTTTTCAGAACAAGATAAATATTTTTAGGATTGTGAAATTCCATTATGTAATGCTCAAAATATATATATATAAATAAACAAATAGAAGTTGGTAAGAAAAATAAAGGAGGAAAGGAAACAAAAAAAATGAAAGTGGGGTGTTGATGGCTCACGTGTGCCACCCTCTGAAGGGCGATGTTAGACGTTTCCAGTCCTATATGATGCACCAAGCGTCATATATGTCTCAGAAGTGACCGGACCAATAATGAAAAGAAAATCGTCTGAAACAATAGAAAAATGTGCCAAGCCACAACAGACGCCCTCGCGCGTTTTGTCGTCTCTTTTCTTAACATAGTACAGACGCAAGTTAACGAAATGTGGTTCTTCTTTTTTGCGGGTGAGATGTGGTTCTTCATTTCGGGGGATGTACAACGAGTCCCAGTTCCAATGGGCTGGCCGGTGATAGTGGGAGGACCAGGTATTGGGCTCTACTCAACAACGTGAAACCCACGTGCTTCAGGCCATGAGATGCACGTTCGAACGCTTCTACATTCGTTCTTTTTATTATTTTTTATTTTTCATCTCATATTTTGCATATGCAAAAAAACAATTTGCATAAAATTTTAAAAATATACATTATACATTTAGAAAATGTCCATGTAGTGTAATAAAAAGTTTTAAAAGTTTTAAAAACGTTGATAGCATTCAGAAAATGTTCGTCAAAATTTAAAAAATATTCCTGTTTTCTTCAAAAATGGTCATGTTTTTATTCATAACTTAAAATAATGTTTCTTACCATCCAATGAGTGTTTTGTGACATTTGCGTAAAATGTTCATGTATTGCCAAAATATGTTTCAGACATTTTCAAAATGCTTAAACAATGTAAAAATATCTGCCTAGTTTTAAAAAGTTGTTTCATATCATCAAATAAAATGCTCAATGCATATTTTAAATGTGGTATTAAATGTATTCGAAAAAATATTCAAACATGTATTTGAAAAATATATTAAACAATGTAAAAATAAGTTTGCCCATTTTTTTGAAAACATTTCATACCATTCAAAAAAATGTTTCAATGTGTATATGTTTTACATGTACTTGAAAAAAATGTTCAAACCTTGTGTTTGAAAAATGATCAACATGTGTTAAAAAGCTGCTCCATGTATATGCTAAAAGTGTACAATGTGTATTGTAAAAAGCAATTATGTATTGAAAAAATAAAAATAAAAAGAAATCAAATAAAACCGATGGAAACCATTATGAAAAACACTTAGGAAAAAAAGAGCTGAAGCATCTAAATCTGGACTGAACCGGTTCCAAAACCGTTTGTGCGAGGTACCTTATTGGGGCCGGTTTGCTAGCCTCGCGCCATGTGTGAGATGTTTCTCTCGGTGCGGGCGATATATTAGCCCGAGCGTGTGAGATGTATTCTCATAGTGAGCTATGCAAACTGCATGGCGCACGTCGATCCCCTTGATGGGCTGGCCCAGATCATAGGGTGCATGATCTTTCTTTTCACTATTTACTTTATTTTTTTCTATTTCAAGAGGTTTTATCTAAAATTTAAACAATAGTTGAAAAATATTTGTGAATTTTTTTTATTTTTTTAACAAAAATCGCTCATGAATTTTTAAAAGGTTTATGATTAAAAAATTTCATAAATTTAAAAAAATTCATGAATATGAAAAATGTTGGTGAATCTCAAAAATGTTCGCAAATTATAAATGCTCCACCAATTTGATATATTTTTCATATTTGAGTAAATGATAATTGATTAGAAAATTAGATATAAAAATGTTTGAGTATTCAAAAATGATGGATTTGAAATTTATTTGTGGATAAAAAATATACTCATGTTTCAAAAAATGTTCCCAAATTTGTGAAATATTCATGAATTATTTTTTTTCAAAAATTCAAAAACTTGAATTAAAATACAAAAAGACATTATAAAAAAATGAAAAGGGAAAAAGGTACAAATAAATGAATGAAAGTCAGAATACAAATAGAAAACCTAGCAAAGGGAAATCATAAAAGAAAAAAAAAGACCAAAAGCTTTCAAAATTGTGTAAGAAGCTTCAAGAGCCTTCACAAAAGAAAATCAATAATTAATGGATACTCTTGGAAATGTGACTCCCACGTCCTGTGATATTGACAAGTGGCGTACCGCATGTGCGACAGTTGTCGCAACGTGGGAGTTGAGTGGGACTTTTTTCCCACATATGGAAGGCTCGAGTGTGTTAGTTTATGTTTTTTGGTAGATTCCATTGGTGCAATAATTTGACTTCTTATATTTTGGAGATTGTTGTCATAAACAGTAAGGGACTAATGTGTTTGCTAGTGCACATAGAGGAACAAGTCCCTGGAGTCATGAGGAGTTTGGTACAAACTCCGAAGATAATCTCATGCGTGGCAGCGAAGGTTATCATCGAAGGTTATGCCTGTCGAAAGTTGATACGTCCATTTTGCATCATGTTTCCATACTGATATTTATAATGTTTTTTATCATTATAACACTTTGTGATGCAATTCTAATGCCTTTTCTGTCTTAATTTGCAAGATTTACATGAAGAGGGAGTTTGTCGGTAGCTGGAATTCTGGACCTGAAAAAGCTATACGAGAGATACCTATTCTATAGCGCTTCAAATGACCTGAAATTTCACATAGAACTTTTATGGAATATATAAAAATACTGGAGTAAAGAAATACCAGAAGGGGGCCACCAGCTGCTCACAAGGCAACAGGGCGCGGCCACCCCCAGGCGCGCCTTGACGCCTTGTGGGCCCCACAACAGGCCTCCGGTGCCCTTCTTCTACTATATGAAGGGTTTTGACCAAGGAAAAAAATAGGAGAGGACTTTCGAGAGGAAGCGCTGCCGTCTCAAGGCGGAACCTGGGCAGAAGCACTTTTGCTCTCCGGCCAAGCAATTTCACCAGGGATACTTCCCTTTTGGGGGCGGGGAATCGAAGCCATCGACATCACCAACGATCCTCTCATCGTGGGAGGACCAATCTTCATCAACATCTCCACCAGCACCATCTCATCTCAAATCCTAGTTCATCTCTTGTATTCAATCTTTGTCTCAAAACCTCATATTGGTACCTATGGGTTGCTACTAGTGTTGATTACATCTCGTAGTTGATGCTAGTTGGTTTATTTGGTGGAAGATTATATGTTCAGATCCTTGATGGTATTCAATACCCCTCTGATCTTGAACATGAATATGATTTGTGAGTAGTTACTTTTATTCTTGAGAATATGGAGAAGTCTTGTTATAATTAATCATGTGAATTTGGTATTCGTTCGATATTTTGATGATATCTATGTTGTTTCTTCCTTTAGTGGTGTCATGTGAACGTTGACTACATGACACTTCACCATATTTGAGCCTAAGGGAAGGCATTGTGGAGTAGTAATTAGATGAAGGGTGGCTAGAGTGATAGAAGTTTAAACCCTAGTTTATGCGTTAGTCCATATGGGACTGATTTGGATCCATATGTTTCATGCTATGATTACATTTATCTTAATTCTTCTTTTGTAGTTGTGGATGCTTTCTAGAGGGGGTAATCATAAGTGGGAGGCTTGTTCAAGTAAGAACAACACCCAAGCACCGGTCTACCCATATATCAAATTATCAAACTAGCGAATGCAAATCAAATAAACATGATGAAAGTAACTAGATGAATTCCCATGTGTCCTCGAGAACGCTTTGCTTACTATATGAGAACGTTCCAATTTGTCCTTTGCTATAAAAAGGATTGAGCCACCTTGCTGCACCTTTGTTACTATTTCTACTTGTTGCTTGTCAGAAATTACCTTTCTCTCAAACTATCTGTTGCTGATAATTTTAGTGCTTGCACAAAATACCTTGCTGAAAACTGCTTGTCATTTCTGTCTGCTCCTCATTGGGTTTGACACTTTTACTTATCGAAAGGACTACGATTGATCCCCTATACTTGTGGGTCATCAAGACTCTTTTCTGGCGCCATTATCGGGGAGTGAAGCACCTTTGGTAAATGGAATTTGGTAAGGAAACATTTATACTGAGTGTTCAAATTTACTATTACTTGTTACTATGAAAAACAATCATTTGAGGGGCTTGTTCGGGGTATCTTCACCTCGACCGGAAGTAATAAGAGTTGCCCCTCAACCTACTGAACCTACTAAAAATATTTTTTATGAGATTCCTTCAGGTATGTTAGAGAAACTGCTAGCTAATCCTTATGGAGGAGATGGAACCATACATCCTGATATGAACTTTAATCTATTTGGATGAAATTTGTGGATTGTTTAAGCTTGCAGGTTTGTCCAAGGATGGAGTTAAGAAAAAGGTATTCCCTTTATCTTTGGAGGGAAAGGCATTGACATGGTATAGGCTATTTGATGATATTGGACTTGTTTCAGTTCTTCTGAAGTGGTTTCAGTTCTGGACTTGTTTTACTGCGGAGTGTATTTGCACTAGTCGCCAACTTTGACAACCAGTGTATGTGATATGCTGCTTTGTCCCTATATTTGCATTGGTGGCGAGCTTTGATGCCCAGTGGATGTAATATTTGTAATATATGTGATAGCCTAGCATAAATTGCTTGCTTATTTATTTCCTTGTTGTCTTGTCTATTTGTTTGCTTGTAGTCAGTGCAATTCTTTTTCCGCGGTTTGCTAGTGGCCGCAATAATCTATTTTTTAAAAACTAGGCCACCATAACCATGGGCTACATATTTACTGTAGTGACCATGGGCTTCCTACGGGCCGTAGAAATAATGGGCCTTCTACGGGCCATAGAAACAATGGGCCCTGTATGGGCTGTAGAAACAATGGACCTTACATAGGCCGTAGCATAAATGGGCCTTCTACGGGCCGTATGATCGATTGGCCAAACATAGGCCAATAACAGACCGCATTATGGGTCGTAAACGGGCTAGAGTTGGAATCGTCCATTCATGGGCTGTCATTAATCGGCTGTATTTGATTATGCTATGAAAACGGCCCAACGGATTAACGGGCCACAAATGGCCGACTGTAACCACGGGCTGAATTTGGCCCACAAGCAGAAAAGGCCACTAACGGGACGAAAGTAACTGAATGCTGGAAATGAGCCCAAGAATAAATGGGCCCTGTGAAGGCCAGAAGATAACACGGCCTGGAAACGGCCCAATGGAATAATGAACCGTTAATGGGTATAAAGCGATACACTGTTCATTACGGGCCAATTTCACCATGGGCCGTTACTAGGCCAAGAGTTACAAAGGGCCTTATATGGGCCGAAAGACGTCATGGGCCATACATGGGCCGGAAGTTACAACGGGCTGGAATCATATTGGATGGCCCGGATGACGCTACTGGGCCTAATTGCGATAGACCGTAACGGGCCGTGACTTCGCGGGTTGTAAATGGGCTATATGCGAATAGGCTGTTAACAGGCTTTCTATGGGCCGGCCCGCTACCTTTTGACCAAGTCAAACGGACCGGCCTGTTCACCAGAATGGGCCTCTGTTGGGGCCGTGCCACGTGTCGACGTATCATAGGCGCCTTCGGTCCAATGAGTGAATGCCATTTGTCCCAATGGTGAGCCGACACGTGGTTCCTCTAGCCAATGAGAAATTCACATGTGGAAAATCCCCATTGGTCCTGGCTGTTAGCGGGTTATCGGATCCAAAACCGGACCCGATAGCTTAACAGCGACCCGTTACGGTGGATGCCACATGTTGGTCACCCTTGACGAAAGCACTTCCATGATGCACGATTTATCGTCATGGAACTGGACACTTCCGTGATGATAATTTTGGTAATGTCATGGAACACTTCTATGATAGCACAGGTATGACTATCTTGATTCTGTCATAAAATCGTCATGGATGTACATGCATGACAGAAAACGTGACCTACTGTGAGAAACACGTATCATCACGGAAGTGTATTCTTTTTGTAGTGTACTAGGTCATTGAAGGCGCGCGTTGCTGTGCCCATTTATTTCGACGCTATAATATTTGTGACTGATGTAAATATATGGAGACATTTTACTTTATTGATAACTTAGTATGAAGTAGTATGTTTGAATTTCTTATTAATTGTTTGACATGATTTGTCGCGTCGTACCATGGTTGTGGAAGTTTCCGGTGCCACTCATACATGTTGTATCAAAAGAAGTAGCTCTCTTCACTGTCATTCCATAATTAGATCCAGATCAAATTTTCACACCCATGAATAATCAAGTTTTGGGCTTAATTTTTTAAAGAAAAAAAATCATATTCTTAATTGTTTAATGCACTAAGCTGGTCCAATAATACCAGCTCATATCTAGCAATGATAAAGAAGAAGAGAACATGTTCTTAATTGGGCAATGAGTATTTCAGATGAAACAAAACCAAATTTACATCTTCGTACATAATTCACATATGCACTCAATGAAATAAAATCATGTTCCATCCATGAAACATTGTTGTTTAGTTCGATGAAGTGGCACATTATCTCCTATGCTTGCATGATTGATCACCGGTTTGGAAGTAGCCCTCACTAATAGTTCTTAGTTAACCAACACAAGTTAAACAAATTCGTTTGAAAAACAGGACACCCTGGTTTACACATGTTAGATACAACTTCCCACAAAAGATCCGGGTGAATATGATGGAGGGTCTCAAGTTTCGGATGCATAGGAGGACTGCGAGCTCCCTAGAGTGCTTGTACGAGGAAAATGTTAAAACATTACAGACTAACAATAAAGGGAAATCATTAAAATCACCAAATGCAACCTTGAACATACCTAAACCCAGAAAAAAATGTAAGGCTCAAATGCCATCTTATCACTAAACAATGAGACATACATAATATTTATACTGAAGTAAGAGGAAAGGTAAGGATCTTTTCCTTCTTAAATCCTTGGGAATATGCATTCTATGAGCCTGCAAGAATATATGTGTATGATGTACATGTGTTGTATGAAAACTTTTCAGCACCAGACATATACCTTGCATTCTTGCACCAACATTTGTGATCTACCCATGTACTTCCTGCACGCCATGATGTTGTCAACTTATTGAACCTGGAAATTCAATTATAACCTCTATTGTGCACAAATATACATTGTAAATGTTGCTTTTCTCATGTGAACTGCCAACAAAGGGGACATAAGATTAATAACAGAGGAGCAAAGGAAACAGTAAGCAATTGGAAATTATACACATCAGTTTGGAATCACATGTTTTGAACTAAATTAAATACCTTTGTGCATTCATCAAACTGAAACTTGGAAAAATTAACATATTTAGAAATTGGAAGGGGTTCAAATAAGGATATTAAATATCAGGAAGGTGCACCATTCATTTCAAGTAGTGTCTCATTAAGCAAAGAATGTGTAGCTCCATAACCAACAAGATAAATAGCAATACCGAACCATTTAAAAAAATATATTGTTTTGAACCAAATTGAATACCTGTGTGCATTCATTAAATTGAAAGTTAAAAACTATACGCATTAAGAAACTGAAAGAGTTTCAAACAAGAATACTAATTATCATAAAGGCTTACCATTCATTTCCAGTAGTAACTCATTTAGAAAAGAAATTTGTGGCACTATAAATACCAAGATGAATAGCAACACTGAGCCGTTTGAAAGATCATTCTAAAATCCATTCAAGGATCACACAACCTTTCCAATCTTTTGATGTGCAAGACGTGGGTGGATAACTGCAGGTTACCTAACATTTTTTTGTCAAGCTATCTAGTTCATCCAAGAGTGAACATTTCATGGCAGAATAGTATATGGTTAACAAGCCTATACTGGACTAAATAGTTATGTATTGTGAACCCACAAAGAAAAAACATGTTCCATAAACTGTAAGCCATGTAAACTGGATTCATGTATATGTTTACTATAATGTTTCCCCTGCATGGTGTCAGCTAATCATATACTTCCTCCGTCCCGAATTACTTGTCACGGAAATAGATGTATTTAGATGTATTTTAGTTTTAGATACGTCCATTTTAGCGACAAGCAATTCTGGATGGAGGGAGTACATGGAAGAGAACAAATACATTCCAGCTAATAAGATATTGAAATAAAAACTTTGTTAAGCATGTACAGTTAAGGAATTTAGAAAAATAATAGAATGAAAAGTAATAGTGCTTGCACTAATCGCTCTATCATAGGTGTACCAACTCCAGCCTCTTCTTGGCTGCATCCCTCATCATCGCAATCTCCACCATCATCTCCGTACAACAGTACAGTTTTTGCAAACATGTTAGGTACTCTGAGCACTGTGAAGTTTACTTCAATTTCAGAAAAGATCGGGTGCGATGGTGCCAGAGAGAATTGATCTTTGATCAGAGGAACAAGTGTTTTCATGTGAACGAGAGAATTGTCAGAGGTGTTACAAATACAAAATAGTAAATTCATGCTATTTGCACCAAGAACATTTATACTGTAATTTAATCTAAGATGGTGAGGCACAATAAGCCATTACACTCAAAATTAGAATCTAAAATGTAATCACCTTGAAGCCAGGTTACTTGTTCTTCCAAAAACGTGGAAATGCTAGAAAAAACTTCATCGGAACAATAAGATCATCACATGAGCATGAGGTCAATCATCACGAACCTGAACGAAAAGAATCATACTTTTGAAAAGCAGGGTTGTGTCTTTTCGCATCGGACAAGTATTAGATCTAGCAAGAATTGTGCAATCCTACAACAAAATGGGAAAATCAAATTTGAAGATACCTTAATCAGACCTCCAAATCGTAAACGCATCTGGTAGGCTAATAATTTTTATATCATGATGCTTCATTTTCTTCAACTATGAAGTGAGTTTCCAGCGGAGAGATTGGAAGCATAAAGATAAGAGAGGGATGGATCAGGAAGTAAGATAAGAAATCAACATCAAATCAGATCTAGCATGCTGGACGCCGTGGAGTTAGGTCGGAGGAACCCCGACGCTGCGGTGTGGTAGGGCCTGAGGAGTCGGGCGGAGTAGCACATGGAATACCTCGACAGCGGACTGAGATGAAGCCGGTGCAGGAGGAGGTAGACCTCGATGGTGGAGGACTGAGATGAATCCTCTGGGGGGAGGGAAACCTTTGTCATGGTGGACCTCGGCCCAATCTGCTCCGTCGGGTCCGCAACGAACTTCGGCGTCGCATGATGTCTGCTAGAACTACGTCGGTATTTCCCCAAAGAGGAAGGGATGATGCAGTATAGCAATGGTAGGTATTTCCCTCAGTGATGAGACCAAGGTTATTGGACCAGTAGGAGAACCTCCTCACACCATGTAAATAACACCTGCACACAAATAACAAATACTCGCAACGCGACGTGTTAAAGGGGTTGTCAATCCCTTCCGGGTACGAAGCCTCAAGATAGGCAAAAAACGTGAGGTAAAAGTGGTAGATAGGATAAATAGATCGCGGAACAAATAAATTGCAGTAAGGTATTTTTATATTTTTGGTTTAGTAGATCTGAAAATAAATGCAAGAGAAAATAGATTGCAAAGGCAAATATGATGAAAAGAGACCCGAGGGTCGTAGGTTTCACTAGTGGCTTCTCTCGAGAAAAATAGCAAACAGTAGGAAAATAATTAATGTTGGGCAATTGATAGAACTTCAAATAATCATGACGATATCCAGGCAATGATCATTATATAGGCATCACGTCCGAGATTAGTAGACCGACTCCTGCCTGCATCTACTACTATTACTCCACACATCGACCGCTATCCAGCATGAATCTAGTGTATTAAGTTCATGATAAAACGGAGTAATGCAATAAGAACGATGACATAATGTAGACGAGATCCGTTTATCTATTGCGGAGATATAGATCTCATCTTGTTATCCTTAGTAGCAACGATACATACGTGTCGGTTCCCCTTCTGTCACTGGGATCAAGCACCGTAAGATCAAACCCACTACAAAGCACCTATTCCCATTGCAAGATAAATATATCAAGTTGGCCAAACAAAACCCAAATATTGGAGAAGAAATACGAGGCTATAAGCAATCATGCATATAAGAGATCAAAGAAGACTCAAATAACTTTCATGGATAAAAACATAGATCTGATCATAAACTCAAAGTTCATCGGATCCCAACAAACACACCGCCAAAAGACTTACATCATATGGATTTCCAAGAGACCATTGTATTGATAAACAAGAGAATGAGAGAGAGCCATCTAGCTACTAACTACGGACCAGTAGGTCTACAAAGAACTACTCACGCATCATAGGAGAGGCACCAATGGAAGTGGTGAACCCCTCCATGACGGTGTCTAGATTGGATCCGGTGGTTCTGGACTCTGCGGCGGCTGGAATTGATTTTCGTCGACTCCCCTAGGGTTTCTGGAATATTTTCGTATTTATAGAGCAAAGAGGCGGTTCAGGGGGCACCCGAGGTGGGCACGACCCACCAGGGCGCGCCCTGGTGGGTGCGGCTCCCCTCGAGCAGGCCCCAGGTGCTTCCTTGGCCCACTGGCTTTCTTATGGCCCAAAAAATCCTCTAGGAGTTTCGTTGCATTTGGACTCCGTTTGATATTGATTACCTGCAATGTAAAAAACATGCAGAAAACAACAACTGGCACTAGGCACTATGTCAATAGGTTAGTACCAAAAAATGATATAAAATGACTATAAAATGATTGTAAAACATCCAAGAATGATAATATAACAACATGGAACAATCAAAAATTATAGATACGTTGGAGACATATCATTGCATAGCGAGCTACCCATTGAAACGCAACCATGATGAGCAGTCGGAGGAGAGCTCGGGGGAGGGAGGCAGCAGGATCCGGGGATGGCACGGGAGGGGCGGGGGCATGTCCAGGTTCGTCGATGGCGAGCGATAGAATGAAGGATCTCTCTCTGGCAGTGATGGGCCAATCAGTCTCTTTTTTTGTGTGTGGGGAGGGGGAGGGGGTCATACAGTAGGCCCAATTGAATCTCAGACGGCTAAAAAAACCACCGGAGCAGCGGCACGAGGAGGCTAGCGTACCCTGACGTGCGATTTCGCCTATACGTGAGATTCAGGTGGGATTAAGAGCAAATCCGACAGCTAAGGAAGCCTAAAAATGACAATCCAACGGATAGAAATGCTAATGGCCCGAGAGGGCAGGAAAAATGATCAGTTATAATGTATCTACATGCATCTATTACGTGTTATAATCCGCATACCCCAAGGTGATAATAATTGGGATTATTTCCGGTGATTACCGTAATTTGAGGAGTTCATGTATTCACTATGTGTTAATGCTTTGTTCCTGTTCTCTATAAAAGGAGGCCTTAATATCCCTTAGTTTCCTTATGGACCCTGCTGCCACGGGAGGGTAGGACAAAAGATGCCATGCAACACTAGTGCAGGATGCTGCTAACGCGACACTATGATCAGAGACCCTTTGACGAAACTGTGTGCGATGCATTAATCGCAAACGATGGTGTAAAAAATTTGTCAAAAAAGGTGCAAAACGTTTGCGATGACGGATGCATCAAACACGGTTCAGATTTTAGTTCCATACGTGATGTAGGGCATACGGTTCAGTGCAATTAACCGTTTGCAATGAGGAGCAACAAAAGAAACAGGCAACCAGATGAAGGTGTGTGCGATAAACAACATATGGTTCACTAGGATGAATTGTTTGTGATTAGGCAACACAAAAGAAACGGTCAGACAGATCAAGGTGTGTGCGATATACGGCATGCGGTTCAGGAAGATGAACTGTTTGTGTTCAGACACGAGAACATAAACGGTTCAATATAACAAGATGTGTGTGATACGTGGCAAACAAGTCTGTAATCAGAAATGTGTACGAAGACCGATAATAACACAGACGATTGCTACTAATAAGACGTGCGTGTTGTGCGATGGGATTACATAGGTGGCTACTATAACCATGGCATTTGCACACACCAAAGTAAACTATTACATGCATAATTACATAGGTGGCTACTACACACATGCCGTTTCCACACAGCAGAGTAAACTATATATTACATGCATGATTAACTAGCATAAACGATCATCTGATCATCATCTACTGCTTGTGACGCTTGCTCTGCTTGTGGCTCGATCCGGGCTCATCGATTTGGGTAATGAGGCACTTCCTCATGTTAATGATCCGCTTGTGCATCTCGTAGCGTGTGTACACGCTCTTGTCCGTGAACCTGAGGTGAGGTTCATCCAGTTGCCGCATCCAGGCCCTATGCCAGGATACGGGACTTGTTCTCTGGGCATCCTGCTTCATCTTTTTGTAGTAGGGGTCGATGATGGCCGAGGCGAGTTCAACCAGGGAGTCCTTCTTCGTGCTGCCCCACACCCTGTAGTGCTCACGGATTTTGACAAGGTTCTTTCAGGCCAAGTCCGTAACCCTGAGCACTTTTACATCGTCGGTGGTTTCTACCGTAGTGAACTTGTAGTCGGTCCTGTTGACAAACCTGGCGAAACGGACGCAAGGCCCTGTGGCCATGCAGTAGTGGTAGATGAGGACATGATGGCCCATGCACAACTGGGCGACAGCAACCTTCTGATCTTTGCGGGGAAGACCGCGGTGTACTGGAGGTCGATGCCGACCACCTTGTACTTGTCTCCAGCAAGGAACTGCTCAATGGTGTTGATGTAGTAGTCCACCACGGCCGGGTCGATGGCGTACACCATTGAGAGATCCGTCTCCCTCGTGTGGGTCTCCACTTTATGCTCGCCGAACTACATTGGAGCACCGCTAGACATCCCCTCTCTATGTGTCGTCGTGGGCGTGCTTGTTGTGTTGTGGGGCGCGATCGAAAAGTTGAAGAGACTAAGGTTATAATGGCCGCGGGAATTAAATGGGAAGCCGGACGGCCTGGAATATTGACCGGCACGCCCTGATGGCAAATCTAATTCGCAGCGCGTAACTCCATCGTGCCGCACGTAACTGCATTGCGTGGAAATGTGTGCGGCGGAACCGCATGCATATGAGGCCCCCGATGTGATCGTGAGCAGGCCCAACCGCTAGCAGAGCGCACGCGGAGGGACATGAGCAGAGCGCTCCATGGTCGCCTCAATGGCGAGCAACCATATATATGCATATAGCAGTTGAACATGCAAGAAAAAGCTGTCCACAACCAGAGCGCGCTGACAGATGCGAGCAGAGCACGCCGCGGTGCCTAACGGCGAGCAGAGTCCGGCGTCTTGTGTGTTGTGGGCAAACGCTTGCTGGTATATAACCTCAAATTTAACCAACAAAATGATAATGCATGTTACAAAAATTATATAACTGGAAACTATGTTCAAATATGAATCCGACGATATAATCTTTGGTGACATGCATTCGTATTTTGTTAATTAAATCCTACTTATAAACCAGGACATGCATATAGTAGTTAATTAAATCACAAATGTTTTCTTATTAAACGTATGTGTACATGTCCTTTCGTCCTTCTCTCGCATGTCTTGTCACCCCGCTACTGCAGATGGTTCGAGCGCAAGCTTGAGCAGCACGCGGTGGCGTTCTTTTGGCCAAACGCTACTGAGCCCGTTCCCGCGCAACCGCGCAGGTTCCCGTGCAAGCTTCCCGCCTGACTCGGTAAAATCCTCCCAAATCCCAATGCTTACCAGTCTACTATATAAACCCTCACGGCGGGCGAGTCCTGCGTCGCATTTTCCCCTCCCTCCATGTAGCTTATCTCATCTGCTTCTTCCAAAATCGACAATGGCACCGGCCGTCATTGTCGCTCAGTCACTCCATCATCATTAGAGCACATATCCAGCTGGGAGGCTACATCACGGTGGCGGCGCAGTCCCCGGCGTAGTGTAGTGTGTGCGGCGTCCCAGTTGGGTGTGCGCAGAACACGCACCACATGCTCGGCCGCCGGTGCCCGTCGACAGCTGTTGCCGGCCACCATTGTCGCCATAGCTCCGTCAAAAGCCAGGGCCATCGCCCGCTCCGCCGCTACGGCCCGAAGGCGGGAGGTGGCCGTCGTGGCTGCCATCCCACTGCCAGCCACCGTGGCCATCACCCGCTCCGCCACCGCGGCCCGAAGGCGGGCGGTGGTGGTCGTGGCCGCCACCCCATCATCATCCGCCGTGGCCGCCAGCCCACCGTCAACTGCCGAGATCATCATCCGCTTCGCCACCGCCGCCTGCAGGAGGGAGGCGGAGGTGGAGGCCCACACGTGCGGCAGCGACCTTGTGTGCTACATCGAGTTGCTTCTGGGAGGAGGAGGAGTGCCTCATCGAGCATGCAAAGAGCCTTACCGCCACCGTGGTCGCAGCACACGCCGACCCAGAGGCAAGGAATCAGGAGATCTACGAGCAGTCCGGGCGCTTCAAGAGGGGTCGTCTAGAGCGGCAGAGGGCGTTCAAGGTGAGCGTCGCTGAAGGTGCAGCAGCGGCAGGCACCGTATTGCAATTTTCCAGCTCGTCGATAGGCTCCTCCTCCTCTTCCTCTTACTGAGCGTGCTCGGCAGTGGAGAGGCTGCCGGAAGTAGTACAAAGCCCCTCCGTAGTAGCAGCAGTATTTAGGGGCTATTTTGTTCAGTTCATCTGACTATAGATGTGGTGGAACTGTACAACGTACTTAAAATTAGCTAGTATATATAGTTGAACTAGCTATTTCAGTACGTGGTCGGCAACAATAGGGGAAAAGTTTGGTCGGTTCAGTTATAAAGTTGAACTGTTTGTATAAATTAAGCATGACTGCTTAATCTATGAATGAAATATATGCTTAATTTTTAGTTGCAAAAATTAGATAGTGCTAATGTTTTTAGTTGCATATTTTGAAAAATCGCTATGTTACAAGGATTGACAAATGGCAATGTTACTAGATCAACAAATGTCAATCTTTCCAGTTTGACAAATGGCAATATACCCAATATGACAGATGTAAATCTTACCAAATTGTTTGTACGTGGTTGCACACGGTTCATCCGAAAAGACCGTTTGCATTGAAGGGAGGTAGAAATCCTGCTGGCCAAATTTTCTCTTGGCTTACGCCGAAGTCTCGCTTTGCATACCTTGTTCAATCTGAACCGTTTGCGTTGAAGAGATGCACAAATCCTGCGCAGCGAATTTTCCCTTGGCTTACTGTGGAAGACCATAGCTCTCACTTTGCATACAAGTTTTCTATCTAAAATGTTTGCGATAAAGAGCTGCACAAATCCTGCTCGGCACATTTTTCCTTGGCTTACTGGGGAAGTTGTCAGTGTACATACGGGTGTTCTATCTAAAACGTTTGCGATGTTAGAGTGGCAGCTACTTGTTTCAAAATGCCTTTGTTGACTGTTATTCGAGTGCGCCTTCTCTCAAAATGGACATAAAAATTAGCACAGCATCTCGGGTGCCATTCCATGATAGCATGCCAAGTTTCATGAATTTCAGACGAGTTTTGGATTTACTAGAATTTAAAAACAAAGTATCTCAATGTTTTGCCGGCAGTCAATAGTGCCCTGGTGTTAGAAATTCATTCCCATTTCTTGCATGGGACATAAGCATGCACCCAAGGACACAGATTTGATTTTTCAACCAATTTATATGCACTGAAGCATGTGATGTAGTTCAAATTTGAATTATGCACATAAAATGCCTAGAAAACCCAGTTAATATATAAAAATGTCCAAATGAACCCCAAAAAAATCCAAAATTTAACACAACACTCCTGTTGTTTGCTACGTCTTGAGCTTGCATTGGTTTTCCTTGAAGAGGAAAGGGTGATGTAGCAATAGTAGCGTAAGTATTTCCCTCAGTTTTTAAGAACCAAGGTATCAATCGAGTAGGAGGCTCCTCAAAAGTCCCACGCACCTACACAAACAAACAAGGAACTCGCAACCAACGCAATAAAGGGCTTGTCAATCCCTTCACAGCCACTTGCGAAAGTGAGATCTGATAGAGCTAATATGATAAGATAAATATATTTTTGGTATTTTATAATATAGATTGGAAAAGTAAAGATGCAAATAAAAGTAGATTGAAAGCTTATATGATAAAATATAGACTCGGGGGCCATAGGTTTCACTAGTGGCTTCTCTCAAAATAGCATAAGTATTACGGTGGGTGAACAAATTACTGTCGAGCAATTGATAGAAAAGTGAATAATTATGAGATTATCTAGGCATGATCATGTATATAGGCATCACGTCTGTGACAAGTAGACCGACTCCTGCCTGCATCTACTACTATTACTCCACACATCAACCGCTATCCAGCATGCATCTAGAGTATTAAGTTCATAAAGAACATAGTAACACATTAAGAAAGATGACATGATGTAGAGGGATAAACTCATGCAATATGATATAAACCCCATCTTTTTACCCTCGATGGCAACAATACAATACGTGCCTTGCTGCCCCTACTGTCACTGGGAAAGGACACCACAAGATTGAATCCAAAGCTAAGCACTTCTCCCATTGCAAGAAAGATCAATCTAGTAGGCCCAACCAAACTGATAATTCGAAGAGACTTGCAAAGATAATTCAATCACACATAAAAGAATTCAGAGGAGATTCAAATATTTCTCATAGATAAGCTTGATCATAAACCCACAATTCATCGGATCTCGACAAACACACCGCAAAAAGAGTTACATCAAATAGATCTCCAAGAAGATCGAGGAGAACATGGTATTGAGATCCAAAAAGAGAGAAGAAGCCATCTAGCTAATAACTATGGACCCGAAGGTCTGTGGTAAACTACTCAAAACTCATCGGAGGGGCTATGGTGTTGATGTAGAAGCCCTTCATGGTTGATTCCCCCTCCGGCGGAGCACTGACGAAGGCTCCAAGATGGGATCTCGCGGATACAGAAGTTTACGGTGGTGGAAATAGTTTTTCGTCGCCTCCTTTGATGTTCTCGGGGTACGTGGGTATATATAGGAGGAAGAAGTAGGTCGGTGGCTGCCCGAGGGGCCCACGAGATAGGGGGGCATGCCCAGTAGGGGTGGGCGCGCCCTCCATCCTCGTGGCCGCCTCGACTGCTTCTTGACTTGCACTCCAAGTCCTCTGGATCATGTTCGTTCCAAAAATCACGCTCCCGAAGGTTTCATTACGTTTGGACTCCGTTTGATATTCCTTTTCTTCGAAACACCGAAATAGGCAAAAAAACAGCAATACGGGTTGGGCCTCCGGTTAGTAGGTTAGTCCCAAAAATGATATAAATGTGTAAAGTAAAGCCCATTAATACCCAAAACGGGTAATATAATAGCACAGAACAATCAAAAATTATAGATACGTTGGAGACGTATCAAGCATCCCCAAGCTTAATTCCTGCTCGTCCTCGAGTAGGTAAATGATAAAAACAGAATTTTTGATGTGGAATGCTACCTAGCATAATTCTCAATGTAATTTTCTTTATTGTGGCGTGATTGTTCAGATCCAAATGATTCAAGATAAAAGCTTATAAAACATAAAAATAATAATACTTCGAAGCATACTAACAAATAATCATGTCCTATCAAAATAGCATAGCCAAAGAAAGCTTATCCCTACAAAATCATATAGTTAGGCCATGCTTCATTTTCATTACACAAAATACTCCCATCATGCACAACCCGGTTTCAGCCAAGCAATTGGTTCATACTTTTTAACGCGCTTCAGCTTTTTCAACTCTTACGCAATACATGAGCGCAAGCCATGGACATAGCACTATGGTGGTATATGGTGGTGGTTGTGAGGACAAAAAGGGAGAAGATAGTCTCACATCAACTAGGCGTATCAACGGTCTATGGAGATGCCCGTCAATAGATATCAATGTGAGTGAGTAGGGATTGCCATGCAACGGATGCACTAGAACTATAAATATATGAAAGCTCAACAAAAGAAACTAAGTGGGTGTGCATCCAACTTGCTTGCTCACGAAGACCGAGGGCATTTTGAGGAAGCCCATCATTGGAATATACAAGCCAAGTTCTATAATGAAAAATCCCCACTAGTATATGAAAATGACAACACAAGAGACTCTCTATCATGAAGATCATGGTGCTATTTTGAAGCACAAGTGTGGAAAAGAGATAGTAGCATTGTCCCTTCTCTATTTTTCTCTCATTTTTTTATTTTGCCTTTCCCTTTTTTTGGCATTTCCCTTTTTTTATTTGGCCTTTTTTTAAAGTCTGAAGTCTCATACTGACTTGTGGGAGAATCATAGTCTTCATCATTCTTTCCTCACTTTGGGACAATGCTCTAATAATGAAGATCATCACACTTTTATTGATTTACAACTCGAGAATTATAACTCAACACTTAGAACAAAATATGACTCTATATGAATGCCTCCGGCGGTGTACCGGGATATGCAATGAATCAAGAGTGACATGTATGAAAATTATGAGGGTGGCCTTGCCACAAATACGATGTCAACTACATGATCATGCAAAGAGCAATATGACAATGATGGAGAGTGTCATAATAACGGAACGGTGGAAAGTTGCATGGCAATATATCTCGGAATGGCTATGGAAATGCCATAATAGGTAGGTATGGTGGTTGTTTTGAGGAAGGTAAATAATGGATGCATGATACAAGCGAAAGTTACGCGGCACAATAGATGCTAGCAAAGTGGAAGGGTGAGTGTGCATATATCCATGGACTCACATTAGTCATAAAGAACTCATATACTTATTGCAAAAGTTTACTTGCCCTCGAAGCAAAGTACTACTACGCATGCTCCTAGGGGAAGGGTTGGTAGGAGTTAACCATCACGCGATCCCGACCTCCACTCATAAGGAGGGCAATCAAAAGAGCACCTCATGCAACAAATTTGTCACACAACTTTTACCATACGTGCATGCTACGGGACTTGCCAACTTCAACACAAGTATTTCTCAATTTCATAATTATCCACTAGCATGACTCTAATATTACCACCTTTATATCTCAAAAAAATTATCAAGCATCAAATTGATCCTAGTGTTTAATGCACTTTCTATGATAGTTTTTATTATACCTAACTTGGATGCTCATCATTCTAGGACCAAATTCATAACCATAGCAAATACCATGCTGTTCTAAGAGAATCTCAAAATAATATAAGTGAAGCATGAGAGACTAACAATTTCTACAAAATTAAGCCACCGCTGTGCTCTAAAAGATATAAGTGAAGCACTAGAGCAAATACTATCTAGCTCAAAAGATATAAGTGAAGCACATTAGAGTATTCTAATAAATTCCAATCAAGTGGGATTCTCCCAAAAGGTGTCTACAGAAAGGATGATTGTGGTAAAATAAAAAGCAAAGACTAATACGGAGTATCATACAAGACGCTCCAAGCAAAACACATATCATGTGGCGAATAAAAATATAGCTTCAAGTAAATTTACCGATAAACAAAGATGAAAGAGGGGATGCCTTCCGGGGGCATCCCCAAGCTTAGGCTTTTGGCTATTCTTGAATATCTTGGGGTGCCATGGGCATCCCCAAGCTTAGGCTCTTGCCACTCCTTATTCCATAGTCCATCAAATCTTTACCCAAAACTTGAAAACTTCACAACACAATCAACAGGAAATCTCATAAGCTCCGTTAGTGAAAGAAGGAAAAACCACCACATAAGGTACTGTAATGAACTTATTCTTTATTTATATTGGTGTTAAACCTACTGTATTCCAAGTTCTCTATGGTTCATACCACTTAATACTAGCCATAGATGCATCAAAATAAGCAAACAACACACGAAAAACAGAATCTGTCAAAAACAGAACAGTCTAAGCAATCTATAACTCTCGAATACTTATGAAACTTTAAAACTCCTACCAAAATAGGAAGTCCTGGGCAATTTATCTATTGGTATACATCAAAAAGAATCAACGCAAAATCACGTTTCTGTGATTTAACAAAACTAATTTCGTGCGTGCAAAGTTTCTGTTTTTCAGCAGAATCAAATTAACTATCACCATAGGTTATCCTATAGGTTCTACTTGGCACAAACACTAATTAAAACATAAAAACACATCTAAACAGAAGGTAGATGCAAAATTTATTACTGAACAGAAACAAAAACAAAAAAACACAAAATAAAATTGAGTTGCCTCCCAACTAGTGCTATCGTTTAACGCCCCTAGCTAGGCATAAAAGCGAGGATAGATCTAAGTAGTGCCATAATAATAAGATAGATCTTGAAAACTCATCTCATATTCTCTATGTTCAGCAGCAAGTTTTCTTTGAGGCAAGCAAAAGTAATCAAAAGGGCTAAATTTAATGGGATAAAAGTCCCCAAGATCAATCATAGGAGGAATGGGTTCCTCCTTTGGCCCTTCATATTGCACAACTAATTCATCATTATAAGCATTCTTTTGGCAGAATTTCACGAGCCTGTACTCAAGAGAGTATCCTAGCTCATTTTTTCGAAGAGCAAAATCATTATTAAGTTCGGAAATTCTATCAATTAGGACATTGGTAGGAACCTCTTTCCTAAGGTTTTCATTAAAAGCAACATAGTCCAAAGATTGAAAACGCCTAATTTCCTCCTGTTCAAAGAGGATCGCCTCTATGGGAGGACGACCGGCGTCCACCCTATAGTGCACAAAGATTTCTTTGGCCTCTCTTATTATAAATCTAAACTCATGCGCCAAAAAGATAGTAACGGCACGCTTAACTGAAGAATGCTCAATATTTGAAAATTCTAGGAAAATTCTTTGTATGCAAGGATGCATATGCATAAATTGTCTTTCAAGCTCAACTACAAGCATAGCGATAGCATCCGCAAGAATACTAGTTCTATGAAGAATAGAACCACCCATAGAAGGTAAAGCACCGGCACAAGTAAAGAAATCTTGAATAACCCCTTTTCCAATAATGTTACCACTACCGATTCAAAACTTTTTAGTATGCAAGAAAGGAGGTTCTTTACCGAAGCATCGGAATTTTCCATATTATCATTATTGTCCATATCGACGATAATATCCCCAGTTTCAGACATAACGGCAAACAAAAGCGAGGATCAGGAAGAGGGCAAGCAAAGAGAGAGGAGATTGGGAAAGAGAGGGCGAATAAAACGACAAGGGTGAAGTGGGGGAGAGGAAAACGAGAGGCAAATGGCAAATAATGTAAATGCGAGGGAGATGAGTTTGTGATGGGTACTTGATATATCTTGACTTGAGCGAAGACCTCCCCGGCAACGGTGCCAGAAATCCTTCTTGCTATGTCTTGAGCTTGCATTGGTTTTCCTTGAAGAGGAAAGGGTGATGCAGCTATAGTAGCGTAAGTATTTCCCTCAGTTTTTGAGAACCAAGGTATCAATCCAGTAGGAGGCTCCTCAAAAGTCCCACGCACCTACACAAACAAACAAAGAACTTGCAACCAACACAATAAAGGGGTTGTCAATCCCTTCACGACCATTTGCGAAAGTGAGATCTGATAGAGATAATATGATAAGATAAATGTATTTTTGGTATTTTATAATATAGATTGGAAAAGTAAAGATGCAAATAAAAGTAGATTGAAAGCTTATATGATAAAAGATAGACTCGAGGGTCATAGGTTTCACTAGTGGCTTCTCTCAAGATAGCATAAGTATTACGGTGGCTGAACAAATTACTGTCGGGTAATTGATAGAAAAGCGAATAATTATGAGATTATCTAGGCATGATCATGTATATAGGCATCACGTTCGTGACAAGTAGACTGACTCCTGCCTGCATCTACTACTATTACTCCACACATCGACCGCTATCCAACATGCATCTAGAGTATTAAGTTCATAAAGAACAGAAAGATGAGATGATGTAGAGGGATAAACTCATGCAATATGGTATAAGCCCCATCTTTTTATCCTCGATGGCAACAATACAATGCGTGTCTTGCTGCCCCTGCTGTCACTGGGAAAGGACACCGCAAGATTGAACCCAAAGCTAAGCACTTCTCCCATTGCAAGAAAGATTAATCTAGTAGGCCAAACCAAACTGATAATTCGAAGAGACTTGCAAAGATAACTTAATCACACATAAAAGAATTCAGAGGAGATTCAAATATTTCTCATAGATAAACTTGATCATAAACCCACAATTCATCGGATCTCGACAAACACACTGCAAAAAGAGTTACATCGAATAGATCTCCAAGAAGATCGAGGAGAACATGGTATTGAGATCCAAAAAGAGAGAAGAACCCATCTAGCTAATAACTATGGACCCGAAGGTCTGTGGTAAACTACTCACAACTCATCGGAGGGGCTATGGTGTTGATATAGAAGCCCTCCGTGGTCGATTCCCCCTTCGGCGGAGCGCCAGCAAAGGCTCTAAGATGGGATCTCACGGATACAGAAGGTTACGGTGATGGAAATAGTTTTTCGTCGCCTCCTTTGATGTTCTCGGGGTACGTGGGTATATATAGGAGGAAGAAGTAGGTCGGTGGCCGCCCGAGGGGCCCACGAGATAGGGGCGCGCCCAGTAGGGGTGGGCGCGCCCTCCACCCTTGTGGCCGCCTCGACTGCTTCTTGACTTGAACTCCAAGTCCCCTGGATCACGTTCGTTCCAAAAAGCATGCTCCCAAAGGTTTCATTCTATTTGGACTCCGTTTGATATTCCTTTTCTTCGAAACACTGAAATAGGCAAAAAAAACAGCAATACGGGCTGGGCCTCCGGTTAGTAGGTTAGTCCCAAAATGATATAAATGTGTAAAGTAAAGCCCATAAACATCCAAAACGGGTAATATAATAGCATGGAACAATAAAAAATTATAGATACATTGGAGACGTATCATTGTTCTATGTTGACACTAGAAATTTTTTTAAAGCAATAACAGGCAACGGGTATCGTTTCGTCCCCAAAGGTGGCACGTTCCCTACCGAAACCATCAAGCTTGTTGTGAGAATCTTTGGTTTGTGAGAAGCCTATACCCAAACCTGCCCCAAATGGGACAAAGAATTTACCACGGCATGTCGGATGCCATTCCATGATAGCATGCCAGGTTTCATGAATTTCAGACGAGTTTTGAATTTACTAGAATTTAGAAACCAGGTATCTCAATGTTTGCGGCCGAGTGACGGTGGCAGGGTGTTTGACATTCATTCCCATTTCCTGCATGGGACCTAAGCATGCAACCAAGGACACATATTTAAATTTTCAACCAATTTATATGCATTAGAGCATGTGCATGTAGTTCAAATTTGAATTATGCACATAAATGCATTGAAAACTCAATTAATGCAAAAGAAATGTGCTAACGAACCCCAAAAAATTCTAAAATTTAACACAACACTCATGTTGTTCTATGTTGCCACTAGACAAAAAATTGAAATCAAGAAGAGGCAACGACTATCGTTTCATCCAGAAAGGTGAAACGTTCCCTACCGAAACCATCAGGCTTGTTGTGAGAAGCTCTGGTTTGTGAGAAGCTTATACCCAAACCTGGCCCAAATGGGATAAAAAAATTACCACGGCATGTCGGGTGCCATTCCATGATAGCATGCCAGGTTTCATGAATTTCAGACGAGTTTTGAGTTTACTAGAATTTAAAAACTAGGTATCTCAATGTTTGCGGACGAGTGACGATGGTAGGGTGTTTGACATTCATTCCTATTTCTTGCATGGGACGTAAGCATGCAACCAAGGACAAATATTTGAATTTTAACCAATTTATATGCATTAGAGCATGTGCATGTAGTTCAAATTTGAATTATGCACATAAATGCATTCAAAACTCAGTTAATGCGTAAGAATGTGCTACGAACCCCGAAAAATTCCAAAATTTAACACAACACTCATGTTGTTCTTTGTTGACACTAGAGAAAAAATGAAATCAAGAAGAGGCAACGACTATCTTTTCATCTAGAAAGGTGAAACATTCCCTACCGAAACCATCAGGCTTGTTGTGAGAAGCTTTGGTTTGTGAGAAGCTTATACCCAAACCTGCCCCAAATGGGACAAAAAATTTACGAGGCATGATGATGCCGCTCCATGATAGCATGCCATGTTTAATGAATTACAGATGAGTTTTGGATTTACTAGAATTTAAAAATCAAGTATCTCAATGTTTGTGGCTGAGTGACGGTGGCAGGGTGTTTGACATTCATTCTTATTTCTTGCATGAGACATAAGCATGCAACCAAGGAGACAGATTTGAATTTTCAACAAATTTATATGCATTAGATCATGTACATGCATGTAGTTCAAATTTGAATTATGCACATAAACGCATTGAAAGGTCAATTAATGCATAAAATGTACAAATGAACCCCGAAAAATTCCATAATTTAACACAACACTCTTGTTGTTCTATGTTGACACTAGAGCAAAAATTGAAATCAAGAAGAGGCAACGGATATCATTTCGTCCAGAAAGGTGAAAGGTTCCCTACCATAACCATGAGGCTTATTGCGAGAAGCTCTGGTTTATGAGAAGCTTATACCCCAACCTGCCCCAAATGGGACAATATTTTTACCACTGCATGTTGCTGTCGTTCCATGATAGCATGTCAAGTTTCATGAATTTCAAATGAGTTTTCGATTTACTAGAATTTTAAAACCATGTATCTCAATGTTAGCGGCGGAGCGATGGTGGCAAAGGTGTTTGACATTCATTCCCATTTCTTGCATGGGACCTAAGGTTGCAACCAAGGACACACATTTGATTTTTCAACCCATTTATATGCACTAGAGCATGTGCATGTAGTTCAAATTTGAATTATGCACATGAATGCATAGAAAACTCAGTTAATGTATAAAAATGTCCATGTGAACCCCGAAATATCCCAAAAAATTACAAACACTCTTGTTGTTCTATTTGACACGAGAATGTTTTTGAAAGTAAGTATTGTTTCATCCCCCAAGGTGGCACGTTCCCTACAAAAACCATCATGCTTGTTGTGAGAGAAGCTTTGGTTTGCGAGAAGCTTATAGCATAACCTGGCCCAAATGGGACAATATTTTTTACCCCAGCATCTTGATGCCGTTCCATGATAGCATGCCAAGGTTCATGAATTTCAGACGACTTTTGTATTTACTAGAATTACAAAAGCAATCACCTCAACGTTTGCCGGAGAGTCACAGTGTCGTGATGTTTGAAATTCATCCCCATTTCTTGAATGGGACGTAAGCATCAACCCATGGACACATATATCATTTTACAACCCATTTTGGTGCACCGGAGCATGTGCATGTGGTTTAATTTTGAATTGTGCACCTGAAATACCTAGAAAACCAAGTTACCGTATAAAAATGTCCAAACGAACCCTGAATAATTCCAAAAATTTTGACGACAGACCTATAGTTGCATGTTCACTATAGATAGAACTTCTAGCAATTCAAACACCATACTTTGCAACTGTGACCCCATTATGTAATTCAAATCAAGATGAAAAAATCAAGTAGATCCCACGCAGTTTATTATCACCAACCATGTGAGATGTAGTACAAAATACCCTGGAGCACCGTCGGTGTATAGTACGCCTATGGCTTACGTGATAAGGTGCGTCAGCTACAGTCCACAGCCGGCGTGTCAAGCACACTAGCTCGCTCCCCAAATATCATTTCACTATTCAATCGTCACCGATGAAAGGTGGTGGAGCCGCGTCCCGAGGGCAACTTCGGCGGCCCACTCCGGCGAGAGCGCGGCCGCAGCCGCCAGGCGCGTGCTAACAAGCTTCATGAGGGCGACCGCAATCTGCGACCCGGCGGCCAAGGCAGCCCAAACGGCCGCTGTTGCTTCTCAGGCGGCGGCAGCAACATCTACCTGGGGGATAGCAACTGGCGAGAGTTGCATAGTAGTTTTCCATTCCGCAGTGGCGGCCTTAGCCCTGATGGAGGCTGCTCACACCCATCTCATGGCGGTCACCGCACAAATAGAAAGAAGCTTCTCCGGTAATGGTTAGCAACCCACGACCGAAGAGTTGGCAATCGCTGAGAGCGTTCGAGCTGTCGTCCGTTCCTGCGCGGCATACCTTGCCACGACGGAGCCCGCCAAAGCCCAGATGGCAGCCGCCCACGCCTAGCTTGTGGCGGCCTTTTCCAAAGATATGCGGACGCGGATGGCGAGATACTTGCCGAGTATGGTGTGATGGATGCCATGGAGCCCCTTCCCTAGTCGACCATCGGGCGCGAGTTGGACATGGAGGAGGCGGCGGAGATCGACGAGCACCAGCCGCAGTAGTACTCTTTGTTTTGTTTAACTAAGAGCACCGGTCTTTAATTTGTTAGAGTAATGTTTAGGCCAGCTAGCTCTGTTTAATTGCTGAACTTGCTCGATTAAGAAGTGTGGGTGTGCCGTAGTCTCCTTTGTGTACCCAAATTATGCAATGACGTGGATGAGCACTGTAACCAGGAAAACTGGTACCAAATTTTTGACGTTCAAACTCATTGCACACGGGTTAAGCCATCTGAAACGTTTGTGATGTTCACATATCGTACACAGTTCTGAATAAGGGACCGTGTTTGATGACACTTTGCGCGCCAGTTTTTTCGGTGGAGCAATTCCAAATTTTTGGCTTCCACGGAAATATCTACCTCCCCGCCCCCTCCCCTTATCAAAAGCCACATTTCCCCTGTTTCCGCCTTTCTTTCCAAGTTGAAACCTTCACTCCTTGCTTGCAGCGCCGCCTCCTCGCCAGCGACCCTCCTTCACGCTGCTCGGCCTCGCCTATCCAGGCAGGTAATCCACACCCGACCCCCATCCTCCTCCTCCTTCCACATCCCACATGCCCCGACCGCCGACATGAGCGCGACACCTTCCACCCAAATCACCGACCCCTCCACCAAATAAGCACCGCCCTAAGCCATGGTACACGCAGTATAGCCAGGATCTCAAGGAGCATTTGGCAGTGGAGAAGCAAATTGCGGCCGCACACGCGGATGAGGTCGCGATGGCTGCCATTCGTGCAGACCCCCAGATCTTGGAGGAGCACCTTTCCATTTGCTAGCTATGCCGGTTAAGCATGCTCGATTTACCCATTGCGTGTGGTGCTCCTGCCTTTCCTTAACAAATTCTAGTGAATTGTGCTATCTACTTTTACCATGCAATCTGTTGCTCTAGTGCATATGTTCTATATGTCGTGCAATTTGGTGCTCAATTATTAACTGATTGGTTAATTAGTTGTCATGTTTAGTGAACGGTTTGGTTCAATTCTGCAAACGTGATGTTCAATTCTACAGGGTGCAATTTTGTATTGTCTTCCATGTGAGAAATAAATCAAAATTTTCTTTACAAAATACATGGGAAACAAATCCAATTGCTATATTTCCAAGTTGTCAAGCATGCTTGGTTTGGTTAATTGTTTGATCTTCTAGTATGTTATACATTGTTCAATGTGGTGCTCAGTTAACATTTGGTTCATTTGTTGTGGTGTTTAGTTAACTGTTTGGTTCCATTCTGCAATGCGATGTTTAATTGTTGTGGGTGCATTCTGTTATTGTATACCATGTGAGAAATAAATCGAATTTGACTGTACTAAATACATGAGAAACAAATACAATTGCTATATTTCCAAGTTGTTAAGCATGCTTGTTAACTGTCTGATCTTCTATTAGGAGTATGTTATATTGTGCAACGTGGTGCTCAGTTAATGTTTGGTTCATTTGTTGTGGTGTTTAGTTAACTGCTTGGTTCAATTTTGCAATGCAATGTCCAATTGTCGTGGGTAGAAGTTTGTATTGTTGTGCATGTGAGGAATAATCAAATTTGGCTACACTTAATACATGGGAAACATATACAATTGCTATATTTCCTAGTTCTCGATGATGCTTGGTTTGGATAAATGGGTTTTCCATGTGGCTTGAATTACTCTGATGAATCTGCAATGTGCTTATTTTTCATCAACATATTTTACTAATAGCATGCGAACTCTCACTTAACCTGATCACTAACTACCTTATATGTGTTGCAGGGAAGCAATGGGAAGCACTGAGGTTTACAATCGAGGTTTGCTCATGTATGGTCCTTTGTCTAATAGCACATTATTATGCAATTGCAGGAACCATTCCAATACTTAGGTTTTAAACATTTTGGTCTTGCACATGTAGGTCCTGCTGTCAGAGGTTTTGACCCACTGTTCGACTCTTTTTGCAAATGGGAAAATGAGTTGTCCATGAATATCAGTCAAGTTAATAAACTCAGAGAGATTGTTAGGATAAAGAAATTAGCGACAAAAATCAACAAGATCTTTGTCTGCACAATGAAGAAGACATCAGTTCACTACAGGATGGTACTAACTATTATATCTTGTCTTTTTTATTCCTTTGCCCCATTTCCAATATAGGGAAGATATTTATGCACATCCTTGTTTTCAGGCATTCCAAAATAGTTCACTGATGATTACCTCTCAAACCACCTATATGGTCAGGAGGCGAGGAAGGTATTCATACAACACCCACGATTAATTATTGAAGTGCTCCTGAAGAGGACGAAGGATGGACGGTCAATCATGCACAGGCACTGGCCTAAAGTTGCAAAGACCTTCAACATCAATGAAGGCTCAATATTTGCCTTCCACTTTAGCAGTTTTCCCGATGAGATGCATCTGTCTATGTACCGTCTATGATGCTAATTTCGAAAGGTTCTAGATATTGCATGTGAAACTTGGTACTGGTGCAGTTGTGTAATGGGGTAGCTAAGTGCTGAAGCTATATCATGTTGTACTCTGATGTATTTCAATTATGAAATACTACTTCCTTAATATGGGAATGAAATATATTATGTGTTTAATATGAATGTCAATTAGCTTAATAAATGGATTATTAATAATAGGGCAATTAGCCTGCTAATGGCGAATTAGCCTTCTAATTGGTTTTTGCTATTGCAAACAGTTATTGAGAAAATACCGTGAGCGATGACCTAAGGAAACGCACACAGTTTCTAGGAATAAACCGTGTTGGATCGATGAACAATCACACATGACATTCTCTTCAAAACTGTTTGCGTTAGGCCACCTCGCGCAAACATTTACCGCATAAAAGCTGTGTGTGATGGATAGCCTTTGCCACACAGTTTCTTCTACGCACCGTGTGTGATGCATTCAATAACGCAAACAATAAAATTATTCATATTGTGTGCGATGGGAATGCTATCACAAATGATTTAACAGGGAAAATTGTGTGTGACGTACCTACGAACGGAAACGTTTTCCTTGCAGTGACTGTGTGAGATGTATATACAAACGGAAACATTTAGTGGGGACTGACTGTGTGGGATGTACTTACGACCGGAAACGATTTCTCCTGTATAATTGTATTTTTTTAGCACTACTATACGTATAGCCGTATTTGGTCGCTCGCCGGTCGCACACGACCTCATTTTGCCGAGCGTGTGTGCCAAGAGGGCATATCCTTGACGGTTTCTGGGTCGTGTGGGAAGGACCCCCTATTGCCCACACTCACTTGGGGACGGTTCCAAATGCCGTTGCGAAAAGTGGTTAAAAACCGTTTGTATAGCACCGATGCGTACTAGTGCAAGTTCTTTTCCATAAGCACGAATGACTATTTACGAAATACATGCCTACATTACATTGATGAATTGGAGCTAGTTCTGTGTCGCCCTAGGTTATGACTGTTATATGATGAATATTATCCAACATTAACACCGATCCAATGCCTACGAGCTTTTCACATATTGATCTTGCTAAGTTACTACTGTTGTTACTACTGTTACAACTGCTACGAAACTACTGCTATTACTGTAACTGTTACTATTACTATCATTGCTACTGCTATCAACTATCATGTTGTTGTGCTACTGATCACACTACTGCAGATATTTAGTCTCCGGGTGTGGTTGAATTGACAACTCAACTGCTAATACTTACAAGTATTCTTTGGCTTCTCTTGTGTGTCAAATCAACAAACTTGGGTTGAATCCTCTACCCTCAAAAACTGTTATGATCCCCTATAATTGTGGGTTATCAATGTGCGGTTATAATGTCATGCGTGTGCAACTCCCGCTATCATGATTGTCGACTATGTCGACATGCGTGTGCAACGCCCATAGACGTGTGTGAGCTACTATCTGACGAGAGTGTGCAACCCTGTAGTCCGTGTGTAAAAAACTATGTCCCATGGGTGTGCAACTCCCTAGTCGTGCGTGAGCAAGTACTCCATCATGCGTGTGCAACTCCCGCAACCCGTGCGTGAGCAACTATGCCGGCAAGAGCATGCAACTCTGTGGTCGTACGTGTGCGTCTATGTCGACGAGGGTGTGCAACTCCCATAGTCGTGTGTGAGGTACTATCCCGATGAGAGTGTGCAAATCCGCAACCGTGTGTGAGAAAGTATCTAATGAGAGTGTGCAACTCTGCGGGATGTGCGTGAGCAACTATGCCGACCATGGTGTGCAACTCCCGGAGCCCGTGCGTGAGTAACTATGCCGACAAGAGTGTGCGACTCGCAGTCCGTGTAGTGGACATGCAGTTTTCACTTATGGAACCTCCACCAAAACTACCCCCTAATAGTGAGATGTGCAACTATGCCTACTGCAATGGACAACTGCCTAGTAGTCCATGTGCAACTCCCCCTTCCCATGTGAAAAATCGTGGATGTCGCCTAGGGGGGGGGGGGTGAATAGGCACTTTAAAATAATTATGGTTTAAGCTTGAACAGATGCGGAATAACCTAACGGTTAATTTGTCAAGCACAAAACCTACAACAACTAGGCTCACCTATGTGCACCAACAACTTAAACTAAGCAAGATAAACAACTAAGTGATAGCAAGACATATGACAAGAAACAATATGGCTATCACAAAGTAAAGTGCATAAGTAAAGGACTCGTGTAAGAGATAACCGAGGCACGTGGAGACAATGATGTATCCCGAAGTTCACACCCTTGCAGATGCTAATCTCTGTTTGGAGCGGTGTGGAGGCACAATGCTCCCCAAGAAGCCACTAGGGCCACCGTAATCTCCTCACGCCTTAGCACAATGCAAGATGCCGTGATTCCACTAAGGGACCCTTGAGGGCGGTCACCAAACCCGTACAAATGGCGACCCTTGGGGGCGGTGACCGAACCCGTACACTTTGGCAACTCTTGGGGGCGGTCACCGGTACCCGTCAAATTGCTCGGGGCGATCTCCACAACCTAATTGGAGACCCCGATGCTTGCCCGGAGCTTTACACCACAATGATTGAGCTCCGAACAACATGAACCGTCTAGGGCACCAAGGCACCCAAGAGGAACAAGCTCTAGGGTGTCCAAACACCCAAGAGTAACAAGCTCAAGGGTACCAAGCACCCAAGAGTAATAAGCTTCTCAACTTGTAATTTCCACGTATCACGTGGAGAACTCAAAGAGATGCACCAAATGCAATGGCAAGGGCACACGGAGTGCCCAAGTCCTTCTCTCTCAAATCCCACCGAAGCAACTAATGCTAGGGAGGAAGATGAGAGGAAGAACAAGAAGGAGAACACCAAGAACTCCAAGATCTAGATCCAAGGGGTTCCCCTCACATAGCGGAGAAAGTGATTGGTGGAAATGTGGATCTAGATCTCCTCTCTCTTTTCCCTAAAAAACTAGCAAGAATCCATGGAGGGATTGAGAGTTAGCAAGCTCTAAGAAGGTCAACAATGGGGGAAGAACACGAGCTCAAAGGATAAGGTTCATTGGGGAAGAAGACCCCCTTATATAGGAGGGGGAAAATCCAACTGTTATGTGCTCAGCCCGCACATGAGCGGTACTACCGCTCGGGTGGTAGAAGCAGGAAAAAGGAGCAATAAAACATGAACCTTGGGGCGGTAGTACCGCTTATAAGCGGTACTACCGCTCACCCTAGCGGTACTACCGCTGGAGGAGCAGAACATGGGACCAAATGAGGCAGGACAGAGCAGAGAACGGCGACAGTAATGCAGTAGCGGTACTACTGCCCGACCGGAGCGGTACTACCGCTTATAGGCGGTACTACCGTGCCTTACTGCCGTGCAACTACTGCTAAACCCGACACGAAAAGAGCAGACCCAAAAATGAGGCGGTAGTAGAGCGGTACTACCGCTTGACGCTACAAGCGGTACTACCGCTGCCACCGCGGTACTACTGCAGGGAGAAAAACAGAACTGCCATAACTTCTTCATATGAGCTCCGAATTGAGCAAACTCAAGCTTGTTTGAAACAAGACAACGAGTAGCATCAAAACAGCACGGGGAGGGGAGGTATGCCTAACAAAAGAGGAGAGAAACCTCCAACAGAGAAGAACCGGCAGAACCTCCAACATCGAAAACATCATAGAAGATGCATGTGAACTCCGTTTTCGATGAACTCGAGCTTGTCAAGAAAATGACCATAAGCTCCAAATATCACAAGGAGAACCAATAAATATGATGCAAGGATGCAATGGTTTGAGCTCTCTACGAATGATACGATCAAGTTACTCATCGAGAGCCCCCTTGATAGTACGACAATCGATCCTAAAACCCGGTCTCCTAACTACCATGATGAGACCGGTAAAATAGAAAACCTATCAAGGGCAAACCTTTGCCTTGCACATGGTCCACTTGAGCTAGATGATGACGATCTTGACTCCCTCAAGTTGGACCACCTTTCTTGATCGCGTTGGCTCGATGAAGACTAGTTGATTGCTCCCCCATACTCCACTGTGGGTGAGCCACTCTTCCGCACATCTTCAAAAGTCCATTGTCACCACAATGGACGGCAAGCTTCAAGCATTTGATCTCTTCATGATGCTTCACTTGAACTTGCACACCACAACCTAACCCCACAAAGAACTCTCCCGAAGAACATGGGTTAGTACACAAAGCGTAATTGACAATGCTTACCATACCATGGGATCGCTTGATCCCTCTCCGTACATCTTCTATGATTTGTGTTTGATCAACTTGATTCACTCTTTGACTTAGTCTTGATCAACCTTGAATCTTTCCAACTCTCTTCATTTGGATGATGTATTGAAGGTAAACATGAATGGTCACACACTCTTCTTCTTCAAGACATGCTTGCTATAAGCTCAACACTCATATGACCAATCTTTGGATAATTCCTTAATAGCACCTTGGTCATCACAAACTCTCCTTGAAACCAACAAATGGACTCCAAGAAAAGCCTATGGACAAACCCTTCAAATATAACTCAAGGCAACCATTAGTCCATAGAGATTGTCATCAATTACCAAAACCACACATGGGGGCACCGCATGTCCTTTCACCATGGATGTGCAGTTTTACCGTATGTTGCCTAGGCCAACTGCCTAGCAGTGGATGTGCAACTTCGGATGCTACCCCGACCAACTGTCTAGTAGTCAATATGTAACTTTTCTCCTGCCCAGACACCTCACCGAACTACCCCTACCAGTAGGATATGCAACTTACACAACTGCCTCGGCCAACTGGCTGCCAGTCGATATGCAACTTTGAAAGCATGAGTGTCCAACTTTGCACGACTTCCCAACAACGACATCTCTCTAGATACGAGCTGAGAAAAAAAAGAGGGACACGATGAGGTGGTGACGCTGCTGCTCCAGGCCCATGTCCGGGGTCTCCTCGACGACCTAATACCCTTGTCCACAATGAATTTGTCAGTGACACGCCGAGCATCGTCGTGGGCACGATTGTGGAAACCGTCGCCCAAACAACCCTTCCAATAGGATGTGAAAGTTCTGTAGCTACCTTGACCAACTACCTGGAAGTCGATGTGCAACTCTGAAAGTATGGTTGTGCAACTCTTCTTATGATCTTCAGGAAATCTTAGATGATCACTTATAGAACATACATGCGTTAAAGCAGTGTTAGTTGACCAAAATTGAGAGTCCGTGGAGGCCAGAGACGCCACTCTACATCCACGGCATTTCGTTGAGAATTGAAGGGAAAGATGCGGAAGAGATATGGTCGACGAGGATGACACAAGTTGAGAGAAAAGATGAGGAGGCCATATTCGGGGAATTCTTCTTAGTGAACAGGCACAGTCGTGCATGAGAAATTATGTTGACGAGAGTGTGTAACTCTATAGCTGGTATAATGTTATGCAAATTGTCGGTGTACAAAAGTAGGGGCTCTCCTTTTGACCCCTTTACTTGTGCTTGGGAAGTCTGAGCCACACGCCATGGTTGCACATGGCAGGGCAAAGGAGGGAAGCCAGAAGGAAGCCGAAGGCTCGAGACAAACAAGGCAACATCAAGGACCAAGGCCACAAAGTGTAGATGGGCGAAGCAGGTTTCCCCGGCAAGGCCCTTGCCGGGGCAACCTCCGCAGCCCCGGCAAGCCCCTTGCCGAGGCGGCTCACCCACACCAGCGGAACCTACAGCCGGATACAAGTCTGGGGGTCCAGTGACACAGACTTCCTTGGGGATGGAGTCCGTGTTCGGCTCTACCACCAGTGAGTACGCGGCCTCCGGGGCGGGGTCCATCCACCCGTCCTCGGACGACGCGATCTGCCCTGGATTTAGATTCGGAGCTCTTGCAGGTGAGATATCCCGAGTATTGTCTGACAGCATGTCTAGGCCGTGCTCGTCGTGACTGTTCGATGCTCCTGGCGTAGGCCCGAATCCATCGAAGATCAAGTCTCCGCAGATATCGGCCGTATAGTTCAAGTTTCCGAACCTGACCTGATGGCCAGGGGCGTAGCTATCGATCTACTCTAGATGGTCAAGCGAATTGGCCTGTAGTGCAAAGTTGCCGAACACGAAGATCTGTCCGGGGAGAAAAGTCTCACCCTGGACCGCGTTGTTGTTGATGATTGAAGGAGCCATCGAGCCTTGCAGCGACGACACAGAGGAACTCTCAATGAAAGCACCAATGTCAGTATCAAAACCGGCGGATCTCGGGTAGGGGGTCCCGATCTGTGCGCCTAAGGCTAATGGTAACAGGAGGCAGGGGACACGATGTTTTATCCAGGTTCGGGCCCTCTCGATGGAGGTAATACGCTACTTCCTGCTTGATTGATCTTGATGATATGAGTATTACAAGAGTTGATCTACCACGAGATCATAGAGGCTAAACCTGTAACACCCCAGATGTTCTTTCCATATTGTAACTCCAACTCTTGCCATTTCCGACTATGTGTTATGTTATTTCCACCATGGTTGGGTTTTTGTCTTTTGTTTTGCATTTTCTTCACGTCATGCATCTCATCCCATAGCATCATGCGCATTGCATCTGCATGTTTTCATAAAACTTGCACCCATTCGTAGTTGCCGCGTCCCCCTTGCTTTCGTTGACTATTCCGAGACCAATCGGGTTTTCGCTTCCCTCTTGACCGTGACCACCTAACCTCTTTCGCCAGCTCGCAGCCCCCTCGCGCGTATCCGAAACTTACCCGAACCCAACCCGCTCAGTCATCACCGTTGCATTCGGTTCATCCCCAAACATCTATAAAACATCTCTGTTTTCATATTTGGACCTCCCTAACCTATTTTCTCAACCGTCCGATTTCGATCGGAGGGACTAGATAGCCCCTAAGCTAACCCTTATTATAAATAGACCCCTAACCCTAAATTTTAGGGATCCTGTCCCATCCACACACTCCCGAGCGCCGCCACTCTTCCTGTCCCTTCCTCATCGGGATCCTCCCCGATCCAAAATCCTCCCCTCGTTTTCAGCCTCGAGCCAACCAGCGACACCACAGCGCCAGATCTCCCTGCTCCCCTTGCCTCCTCTGTTCCCCACCGAGAATCCCCCGCGCCCATCCTCTGGTTCTCGATCCAGGCGCCCCCGCCTCCGCAGCGAGCGCCCGAGTTCCTTCCCGATGGCCACCACCGCCATGTTGGAGCCCCTACTATGCCTTGCTCTCCGCCTTGCGTCCCCCATGGAGCTCCAAGCCGATACCCCCCGCAGACAGCTCCTGTCCCGAGCACCTCCTCCTCGCCTCGTTTCCAGCCACCTCGCCTCGTCTCCGGCCACCTCGACGGCCCCGCCGCCGGCTGACCGAACCAGCGGATGAGCGCCTTTCCCCTGCCTTCTCCCTATCCTTCCTTCCTCCATTTCTTCTCTCTCGCTCCCTCTGATGGTGTCACGACGCCGCCGTTTTGCAGGAACCTGCCGCCCATGGAGCTCCTGGAGGTTCCTGTCGCCTCCGCCTCGTTCCAGGGAGGGAAGCCCTCACGCCCGCTCCTCCCGACTGCCCGAGCTTCGCCGCCTCGTCGAATCCTCGCCTCCACCTCTCCCCTGCGTCAAGGTCGCCAGCGCGCCCGTCGCCCTCGCCTTCTATCTTCTTCCCCTTTCTGTTATGCTTCTCTGAATATCTCTCTCTCCCTCCTTTCTTCAGGTAACAGCAACAGCCACCGCCCTGCCTCGCTCCACACCTGCGCCCCAGATCCGGCCCTTCCGTCCAAATCCATCATCTCCGCCTTGAGCGTTGACCGCGCCAACGTGGTCCAACTCCAAGACGCCCGCGCCAAGGCCCAGCTCCTCTTCGCTAGATCCACCGGCCTGCCAGGCCTCTCCACTAGCTGGGTCGAGGCCCATGGTGAGAAACTCCCCCAGCGCCCATGTCCTGTTTCGGCCTGTGCTCTAATTCAGCCTGCATGTGTTTTTTTACTGATGCGAATTTAACATTATCCATTGTATTACAGATTTGCAGAAAAACCCTTGCTGTTCATGCATTTAATAACTAATCAACCGTGCATCATATGTAAATAATTTATATATGAAAAGTGCTTAGTTTTTCATCTAGTTTCATAATATGTTACTTCATCTATGTTAAAAATGTTTCAAATGTTGTTTGTTTAAATTTGCTCAAATGCCATGTTAAAATGATTTATTTCATAACTAAATAACCGTAGCTCGGTTTTAAATAAACTTTATATGTAAATGGGGTGGAAAAATGCCTAGTGTAACATGGTGGACTTTATTTTCCTGGTTAACAACAATAAAATATGTTTTAGGGCAGAACAGTACCAAATTCGAAATATGCATATGGGGATTTTCCGGAATTGTTGTTTGTTCTTTCGGCCTCATTTAAACTTGCCTAGTTAGGTAGTTTTCATATGCTTCACCCCGTGCCATGTTTAATAACATTTAATATTGGTGGGTACATAACCGAGAGAGAACTAAACAATTGATGTGGTGTTTTGTCAATATGGAACTTGTTACATATTGAGCTCCATTTAATTTGTAGTATTGTTTGTTGCACTTTGCCATGCCATGCTCTTTAAACCGGACATGCATCATACTTGTTTGTGCATCATGACATGTTTATGCTTGTGTGTTTACCATGTTGTTTCCTCCTTTCTGGTTTGCTTCTCTCGTTAGCTTTGGTTTCGTTCCGGAGTTGTGAGGATTCGTTCGACTACGTCCGTTCGTCTTCTTCATGGACTCGTTCTTCTTCCTAGCGGGATTTCAGGCAAGATGACCGTCACCCTAGATCTCACTACTATCATTGCTATGCTAGTTGATTCGTTCTATCCCTTTGCTACGCTTCCTATCACTTGTTCCTCAAGCCTCCCAATTTGCCATATCAGCCTCTAACCTTTTTCACCCTTCCTAGCAAACCGTTGTTTGGCTATGTTACCGCTATGCTCAGCCCCTCTTATAGCATTGTTAGTTGCAGGTGAAGTTGAAGATTGCTCCATGATGGACAGGATTATGTTGGGATATCACAATATCTCTTATTTAATTAATGCATCTATATACTTGGTAAAGGGTGGAAGACTTGGCCTTATGCCTGGTGTTTTGTTCCACTCTTGCCGCCCTAGTTTCTGTCATACCAGTTTTATGTTCCTTGATTTCGCGTTCCGTACATGGTTGGGTGATTTATGGGACCCCCTTGACAGTTCGCTTTGAATAAAACTCCTCCAGCAAGGCCCAACCTTGGTTTTACCATTTGTGTCACCTAGCCTTTTTCCCTTGGGTTTCTAGAGCCCGAGGGTCATCTTTATTTACCCCCCGGGACAGTGCTCCTTCGAGTGTTGGTACAAACTAGAGCACTGTGCGGGACCGTCCCTTGGCAACTTGGGTTACGTTGGTACCTATACGCTTCGCTTATCCCGTGTGCCCTGAGAACGAGATATGTGCAGCTCCTATCGGGATTTGTCGGCACATCGGGCGGCTTTGCTGGTCTTGCTTTATCAGTGTCGAAATGTCTTGTAAACCGGGATTCCGAGACTGATCGGGTCTTCCTGGGAGAAGGAATATCCTTCGTTGACCGTGAGAGCTTGTGATGGGCTAAGTTGGGACACCCCTGCAGGGTATAAACTTTCGAAAGCCATGCCCGCGGTTATGTGGCAGATGGGAATTTGTTAATATCCAGTTGTAGATAACTTGACACTAGATTCGAATTAAAACGCATCAACCGCGTGTGTAGCCGTGATGGTCTCTTTTCGGCGGAGTCTGGGAAGTGGACACGGTTTTTTGTTATGTTTGACATAAGTAGGAGTTCAGGATCACTTCCTGATCATTGTTAGCTTCACGACCGTTCCTTTGCTTCTCTTCTCGCTCTTATTTGCGTATGTTAGCCACCATATATGCCTAGTGCTGCTGCAACCTCACCACCTTATCCTTTCCTTACCCTTTAAGCTTTGCTAGTTTTGATACCCATGGTAATGGGATTGCTCAGTCCTCGTGGCTCACATATTACTACAACAACAGTTGCAGGTACAGGTTTTGCGATGATCATGATGCGAGAGCGATGTTTGCTTGTTTTGGAGTTCTTCTTTTGCTTCTTCTTCGATCAGGGGATAGGTTCCAGGTCGGCAGCCTAGGCTAGCAGGGTGGATGTCGTTTGAGTTTCTGTTTGTGTTTCATCCGTAGTCGGATGGTGCTCTTATGTATGATGATGTTGTATTCGTGTGGCATTGTATGCCTCTTGTATGTATCCCCATCTTATTATGTAATGTTGATGTAATGATATCCACCTTGCAAAAGTGTATCAATATGCGGTTCTATCCTTGGTGGGACCTTCGAGTCTCTTTAGGATAGTATCGCATATTAGGCGTGTTCAAGTTGGTATCGAGCCTCGACCGACCATAGGAGCCCCTTGTTTGTTGGCCGTTGTTGAGTCTAGAAGAAAACTATTTTGAGTCTTAGGATTATATATATCGGAGAGTAGGATTCTTTTTACTCCTCATCCCCCTTCGTCGCTCTGGTGAGGACTCCTGACGTAGATGTTTTGTCTTTCCTCTCCTCAATTTTTCACAAAAAAAATTTAGGATCACGCGGGTATCTTGGGATCGTTCCGATATTCTTGTGACGAGAACATTGTTCTTGGTGCCTCCTGACATTTAGGGGTTGTGGCAGTGTCCCGGGGAGTTGAGCTTCGAGGTGTTGTCGTCACAATTTTATCGTTGCAGTTCTGGAATACCTGAGTTTTGCCAACATCGAAAATCTCTTTTATGCAGTTGTTGGTGAGATAACCTCGACGCCACCCAGTACTGGGGAGTTCGGGAGTATTGCCATAGCTCGTATAACGGATGCTTTTCGAAGGTTGAGGTACATGATTTCCGGAGTTTTCTTGGTTATGTGTTGATGGATGGATACAGCTGGATGTAGGGATTGTTAGTTTGGGTGAGATATTTTGCTTCCCATGTATCCCCAACACCAGATTGCATAACCAGAAAGTTTCAGGAGTTTATAGGTGGGAATTCAAGTAGCTCCTAGAATATCTTTCTGACAGATGCATGATATGAGATTGGGGTTCGACGTCTAGTGGTCCGCCTATCCACGATCGTTTTTACAGTGGTCTCGTTGTATCTTAAAGAGCCCTTGGCTATGCTGGTTCGGGGACACTTCGTATGTCATGTGCACTGCCTTGTACATGATGGTGTTGTACGATCGAGCCCGTGTGGGCCCCACCATGAAAACTTTGGATGAAATCTCTATCATATGTTTGTTCCGGCTTATTCTGCCAGCCAATCCTTTGTTTTGTTTTATTTGTGGTATTCAAGTTGCTTCAATGTTAAGTGTTGATTCCATACCTTTTCTAAACGGTGTTCTCATATTTCTATGGGAGTACTAATCCTTCTTGATCACTGATGTTGTCATGTCAACTCTTTTCCAACCGGTGTGCTTCTCTTCAACTGGATCCAATCATTTTCAACATCCGCAAGATCAATTCTAAGTTTTTTCTCTCAACGATATCCATTCCATCTGCCCCAAGTTGCCTTTGTTTTTCCGCCCTCCCACCCTTTTTCTTCAAGGACTCAGATTTCTTAATCATGTATCATTTTATTTGTGGGAAGTCTCTTCATTCTTTTCTTTCAATGTTCTTATCCGGTGATTTCCCATGAAGATGCTCAACAGTTTCAAGTTCATCATCCTTCATTGTTGTTTCTTCTCCGGTGGATCCAATTCAAGCTTTCGATATTCATCATATTCCTTTCCTCGTTTCTAATGCTTTCTCATGCCGATGCACCTCTTAATCATTCACTTCTTCCTATCCATTTGTTCTGGAGTGCTGAAGATATCTCACAAGATTTGTGTTTCCATTCTCAATCCGTTCAAGATATTTTGAGGTTGTTATCTCATTCTAGCCATTTAATTCAACCGGCACAACCTCTCTTTAAAATTGTTCATTGGTGTTTTCTTTTGAGTGGGCCCTAACCCACATGTCTTTTCCCAGGATCTTACCTGACTCTTCTAATTTATCCGGAGCAATTCCCAAAGTCTTTCGAAGTTTGACGTAAGAATGGATTTTCATTAGTCATATTCCTTCTCCAAGATTGCTTTCAGAATATTTTCATCGTTGGTTCATCATTTCTATTCTTCTTTGTTCCGGAGTGTCTCAACAATTGGGAGGTGTTTCTCCTCGTCATTCTCGGATTTTGAAGACCGAAGAAGAGTTCCTCTTAAATCCTTACCCATTCTTCCAAAGATGCGTAGTTCAAGCTTGATGCCATCCTCTCATAATTGTTTTCGATTGTGAGAATTCTTTTCTTACCATCTGGAGCATTTCATGTGTTGTTTCCATTTCTTTCCTCTGAAGGCCATCATGTCATAATTCTTCATTCTCAGTGTGTAGCTATCGTTCTCCAAATCTTACCGGTGAATCGTTTCAAATATCCTCTAATCAGTTCATGTTCTCTTCGTTCTCATGTATCTAAATCCCTTCAAGTATCTTCATTCTTTTTCAAATTCTTTCCGGTGAATTGTGCCCTTGCTACTCTCTTTTCCAATTCTTACGGTGGTTCGTTCAAGACTTCACTTCCTTCGTTATCATATCAATTCATTCGTTGTTTTCAAATCCCACCGGTGGTTCCATCAATACCGTCTCAAGTTTATGCTATATCTCTCTTAATCCTTTCTATGGGAATAAGTAGTATGCCAAATCCATTGCTTTTCATCAATTTAATTTGATGAAGGATAAGCATACAATAAATCTTATTCTTATTTTCTCGAGGTGATTCAATTCTTTTCTTCCGGAGATTGTTCATGATGAAGTAATTCTTGTTTCTAGTGTTTCATCTTTTCTTTTTCTGGAGTTCCAAGTTTTCTCGGTTATATCATCGCGAAGCGCCATCTAAATCATTACAAGGCTTCACCTTGTGTTTTCAACCTCTCTTTCTTTCTATCATCCTTTTATTATCGGAGTTCTTCATGGAGGCTCTACATGGTGGGTCATCAAGGATTCCTTTCATTCTTCAATTGTTCTTCAAGATTTCCCTCGAAGCTAAGATCCGCCAAGCTATACTAAAAAATAAACATGGTGCTCAACACATGTTTTTTGTTTTGAGGAGATCAAGTATTCTTCTTCTTGCATTTCGAAGTGCAATTCTTTCTACCTTATCTCTTGAGGTGGTGTTATGCCATTCTTGACAATTCCCTTCGTGTTTCATGATTCACTAGTTTTCAAGAATGACATATTTTAAACCCATCACTTTCTTCCTCGGAGTTATCTTGGTTTAGGTTGATAATCCAAGTTTCCTCCTATTCTCTCATTAAAAGGAGTTTTCATCTCCTTGCTGATCTCAATCCAATTAACTGTCTCCATCAGTGGCCGGTTGCCACCACATCATTTTGAGATGTTTGCCATAAGCCCACAACAAGCTTGTGCTTTTCGTTGTTGATTTTGCAACAACTCCGTTCAATTCTTCTTTGCAAGGATGCTTTCCAAGCTCATTTGTGGCAGAAGTTGGCATTTTCTCCTACATTTTGTTATTCCAATGATCTATCGTCCATTCTTTCTTCAGGAGGCATTGTGATGTTGCTCTCTTCACTCATCATCTCGGATTGTGAGGATCGTGTTTTTTTGTGCTTATCCATTTAACCGGAGTGTGGTGTCATCTCTTCAACTTCTTTTCATCTTATCAAGTTTTCCTTCTTCTTTCAGTCAGAGTGCTGCCCAAATTATATCAATCTTATTCCTTCTCTATCTAGTTTTAACCGGAGTGGTTTCAATATCTATCTTATCACTAAACCTCTTGGTTCTCGTTGTATCCCTTGTTCCTCTTTTCTAACGGAGTGTTTTCAACTTTGTTCATCTTCGTTGTTTTCTTTCTTTCATTTTGCTCAACCTCTCAAGGTTCATGGTTTCACTCGTTTGTCAAAGAAGCAACTTAGTTTACCTCTTATCTTCCTCTTCCTTTTCCCTCCGGTGCCATCCTAGATCTCGGGACGAGATCCTCTTGTAGTGGTGGAGTGTTGTAACACCCCGGATGTTCTTTCCATATTGTAACTCCAACTCTTGCCATTTCCGACTATGTGTTATGTTATTTCCTCCGTGGTTGGGTTTTTGTCTTTTGTTTTGCATTTTGTTCACGTCATGCATCTCATCTCATAGCATCATGCGCATTGCATCTGCATGTTTTCATAAAACTTGCACCCTTTCGTAGTTGCCGCATCCCCCTTGCTTTCGTTGATTGTTCCGAGACCAATCGGGTTTTCGCTTCCCTCTTGACCGTGACCACCTAACCTCTTTCGCCAGCTCGCAGCCCCCTCGCGCGTATCTGAAACTTACCCGAACCCAACCCGCTCAGTCATCACCGTTGCATTCGGTTCATCCCCAAACATCTATAAAACATCTCCGTTTTCGTATTTGGACCTCCCTAACCTATTTTCTCAAACGTCCGATTTCGATCGGAGGGACTAGATAGCCCCTAAGCTAACCCTTCCTATAAATAGACCCCAAACCCTAAATTTTAGGGATCCTGTCCCATCCACCCACTCCCGAGCGCCGCCACTCTTCCTGTCCCTTCCTCATCGGGATCCTCCCCGATCCAAAATCCTCCCCTCGTTTTCAGCCTCGAGCCAACCAGCGGCACCACAGCGCCAGATCTCCCTGCTCCCCTTGCCTCCTCTGTTCCCCACCGAGAATCCCCCGCGCCCATCCTTTGGTTCTCGATCCAGGCGCCCCCGCCTCCGCAACGAGCGCCCGAGTTCCTTCCCAACGGCCGCCACCGCCATGTTGGAGCCCCTACTGCGCCTTGCTCTGCGCCTTGGCGTCCCCCATGGAGCTCCAAGCCGATGCCTCCCACAGCCAGCTCCTGTCCCGAGCGCCTCCTCCTCACCTCGTCTCCGGCCACCTCGCCTCGTCTCCGGCCACCTAGACAGCCCCGCCGCCGGCTGACCGAACCAGCAGATGAGCGCCTTGCCCCTGCCTTCTCCCTCTCCTTCCTTCCTCCATTTCTTCTCTCTCGCTCCCTCTGATGGTGTCGCGACGCCGCCGTTTTGCAGGAACCTGCCGCCCATGGAGCTTCTGGAGGTTCCCGTCGCCTCCGCCTCGTTCCAGGGAGGGAAGCCTTCACGCCCGCTCCTCCCGACTACCCGAGCTCCGCCGCCTCGTCGACTCCTCGCCTCCACCTCTCCCCTGCGTCAAGGTCGCCAACGCGCCCGTCGCCCTCGCCTTCTCTCTTCTTCCCCTTCTGTTATGCTTCTCTGAATATCTCTCTCTCCCTCCATTCTTCAGGTAACAGCAACAACCACCGCCCTGCCTCGTTCCACGCCTGCGCCCCAGATCCGGCCCTTCCGTCCAAATCCGTCGTCTCTGGCCCTGCCCGCCGAAGTCGCGCCTCCCTGTCACCCGCAACCCCGCCGCGTCGCGCCTCTGCTTCATTCCAGAGGACGAGCGCCTCGACTCTGCCCCTCCCGCTCGTCCTCGAGCGTTGACCGCGCCAACATGGACCAACTCCAAGACGCCCGCGCCAAGGCCTAGCTCATCTTCGCCAGATCCACCGGCCCACCAGGCCTCTCCACCAGCTGGGCCGGGGTCCATGGTGAGAAACTCCCCCAGCGCCCATGTCCTATTTCGGCATGTGCTCTAATTCATCTCGCATGTGTTTTTTTACTGCTGCGAATTTAACATTATCCATTGTATTACAGATTTGCAAAAAAAAACCTTGTTGTTCATGCATTTAATAACTAATCAACCGTGCATCATATGTAAATAATTTATATATGAAAAGTGCTTAGTTTTTCATCTAGTTTCATAATATGTTACTTCATCTATGTTTAAAATGTTTCAAATGTTGTTTGTTTAAATTTGCTCAAATGCCATGTTAAAATGATTTATTTCATAACTAAATAACCGTAGCTCGGTTTTAAATAAACTTTATATGTAAATGGGGTGGAAAATGCCTAGTTTAACATGGTGGACTTTATTTTCCTGTTTAACAACAATAAAATATTTTTTAGGGCAGAACAGTACCAAATTCGAAATATGCATATGGGGATTTTCCGGAATTGTTGTTTGTTCTTCCGGCCTCATTTAAACTTGCCTAGTTAGGTAGTTTTCATATGCTTCACCCCTTGCCATGTTTAATAACATTTAATATTGGTGGGTACATAACCGAGAGAACAACAACAACAACAACAAAGCCTTTAGTCCCAAAAAAGTTGGGGTAGGCTAGAGGTGAAACCCGTAAGATCTCGCAACCAACTCATGGCTCTGGCACATGGATAGCAAGCTTCCACGCACCCCTGTCCATAGCTCGCTCTTTGTCGATACTCCAATCCTTCAGGTCTCTCTTAACGGACTCCTCCCATGTCAAATTCGGTCGACCCCGCCCTCTTTTGACATTCTCCGCACGCTATAGCCGTCCGCTAACTAAACAATTGATGTGGTGTTTTGTCAATATGCAACTCGTTGCATATTGAGCTCCACTTAATTTGTAGTGTTGTTTGTTGCACTTGGCCATGCCATGCTCTTTAAACCAGACATGCATCATACTTGTTTGTGCATCATGACATGTTTATGCTTGTGTGTTTACCATGTTGTTTCCTCCTTTCCGGTTTGCTTCTCTCGTTAGCTTCGGTTTCGTTCCGGAGTTGTGAGGATTCGTTCGACTACGTCAGTTCGTCTTCTTCATGGACTCGTTCTTCTTCCTAGCGGGATTTCAGGCAATATGACCGTCACCCTGGATCTCACTACTATCATTGCTATGCTAGTTGCTTTGTTCTATCGCTTTGCTGCACTTCCTATCACTTGTTCCTCAAGCCTCCCAATTTGCCATGTTAGCCTCTAACCTTTTTCACCCTTCCTAGCAAACCGTTGTTTGGCTATGTTACCGCTATGCTCAGCCCCTCTTATAGCGTTGTTAGTTGCAGGTGAAGTTGAAGATTGCTCCATGATGGACAGGATTATGTTGAGATATCACAATATCTCTTATTTAATTAATGCATCTATATACTTGGTAAAGGGTGGAAGACTCGGCCTTATGCCTGGTGTTTTGTTCCACTCTTGCCGCCCTAGTTTCCGTCATACCGGTGTTATGTTCCTTGATTTCGCGTTCCTTACGCGGTTGGGTGATTTAGGGACCCCCTTGACAGTTCGCTTTGAATAAAACTCCTCCAGCAAGGCCCAACCTTGGTTTTACCATTTGTGTCACCTAGCATTTTTCCCTTGGGTTTCCGGAGCCCGAGGGTCATCTTTATTTACCCCCCCCGGGCCAATGCTCCTTCGAGTGTTGTACCAAACTAGAGCACCGTGCGGGACCGTCCCTTGGCAACTTGGGTTACGTTGGTACCTGTACGCTTCGCTTATCCGGTGTGCCCTGAGAACGAGATATGTGCAGCTCCTATCGGGATTTGTCGGCACATCGGGCGGCTTTGCTGGTCTTGTTTTACCATTGTTGAAATGTCTTGTAAACCGGGATTCCGAGACTGATCGGGTCTTCGTGGGAGAAGGAATATCCTTCGTTTACTGCGAGAGCTTGTGATGGGCTAAGTTGGGACACCCCTGCAGGGTATAAACTTTCGAAAGCCGTGCCCGTGGTTATGTGGCAGATGGGAATTTGTTAATATCCGGTTGTAGATAACTTGACACCAGATTCGAATTAAAAGGCATCAACCGCGTGTGTAGCCGTGATGGTCTGTTTTCGGCGGAGTCCGGGAAGTGAACACGGTTTTGGGTTATGTTTGACGTAAGTACGAGTTCAGCATCACTTCTTGATCATTGCTAGCTTCACGACCGTTCCTTTGCTTCTCTTCTCGCTCTTATTTGCGTATGTTAGCCACCATATATGCCTAGTCGTTGCTACAACCTCACCACCTTATCCTTTCCTTACCCTTTAAGCTTTGCTAGTTTTGATACCCATGGTAATGGGATTGTTGAGTCCTCGTGGCTCACAGATTACTACAACAACAGTTACAGGTACAGGTTTTGCGATGATCATGACGCGAGAGTGATGTTTGCTTGTTTTGGAGTTCTTCTTCTGCTTCTTCTTTGATCAGGGGATAGGTTCCAGGTCGGCAGCCTGGGCTAGTAGGGTGGATGTCGTTTGAGTTTCTGTTTGTGTTTCATCCGTAGTCGGATGGTGCTCTTATGTATGATGATGTTGTATTCGTGTGGCATTGTATGCCTCTTGTATGTATCCCCATCTATTATGTAATGTTGATGTAATGATATCCACCTTGAAAAAGCATATCAATATGCGGTTCTATCCTTGGTGGGACCTTCGAGTCTCTTTAGGATAGTATCGCATATTGGGCGTGACAAAACCCTAGAAGCTAGCCTATGATTCTGATTGTTCTTCTCCTACCGACTAAACCCTCCGGTTTATATAGACACCGGAGGGGGCTAGGGTTATACAGAGTCGGTTACAACGAAAGAGATCTAACATCCGGATCGCCAAGCTTGTCTTCCATGCAAAGGAGAGTCCCATCCGGACACGGGACGAAGTCTTGAGTCTTGTATCTTCATAGTCCAACAGTCCGGCCAAAGTATATAGTCCGACAGTCCGGATACCCCCTAATCCAGGACTCCCTCACCAGTACCGGTGCGGACCATTAGTGGGCCAGTCACGGGGAGAACCCGTGGCGCGGCCCGTGAACATCCACATCACCCTGGCAGTCCAGGCCTGGTGAGCGGCATCATTCATACGCCAGGCAACGAGCCGTGCATCGCGGGCTCCGGAGACGGAGTTGGGCCCCCCGCAGGCGGCGCGGAGCCCTCCAGGGGTGCTGTCATGCCACCAGATGGTGGCGCGGCAGCCTCAAAGACGCCAACACTGGCGCCCATGGCGCCCTCTTCTCAGGTTGTGCACGATGAGCAGCGCCACCCTGCTAGTGACCCTGCGCGCTGCCCTGGAAAGAGTCCTGTGCGCCCATCACATGATGAGGAGGGCCAACATGCGCGCCGAGGTGCTGACGGGGGTGGCGAACGGCTGCGGGGCCGTGACGCGGCTCCTTCTAACATGGTTAGAAGTCGAGGTGCATCGCGGTCCACACAGCTTTCGCCGCCGCCCACTCCAGTAGAAGCCCTAGCATGCGCGCAGCTGCTCCTCAATTTTCCTCCTGCCGCGGAGAAGCTCGACGAAAGGAGGGCCACCGTCCGGAGCGTCATTGGCATCGCCAACAACAATGAGTTGTGACCGGCGGGACCCGTAGGCCGTCGCTCCGTCGGGCCACCGCATGCCAGCGAAGGCCGGGCCGGAGGCGGTGCGGCCACGATGCACTCCCCTCCTCCATCCCGACCACCGCGGGTGTCGGTCCGTCGCGACGATGCTCGTGATGATACCTCCATAGCATCATCTGACCCGCGAACCCACCGCGACCAACGCCAAGTTCTTCGGGAGCGAGTTCATGAAGACGCTCGAACCACCATCGAGCGCCGGCGTGACGCGCGCCACCAGTCGGACAGGCGGGAAGGGCCCACTACGGACCATCCAGCACCGGGAGGCTACGGTGGCCTACCTTACGAGGTGGGTTGTCCGGCCTTCACCCGTGAGCTGCGGCAGTTCCAGTGGCCCTCCCACCGCACGTTCAAGCTCGACGTTGGCGAAAAATACAACGGCAAGACTCACCCGTCAGAGTTCCTCATCATCTACACCATCGCGATGCAAGCTGTTGGGGCCCGCGATGACAAGGTGCTTGCCAATTACTTTCCGTTGGCACTCAAGCCCAATGTTATGTCATGGTTGATGCACTTGCCGGTAGACTCCATTTCTTCTTGGGCGGATCTTTGTCATGAGTTTGTTGGCGCCTTTACCGGAGGCCACCAAGCTCATGGCAGCGAAAGTGATCGCATATCATCCCCGAAGGAAGGAGAAAACTTGCGCAAGTACATCCAAAGGTTCAGCCGAGTGTAGTACAACATCCCCAACGTTCATCCTGCCGCCGTGATCAGTGCATTCCATCAGAATGTGCACAATCGTAAGATGCGTGAAGAGCTGGCAATGAACAAGGTCAGGGATGTGGCCGAACTTTATGTTCTGGCCGATCGGTGCGCTCGTGCTGAAGAGGGAAGGAAGTACCCCGGCGAAGACGCCAGCGCGGAAACCGACTCCACGGATGATACCGCCACCCCGGCAAGGAAGGGCCGGCGCCGTAACAGGAAGCGCAGGGGCAAGACCGTGCTTGCCGTCGAGGGGTCCGACGATACCGGCGCCACCAAGAAACCCAAGGCAAGTGACCCCGGCAAGGAGGTTGCCGGGTGTGCCGCTTGCTGGGCCTTGGCGGCTGCCGATAAGCCAGGGGGCTCCAACAAGCAGTATTGCAAGTGTAGGGGAACGTAGCATAAATTCAAAATTTTCCTACGTGTCACCAAGATCTACCAATGGAGAAACCAGCAAAGAGGGGAAGGAGAGTGCATCTACATACCCTTGTAGATCGCTAAGCGGAAGCGTTCAAGAGAACGGGGTTGAAGGAGTCGTACTTGTCGTGATCCAAATCACCGGAGATCCTAGTGCCGAACGGACGGCACCTCCGCGTTCAACACACGTACAGCCCGGTGACGTCTCCCATGCCTTGATCCAGCAAGGAGAGAGGGAGAGGTTGAGGAAGAGTCCATCCAGCAGCAGCACAATGGCGTGGTGGTGGTGGAGGAGTGGCAATCTGCGCAGGCTTCGCCAAGCACCGCGGGAGAGGAGGAGTACTTGGGAGAGGGAAGGGCTGCGCCAGGGAAGCGTGTAGCTCCCATGCACCTCCCACTATATATAGGGGTGGAGGGGCTGGTTTCTTGCCCTCCAAGTCCATTGGGGCGTTAGCAAGGTGGGAGGAAAGAAATCCCATCATTTCCTTCCCCACCGATTGTTATCCCCTTTTTTAGGGATGTCGATCTTATCCTTGGGATATGATCTTATTCCTTCTAAGGGGGATCTTGGTGCGCCTTGACCAGGGGTGTGGGGCCTTGCCCCACTACCCACGTTCATGTGGGTCCCCCATGCAGGTGGGCCCCACTCGGAACCTTCTAGAACCTTCCCGGTACAATACCGAAAAATCCCGAACATTTTCCGGTGGCCAAAATAGGACTTCCCATATATAAATCTTTACCTCCGGACCATTCTGGAACTCCTCGTGACATCCGGGATCTCATCTGGGACTCCAAACAACATTCGGTAACCACATACAAACTTCTTTTATAACCCTAGCGTCATCGAACCTTAAGTGTGTAGACCCTACGGGTTCGGGAGACATGTAGACATGACCGAGACGTTCTCCGGTCAATAACCAACAGAGGGATCTGGATACCCATGTTGGCTCCCAGATGTTCCACGATGATCTCATCGGATGAACCACGATGTCAGGGACTCAATCGATCCCGTATACAATTCCCTTTGTTTAACGGTATTGTACTTGCACGAGATTCGATCATCGGTATGCCCATACCTTGTTCAATATCGTTACCGGCAAGTCTCTTTACTCGTTCCATAACACATCATTCCATGATCAACCCCTTGGTCACATTGTGCACATTATGATGATGTCCTACCGAGTGGGCCCAGAGATACCTCTCCGTTTACACGGAGTGACAAATCCCAATCTCGATTCGTGCCAACCCAATGCAGACACTTTCGGAGATACCGTAGTGCACCTTTATAGCCACCCGTTATGTTGTGACATTTGGTACACCTAAAGCATTCCTACGGTATCCGGAGTTGCACAATCTCATGGTCTATGGAAAGATACTTGACATTAGAAAAGCTTTAGCATACTGAACTACACGATCTACGTGCTAGGCTTAGGATTGGGTCTTGTCCATCACATCATTCTCCTAATGATGTGATCCCGTTATCAACGACATCCAATGTCCATGGTCAGGAAACCGTAACCATCTATTGATCAACGAGCTAGTCAACTAGAGGCTTACTAGGGACATGGTGTTGTCTATATATCCACACATGTATCTGAGTTTCCTATCAATACAATTATAGCATGGATAATAAATGATTATCATGAACAAGGAAATATAATAATAACCAATTTATTATTGCCTCTAGGGCATATTTCCAACAGCCTCCCACTTGCACTAGAGTCAATAATCTAGTTCACATCGCCATGTGATTAACACTCACAGGTCACATCGCCATGTGACCAACATGCAAAGAGTTTACTAGTGTCATTAAACTAATTCACATCATCATGTGATTAAGACTCAATGAGTTCTGGGGTTTGATCATGTTTTGCTTGTGAGAGAGGTTTTAGTCAACGGGTCTGCAACATTCAGATCCGTATGTACTTTGCAAATCTCTAGGTCATATTGTAAATGTTGCTTCCACGCTCCACTTGGAGCTATTCCAAATGGTCGCTCCACTATACGTATCCGGTTTGCTACTCAGAGTCACTCGGATAGGTGTTAAAGCTTGCATCGACGTAACCCTTTACGACGAACTCTTTATCACCTCCATAATCGAGAAACATGTCCTTATTTACTCCAAGGACAATTTTGACCGCTGTCCAATGATCCATTCCTGGATCATTATTGTACCCCTTGACTGACTCATGGCAAGGCACACTTTCGGTGCGGTACACAGCATAGCATACTATAGAGCCTACATCTGAAACATAGGGGACGACCTTCATCCTTTCTCTCTTTTCTGCCATGGTCAAGCTTTAAATCTTGACTTCATACCTTACATCTCAGGCAAGAACTCCTTATTTGACTGATCCATCTTGAACACCTTCAAGATCATGTCAAGGTATATGCTCATTTGAAAGTACCATTAAGCAGTTTTTGATCTATCCTCATAGATCTTGATGCTCAATGTTCAAGTAGCTTAAACCAGGTTTTCACTTGAAAAACACTTTTCAAATAACCCTATATGCTTTACAGAAAATTCTACATCATTTTTGATCAACAATATGTCAACAACATATACTCATCAGAAATTCTATAGTGCTCCCACTGACTATTTTGGAAATACAAGTTTCTCATAAATTTGTATAAACCCAAAATCTTTGATCATTTTATCAAAGTACATATTCCAACTCCGAGATGCTTACTCCAGTCCTTAGAAGGATCCTTTGGAGCTAGCATACCTTTAGCATCCTTAGGATCGACAAAACCTTTCTCGATTGTATCACATACAACCTTTCCTTTCTAAACTGGTAAGGAAACTCGTTTTGACATCCATCTGCCAGATTTCATAAATGCAGCTAATGCTAACATGATTCCGACGGACTTTAAGCATCGCTACGGATGAGAAAATCTCATCGTAGTCAACTCCTTGAACTTGTGAAAAACTCTTCGCCACAAGTCGAGCTTCATAGACAGTGACATTACCGTCCACGTTCGTCTTCTTCTTAAAGATCCATTTATCTCAATGGCTTGCCGATCATCGGGCAAGTCCACCAAAGTCCATGCTTTGTTCTGATACATGGATTCTATCTCGGATTTCATGGCTTCTAACCATTTGTCGGAATTTGGGCCCACCATCGCTTCTCCATAGCTCGTAGGTTCATTGTTGTCTAGCAACATGACCTTCAAGACAGGATTACTGTACCACTCTAAAGTAGTACGCATCCTTGTCACCCTACGAGGTACCGTAGTGACTTGATCCAAAAACTTCATGATCACTATCATAAGCTTCTACTTCAATTGGTGTAGGAGCCACAGGAACAACTTCCTGTGCCCTGCTACATACTTGTTGAAGTGAGGTTCAATAACCTCATCAAGTCTCCACCATCCTCCCACTCAATTTTCGAGACAAACCTTTACTTGAGAAAGGACCCGATTCAAGAAACAATCCCTATTGCTTTCGGATCTGAATTAGGAGGTATACCCAACTGTTTTGGGTGTCCTATGAAGATGCATTTTATCCGCTTTGGGTTCGAGCTTATCAACCTGAAACTTTTTCACATAAGCGTCGCAGCCCCAAACGTTTAAGAAATGACAACTTAGGTTTCTCCAAACCATAGTTCAAACGGTGTCGTCTCAACGGAATTACGTGGTGCCCTATTTTAAAGTGAATGCAGTTGTCTCTAATTCCTAACCCATAAACGATAGTGGTAATTCGATAAGAGACATCATGGTACGCACCATATCCAATAGGGTGCAACTATGATGTTTGGACACACCATCAAACTCATGGTGTTCCAGGCGGTATTAATTGTGAAACAATTTCCACAATGTCTTAATTGCGTGCCAAAGCTCATAACTCAGATACTCATCTCTATGATCATATCATAGACATTTTATCCTCTTGTCACAATGATCTTCAATTTCACTCTGAAATTACTTGAACCATTCAATAATTCAGACTTGTGTTTCATCAAGTAAATATGCTCAACATCTACTCGAATCATCTGTGAAGTAAGAACATAATGATGTTCACTGCATGCCTCAGCACTCATTGGATTGCACACATCAAAATGTGTTACTTCCAACAAGTTGCTATCTTGTTCCATCTTACTGAAACCGAGGCTTTTCAGTCATCTTGCCCATGTGGTATGATTTGCATATCTCAAGTGATTCAAAATCAAGTGAGTCCAAACGATCCATCTTGAATGGAGTTTCTTCATGCATATACACCAATAGACATGGTTCGCATATCTCAAACTTTTCAAAAACGAGTGAGTCCAAAGATCCATCAACATGGAGCTTCTTCATGCGTTTTACACCAATATGACTTGCATGGCAGTGCCACAAGTAAGTGGTACTATCTTATATCTTTTGGCATTAAAATGTGTATCACTACGATCGAGATTCAATAAACCATTCTTTTAGGTGCAAGACCATTGATGGTATTATTCAAATAAACAGAGTAACCATTATTCTCCTTAAATGAATAACTGTATTGCGATAGACATAATCCAATCATGTCTATGCTCAATGCAAACACCAAATAACAATTATTCAGGTTTAATACTAATCTTGATGGTAGAAGGAGCGTGCGATGTTTGATCACATCAAACTTGGAAATACTTCCAACACATATCGTCAGCTCACCTTTAGCTAGTCTCCGTTTATTCCGTAGCTCTTTTATTTCGAGTTACTAACACTTAGCAACCGAACTGGTATCTAATACCCTTGTGCTACTAGGAGTACTAGTAAAGTACACATTAACATAATGTATATCCAATATACTTCTATCGACCTTGCCACCTTCTCATCTACCAAGTATCGGGGTAATTCTGCTCCGTGGTTGTCCCCTTATTACGTGAAGCACTTAGTCTCGGGTTTGGGTTCAACCTTGGGTTTCTTCACTAGAGCAGCAGCTGATTTGCCGTTTCATGAAGTATCCCTTCTTGCCCTTGCCCTTCTTGAAACTAGTGGTTTCACCAACCATCAACAATTGATGCTCCTTCTTGATTTCTACTTTCGTGGTATCAAACATCGTGAATATCTCAAGGATCATCATATCTATCCCTGATATGTTATAGTTCATCACAAAGCTCTAGTAGCTTGGTGGCAATGACTTTGGAGAAACATCACTATCTCATCTGGAAGATCAACTCCCACTTGATTCAAGTGATTGTTGTACTCAGACAATCTGAGCACAAGCTCAACGATTGAGCTTTTCTCCCTTAGTTTGCAGGCTAAGAAAATCATCGGAGGTCTCATACCTCTTGATGTGGGCACGAGCCTGAAATCCCAATTTAAGCCCTCGAAACATCTCATATGTTCCACGACATTTTGAAAAACGTCTTTGGTGCCTCAACTCTAAACCGTTTAACTGAACTATCACGTAGTTATCAAAACGTGTATGTCCGATGTTCGCAACATCCACAGACGACGTTTGGGGTTCAGCACACTAAGCGGTGCATTAAGGACATAAGCTTTCTATTGTCCGCATAATCGCTACTGTCAACTTTCAACTATATTTTCTCTAGGAACATATCTAAACAGTGGAACTAAAGCGCGAGCTTACGACATAATTTGCAAAGATCTTTTGACTATGTTCAGGATAATTAAGTTCATCTTATGAACTCCCACTCAGATAGACATCCCTATAGTCATCTAAGTGATTACATGATCCGAGTCAACTAGGCCGTGTCCGATCATCACGTGAGACGGACTAGTCATCATCGGTGAACATCTTCATGTTGATCGTATCCTCCATACGACTCATGCTCGACCTTTCGGTCTCTGTGGTCTGAGGCCATGTCTATACATGCTAGGCTCGTCAAGTTAACCCTAAGTGTTTTGCATGTGTAAAACTGTCTTACACCCGTTGTATGTGAACGTAAGGATCTATCACACCCGATCATCACGTGGTGCTTCGAAATGACGAACTTTAGCAACGGTGCACAGTTAGGGGAGAACACTTCTTGAAATTGTTGTAAGGGATCATCTTATTTACTACCGTCGTTCTAAGTAAACAAGATGCATAAACATGATAAACATCACATGCAATCAAATAGTGACATGATATGGCCAATATCATTCTGCTCCTTTTGATCTCCATCTTTGGGGCTCCATGATCATCATCGTCACCGGCATGACACCATGATCTCCATCATCATGATATCCATCATCGTGTCTCCATGAAGTAGTCTCGCCAACTTATTACTTCTACTACTATGGCTACGGTTAGCAATAAAGTAAAGTAATTACATGGCGTTGTTCAATGACACACAGGTCATACAATAAATAAAGACAACTCCTATGGCTCCTGCCGGTTGTCATACTCATCGACATGCAAGTCGTGATTCCTATTACAAGAACATGATCAATCTCATACATCACATATCATTCATCACATTCTTCTTGGCCATATCACATCACATAGCATACCCTGCAAAAACAAGTTAGACGTCCTCTAATTGTTGTTGCATGTTTTACGTGGCTGTTATGGGTTTCTAGCAAAAACGTTTCTTACCTACGCAAAAACCAGAACGTGATATGCCAATTGCTATTTACCCTTCATAAGGACCCTTTTCACCGAATCCGATCCGACTAAAGTGGGAGAGACTAGCACCCGCTAGCCACCTTATGCAACAAGTGCATGTCAGTCGGTGGAACCTGTCTCACGTAAGTGTACGTGTAAGGTCGGTCCGGACCGCTTCATCCCACAATACCATCGAAATAAGATTGGACTAGTAACGGTAAGCATATTGAACAAAGATCAATGCCCACAACAACTTGTGTTCTACTCGTGCATAGAAACTACGCATAGACCTAGCTCATGATGCCACTGTTGGGGAACGTAGCAGAAATTCAAAATTTTCCTACGTGTCACCAAGATCTACCTATGGAGAAACCAGCAAAGAGGGGAAGGAGAGTGCATCTACATACCCTTGTAGATCGCTAAGCGGAAGCGTTCAAGAGAACGGGGTTGAAGGAGTCGTACTCGTCATGATCCAAATCACCGGAGATCCTAGTGCCGAACGGACGGCACCTCCGCGTTCAACACACGTACAGCCCGGTGACGTCTCCCATGCCTTGATCCAGCAAGGAGAGAGGGAGAGGTTGAGGAAGACTCCATCCAGCAGCAGCACAATGGCGTGGTGGTGGTGGAGGGCGTGGCAATCTGCAGGCTTCGCCAAGCACCGCGGGAGAGGAGGAGTACTTGGGAGAGGGGAGGGCTGCGCCAGGGAAGTGTAGCTCCCATGCGCCTCCCCACTATATATAGGGGTGGAGGGGCTGGTTTCTTGCCCTCCAAGTCCATTGGGGCGTTGGCAAGGTGGGAGGAAAGAAATCCCATCATTTCCTTCCCCACCGATTGTTATCCCTTTTTAGGGATCTCGATCTTATCCCTTGGGATATGATCTTATTCCTTCTAAGGGGGATCTTGGTGCGCCTTGACCAGGGGTGTGGGGCCTTGCCCCACTACCCACGTTCATGTGGGTCCCCCATGCAGGTGGGCCCCACTGAACCTTCTAGAACCTTCCGGTACAATACCGAAAAATCTCGAACATTTTCGGTGGCCAAAATAGGACTTCCCATATATAAATCTTTACCTCCGGACCATTCCGGAACTCCTCGTGACATCCGGGATCTCATCCAGGACTCCGAACAACATTCGGTAACCACATACAAACTTCTTTTATAACCCTAGCGTCATCGAACCTTAAGTGTATAGACCCTACGGGTTCGGGAGACATGTAGACATGACCGAGACGTTCTCCGGTCAATAACCAACAGAGGGATCTGGATACCCATGTTGGCTCCCACATGTTCCACGATGATCTCATCGGATGAACCACGATGTCAGGGACTCACTCGATCCCGTATACAATTCCCTTTGTCTAATGGTATTGTACTTGCCCGAGATTCGATCGTCGGTATGCCGATACCTTGTTCAATCTCGTTACCGGCAAGTCTCTTTACTCATTCCGTAACACATCATCCCGTGATCAACCCCTTGGTCACATTGTGCACAGTATGATGATGTCCTACCGAGTGGGCCCAGAGATACCTCTCCGTTTACACGGAGTGACAAATCGATCTCGATTCGTGCCAACCCAACAGACACTTTCGGAGATACCTATAGTGCACCTTTATAGCCACCCAGTTACGTTGTGACGTTTGGTACACCCAAAGCATTCCTACGGTATCCGGGAGTTGCACAATCTCATGGTCTATGGAAAAGATACTTGACATTAGAAAAGCTTTAGCATACGAACTACACGATCTTTGTGCTAGGCTTAGGATTGGGTCTTGTCCATCACATCATTCTCCTAATGATGTGATCCTGTTATCAATGACATCCAATGTCCATGGTCAGGAAACCGTAACCATCTATTGATCAAGGAGCTAGTCAACTAGAGGCTTACTAGGGACATGGTGTTGTCTATATATCCACACATGTATCTGAGTTTCCTATCAATACAATTATAGCATGGATAATAAATGATTATCATGAACAAGGAAATATAATAATAAGCAATTTATTATTGCCTCTAGGGCATATTTCCAACAGCAAGATCCATCGCACCAAAGGCCACGACCTCCAGAACTGCCGGCAAGTAGAGTTGCTCGCTGAGAAGCAGAAAGCCGAGTACGAACGGCGGGACAAGGAGAAAGGCCAAGAAGGTACCGAAGGATCTGGCAAGAAATGTGGCGGCCAAGAGGGCCGCAGCGGCAAGGACAATCAGCAGGAGAGGCCCGCCCGGGGCCGCGACAAGAAGCAGGAAGACCATGATCATGACGAGGACAATGAGTCCGGCAACCACGAGTTTCAGAAAGCCACAGAAGCCATGTGCATTGACGGTGGCACCTCGCTGCATACATCCCACCGCCAGCTCAAGCAGTGGGCGTGTGAGATCACAGTGGTGGAGCCGTCGGTCGATGCACGGAAGCCGCTGAGGTGGTCTAGCACGCCTAACATGGTTAGAAGTCGAGGTGCATCGCGGTCACACAGCTTCGCCGCCGCCCACTCCAAAGAGAAGCCCTAGCATGCCGCGCGCTGCTCCTCAATTTTCCTCCCGCCATGGAGAAGCTCGACGAAAGGAGGGCCACCGTCCGAGCGCCATTGGCATCGCCAACAACAATGAGTTGTGACCGGCGGGACCAGAGGCCGTCGCTCCGTCGGGCCACCGCATGCCAGCGAAGGCCGGGCCGGAGGCGGTGCGGCCACGATGCACTCCCCTCCTCCATCCCGACCACCGCGGGTGTCGGTCCGTCGCGACGATGCTCGTGATGATACCTCCATAGCATCATCTGACCCGCAAACCCACCGCGACCAACGCCAAGTTCTTCGGGAGCGAGTTCATGAAGACGCTCGAACCACCATCGAGCGCCGGCGTGACGCGCGCCACCAGTCGGACAGGCGGGAAGGGCCCACTACGGACCATCCAGCACCGGGAGGCTACGGTGGCCTACCTTACGAGGTGGGTTGTCCGGCCTTCACCCGTGAGCTGCGGCAGTTCCAGTGGCCCTCCCACCGCACGTTCAAGCTCGACGTTGGCGAAAAATACAACGGCAAGACTCACCCGTCAGAGTTCCTCATCATCTACACCATCGCGATGCAAGCTGTTGGGGCCCGCGATGACAAGGTGCTTGCCAATTACTTTCCGTTGGCACTCAAGCCCAATGTTATGTCATGGTTGATGCACTTGCCGGTAGACTCCATTTCTTCTTGGGCGGATCTTTGTCATGAGTTTGTTGGCGCCTTTACCGGAGGCCACCAAGCTCATGGCCAGGCGAGTGATCTGCATATCATCCCCCAGAAGGAAGGAGAAAACTTGCGCAAGTACATCCAAAGGTTCAGCCGAGTGTAGTACAACATCCCCAACGTTCATCCTGCCGCCGTGATCAGTGCATTCCATCAGAATGTGCACAATCGTAAGATGCGTGAAGAGCTGGCAATGAACAAGGTCAGGGATGTGGCCGAACTTTATGTTCTGGCCGATCGGCGCTTCGTCTTTCAAGAGGGAAGGAAGTACCCCGGCAAAGACGCCAGCGCGGAAACCGACTCCACGGATGATACCGCCACCCCGGCAAGGAAGGGCCGGCGCCGTAACAGGAAGCGCAGGGGCAAGACCGTGCTTGCCGTCGAGGGGTCCGACGATACCGGCGCCACCAAGAAACCCAAGGAAAGTGACCCCGGCAAGGAGGTTGCCGGGTGTGCCGCTTGCTGGGCCTTGGCGGCTGCCGATAAGCCAGGGGGCTCCGACAAGCAGTATTGCAAGTGTAGGGGAACGTAGCATAAATTCAAAATTTTCCTACGTGTCACCAAGATCTACCAATGGAGAAACCAGCAAAGAGGGGAAGGAGAGTGCATCTACATACCCTTGTAGATCGCTAAGCGGAAGCGTTCAAGAGAACGAGGTTGAAGGAGTCGTACTCGTCGTGATCCAAATCACCAGAGATCCTAGTGCCGAACGGACGGCACCTCCGCATTCAACACACGTACAGCCCGGTGACATCTCCCATGCCTTGATCCAGCAAGGAGAGAGGGAGAGGTTGAGGAAGACTCCATCCAGCAGCAGCACAATGGCGTGGTGATGGTGGAGGAGTGTGGCAATCCTGCAGGGCTTCGCCAAGCACCGCGGGAGAGGAGGAGTACTTGGGAGAGGGGGAGGGCTGCGCCAGGGGAAGCGTGTAGCTCCCATGCACCTCCCCACTATATATAGGGGTGGAGGGGGCTGGTTTCTTGCCCTCCAAGTCCATTGGGGCGTTGGCAAAGGTGGGAGGAAAGAAATCCCATCATTTCCTTCCCCACCGATTGTTATCCCCTTTTTTTTAGGGATGTCGATCTTATCCCTTCGGGATATGATCTTATTCCTTCTAAGGGGGGATCTTGGTGCGCCTTGACCAGGGGTGTGGGGCCTTGACCCCACTACCCACGTTCATGTGGGTCCCCCATGCAGGTGGGCCCCACTCCGGAACCTTCTAGAACCTTCCCGGTACAATACCGAAAAATCCCGAACATTTTCCGGTGGCCAAAATAGGACTTCCCATATATAAAACTTTACCTCCGGACCATTCCGGAACTCCTCGTGACATCCGGGATCTCATCCGGGAGTCCAAACAACATTCGGTAACCACATACAAACTTCTTTTATAACCCTAGCGTCATTGAACCTTAAGTGTGTAGACCCTACGGGTTCGGGAGACATGTAGACATGACCGAGACGCGTTCTCGGTCAATAACCAGCGAGAGGATCTGGATACCCATGTTGGCTCCCAGATGTTCCACGATGATCTCATCGGATGAACCACGATGTCAGGGACTCAATCGATCCCGTATACAATTCCCTTTGTCTAACGGTATTGTACTTGCCCGAGATTAGATCATCGGTATGCCCATACCTTGTTCAATCTCGTTACCGGCAAGTCTCTTTACTCCTTCCATAACACATCATTCCGTGATCAACCCCTTGGTCACATTGTGCACATTATTATGATGTCCTACCGAGTGGGCCCAGAGATACCTCTCCGTTTACACGGAGTGACAAATCCCAGTCTCGATTCGTGCCAACCCAACAGACACTTTCGGAGATACCTGTAGTGCACCTTTATAGCCACCCAGTTATGTTGTGACATTTGGTACACCTAAAGCATTCCTACGGTATCCGGGAGTTGCACAATCTCATGGTCTATGGAAAAGATACTTGACATTAGAAAAGCTTTAGCATACGAACTACACGATCTCTGTGCTAGGCTTAGGATTGGGTCTTGTCCATCACATCATTCTCCTAATGATGTGATCCCGTTATCAACGACATCCAATGTCCATGGTCAGGAAACCGTAACCATCTATTGATCAACGAGCTAGTCAACTAGAGGCTTACTAGGGACATGGTGTTGTCTATATATCCACACATGTATCGGAGTTTCCTATCAATACAATTATAGCATGGATAATAAACGATTATCATGAACAAGGAAATATAATAATAACCAATTTATTATTACCTCTAGGGCATATTTCCAACAGTCTCCCACTTGCACTAGAGCCAATAATCTAGTTCACATCGCCATGTGATTAATTCTCACAGGTCACATCGCCATGTGACCAACATCGAAAGAGTTTACTAGTGTCATTAAACTAATTCACATCATCATGTGATTAAGACTCAATGAGTTCTGGGGTTTGATCATGTTTTGCTTGTGAGAGAGGTTTTAGTCAACGGGTCTGCAACATTCATATCCGTATGTACTTCGCAAATCTCTAGGTCATATTGTAAATGTTGCTTCCACGCTCCACTTGGAGCTATCCAAATGGTCGCTCCACTATACGTATCCGGTTTGCTACTCAGAGTCACTCGGATAGGTGTTAAAGCTTGCATTAGACGTAACCCTTACGATTTAACTCTTTATCACCTCCATAATCGAGAAACATGTCCTTATTTACTCCAAGGACAATTTTGATCATTGTCCAATGATCCATTCTGGATCATTATTGTACCCTTGACTGACTCATGGCAAGGCACACTTTCGGTGCGGTACACAGCATAGCATACTATAGAGCCTACATCTGAAACATAGGGGACAACCTTCGTCCTTTCTCTCTTTTCTGCCATGGTCAAGCTTTAAATCTTGACTTCATACCTTACATCTCAGGCAAGAACTCCTTATTTGGTCGATCCATCTTGAACACCTTCAAGATCATGTCAAGGTATATGCTCATTTGAAAGTACCATTAAGCAGTTTTGATCTATCCTCATAGATCTTGATGCTCAATGTTCAAGTAGCTTAAACCAGGTTTTCACTTGAAAACACTTTTCAAATAACCCTATATGCTTTACAAAAATTCTACATCATTTTTGATCAACAATATGTCAACAACATATACTCATCGAAATTCATAGTGCTCCCATCGACTACTTTGGAAATACAAGTTTCTCATAAATTTGTATAAACCCAAAATCTTTGATCATTTTATCAAAGTACATATTCCAACTCCGAGATGCTTACTCCGGTCCTTAGAAGGATCTTTGGAGCTAGCATACCTTTTAGCATCCTTAGGATCGACAAAACCTTTTCGATTGTATCACATACAACCTTTCCTTACGAAACTGGTAAGGAAACTCGTTTTGACATCCATCTGCCAGATTTCATAAATGCAGCTAATGCTAACATGATTCCGACGGACTTTAAGCATCGCTATGGATGAGAAAATCTCATCGTAGTCAACTCCTTGAACTTGTGAAAAACTCTTCGCCACAAGTCGAGCTTCATAGACAGTGACATTACCGTCCACGTTCGTCTTCTTCTTAAAGATCCATTTATCTCAATGGCTTGCCGATCATCGGGCAAGTCCACCAAAGTCCATGCTTTGTTCTGATACATGGATTCTATCTCGGATTTCATGGCTTCTAACCATTTGTCGGAATTTGGGCCCACCATCGCTTCTCCATAGCTCGTAGGTTCATTGTTGTCTAGCAACATGACCTTCAAGACAGGATTCTGCACCACTCTAAAGTAGTACGCATCCTTGTCACCCCACGAGGTACCGTGAGTGACTTGATCCAAAACTTCATGATCACTATCATAAGCTTCTACTTCAATTGGTGTAGGAGCCACAGGAACAACTTCCTGTGCCCTGCTACATACTTGTTGAAGTGAGGTTCAATAACCTCATCAAGTCTCCACCATCCTCCCACTCAATTTTCGAGACAAACCTTTACTTGAGAAAGGGCCCGATTCAAGAAACAATCCCTATTGCTTTCGGATCTGAATTAGGAGGTATACCCAACTGTTTTGGGTGTCCTATGAAGATGCATTTTATCCGCTTTGGGTTCGAGCTTATCAACCTGAAACTTTTTCACATAAGCGTCGCAGCCCCAAACGTTTAAGAAACGACAACTTAGGTTTCTCCAAACCATAGTTCAAACAGTGTCGTCTCAACGGAATTACGTGGTGCCCTATTTTAAAGTGAATGCGGTTGTCTCTAATTCCTAACCCATAAACGATAGTGGTAATTCGATAAGAGACATCATGGTACGCACCATATCCAATAGGGTGCAACTATGATGTTCGGACACACCATCAAAATCATGGTGTTCCAGGCGGTATTAATTGTGAAACAATTTCCACAATGTCTTAATTGCGTGCCAAAGCTCATAACTCAGATACTCATCTCTATGATCATATCATAGACATTTTATCCTCTTGTCACAATGATCTTCAACTGAGTGGGACTTCACAATCATCGTGGCTCATGAAAAATAGACGAACTTGCATCATGAAACATCTCTTGAATGTGAGTCATCTTCTGATTAAATCTACTAAATAGAACCAAAGAAGAATGAAATCCATTAATTAAGCGACTTAAACGGTTGAGGGTCAGTCATATCAAATCGACCGGCAGGCACCTGTTCACCCCACCGTGGTTCCCATCCTTGTCCCAAGGAGAGAGGTTGAAACTCATCCACAGCCATGGGTGGGGTGAAGTGAATCTCGGCGGAGAAGGAGATGAGGAGGCCGAGCTCATCCCTCCTTATAGGTGAGGGGCTGGTTTTCCCTCAATCCATTGGGCTGAAGTGGGAAAAAAATCCACATTTCCTTCCATTTTATCCTTTTTTGGATCACTATCCGGATACTATCCTAAGGGTTTGGCGCCGGCCTCCCCTTACCTGTGTCATGTGGGCCCCTGTGCTCTAAATTACTCTGCAAATCTAATCTCCAATTACTCCTCATAGACTTATCCACACATCGACAATTACCCTAGCCACTTATACCCAGTCGATGTCTGGCGAACTTCGGCAAAGGTAACAGGTCATCCGTCTCCCACATACCATCGATACAATTCTTAAGTATCAATTGCGTGATCAATTGTCTCGTAGACCTTCTCTACCACTACCTCCATCATAACTCATGCTGTCGTGTAAAATTCTGGCACAATCGCATCCTAACCCGATGTGGATTACACCATCTTGACGGTACAACTCTGGAAGATTGATAGTAGACAAGATCTTGCAGAGGTGCTCCTACCAATCTATCTGCCTACCAACTGATCCACAAGATCAGGGCAGGTTGAAACACCATCGAGTCAACATATGGGAATGATTACAATTACCATATATGCTGGAATCAAGAACAACACTGAGCGCAGGTTCCAGCCACACAGCGCGGAGGCAGGTCCAAACGAAATGGGGCGGGCGAAGAGGCGAGCGGGGAAAAGACCAGTCTGCGGATGGTCCCGTAACCAGAGCTTCGGATGCTATCCCACAGGCGCTTGAAGGGGTGGCCTGCATCAGTAGTGTGTCGTGAGTGGGCCCGCACGCCCGACCTACATGTGTCATCTCCGGTGCAAGGCCCGCTCTGCTCACAATTCCGACCGGCTCGCGGGGCCACCGCGCGAGCGCGCCACACACTCTGACCACGGCCTGCGTCCTGACTCGAGCGAACGGCCAGCCAATCTCGTCATAACCACAGCGGTCGTGCCGGACCCAGACCCGCAGCAGTGGCTCATGTCGCCACCGCGGCTGGTGCCCGTCGTCGCGGGACATGGCATCGTGTCCTATCTCTAGCGTTGGGGCCACGGTCAATCTTGGCAACATAATGTGATCACCGGCCTTCTGGATCTTTGTGTGCGCTGCACCACATTGGCACATACCAGGAGAATCAGTAACCATCCGGGATCCGTTTGCGCTGGCACCAGATTCATCGAGGAAACGCATAAGGGATTGCAATAGTTGCGATGCTGACGGATGTCCATCAATTCCACGAGGAAGGCAGAACAAGCGAGCAACTGTTCGCGGGCCTGCACAACGAGGCGAAGAGTCGTCCGGGCTGGGTCTAAAGCACAGTAGTGGTAAACCACAACAAGGAAACAGAGGGTTTCTACTGATCTAACGATAAGATAGTGGCTATCCAACATCCTGACAAGGCCCCATAACACGGAATGCTTAAAGGAGAGTTAGAGCCAAGAAGGGGGGGGAGTGCATCGGACAGCCAGAGGGCGAGGAGCGAAGCGTGACTCCAGCCTCGAAGGAGGGTTGCCCCAACATGGGTAGGGGTGGAATCTCATCTCCCCACCGAGTCTAGGGTGGACCGGTGTCTCGGACTGTAAGGTGGGGCTGCCCATCATGGCAGGTGGCATCACTTTGCCTCGGATGAACCTTTTGGATGCTTCATAATTTTCCTCACGGATCTGGAGACCTGGGCTCCACTTGGCCACACAATTTACCGGCCCAACCTTGTACTAGTCAAGAACAAGGGTCCTCACCGAGACCTTCCAGTCCACTAGACCACGTGGAGTACTCGAACTTCCCTGTGTCTCGATCCGTGCCACCCAACCAGATTACCGCACAATATCACACCTGCAATTGTGTGTCGAGCCACCGTACGGAAGACTTCCAACATCGGATACTGGCTTCACTTATGTTGTCTGTCCCTAGTCCTTCGGGTACAGTTGAAGTCACAGATTTGGAAATCTACTAGTTGCTTCACCTATCCTAGTATCGTACACCATGCATGAACTACTGAGCTATAACAGGTTGGCTGTGTCTTTCCACATCTCCAATATATTGATAACATCAGAAATACCATTTTCTAGGCTTTCAAGTCTTGGGCTCTTATCCTAAACACATAGCAGGACACATAATATTAAATCATATCTTGAATCAATGTCAGTGTGTTATCGTCACTGCCGTATTCATATCAGTCATGTATGTTAGCATAATCATCACTATGTGTTGGTCCTTTGTAGGGTAATACGGCGAACCCTAGGAACTTACTCATAACACGCAAGAATTGCGTGCTACACTGGATATTGTCATGCACCTGCGACAAGATCAAGGTATTACGGGCCTTGCTCTTCTCCGTAAGATCTCTCACAATGGCAATCCTTGTATATTACTAAATTGCAGAATTCTATACCAAGTTACAAACAGCAGTAGTACTTCTGAACCTTTAAATACATCTAAAAATTAAATTAATGCACCAATACCATCAATATGTCAATTGATAAATCCATAGTACATCTATCTATTCATTCAAGAGAGTCTGAAACCTGAACTTGCTTTGGGAAACTCATTTCACACTCGCGAGATCTGACATCCGATCTAAATCATTACTTTACATTATATAATTGATCACTGACTTCCTTAAATCCTTTGCGTGACGTTGTCTTAATCCTTCATGTTCTACCTCCAGATCATTTTACATCGATTATGTATTACCTTAAGGGCGCTCCCGGATTGCTGCTACGACTCCACTTAAATGCCATCTGCCTCCGACTTTAAACCTTCAGTACATGGACACCACATGTGTCTGTATGGTTCATACTACATTCCATCCACCATTACACCTTGGACTCAGACATCTGGATCTAAGTAACAATTTGCTAATACTGTGACTTACATAATTCCTAAGGTGCTTAAACGAAACAGTTTCTACTATAAGGGGTTACATGTCTAATCGTTCTAATAACCTATTGGGAATGAGATCAAACCTTCTGGTAATATTGCACTCATCATGTACTTGTTCACTTTACGAAACTTACTTCCCACTAGCATTTACAGTCCTCTCGATTGCTTATATCGTGCCTATCCTCCGATTGGTACATGCTCAACTATGCCTTGATACCTTCTTAATGACATCATTATGGTGCCATATTCATTACTCCCATCGTGCATCGATGAATCTACATTCGAAAATAACTTGTCAGTCCACTATGATCGTCGCATAATCCGATCTGCTACACGATCATCTGTCAAACCGTACCACTACAGCTGACTCCTACTCGACAGTTAGACGTGGCTTCATCTCAAAGTACGTATCAGATTGTAATGTAGCCATTCCACTGATCTGTCTACCATGTCTATCTACTCCGTGACATCTCGTTCATACCTGAGCCATAAGTTACTTTGAATTGTCCTGATTCATTTATCGCATGATGCGACTCTGTAAGTACACACTATCGTACCATTTGTCTTACATAAGATGTACGGTAACCAGTTTCCTGCATCAGCTGCAGACTGACTAATCTGAAAGATTGGAGGAGCATCTCGCAATACTAACTACTAAGCACTCGAACTCATGGTCACGTAACCTATGCAGGCTGACAGCTTAGATCGTGTGACATCCCAGACGTCAATATTGAAGATTGATAATCGCTGGCTATAGGCTTCATCCTACATTAACACATCTGAAACACTAGACAGCTCCACAGTCTCGATACTGCCACATAAGAGTGTCAAATGTAAAATTGTGAACACACGGCACCCGACCAGGCTTTGGCAGCGCGAGCCGACCATGATGGCACGATGCGGCCACGGAGAGCTCGTAGCCCGTAAGAGCATGTCGTGAGCTCACGGTCAGCTGGCGACGGTGAGCATATCGTGGCTCAATTGTGCGGCACCGCGTCTTCTGTGCATTCCGGCTCGGAGGCCCGGACATGCCGTGCACTGTCCTCCAGGCGCCTGATCTCTCCACGCTCATGCGGTCATGTCAAGCCACGAGTCTTGAGACAACGACCGCCCGCACGCACCGAGGGTGCCGAACGTGCCTACTGTGTCCGCAGGGCCGATGTGCCCTCCTGGAACCGTCAACACACTCAATGCATTCTTCTCACCAGCATAAGAGAGCTAATGTTCGAGTTACAAGTTGGTTGCTGGGCTTCCTGCGGAGACATGTCCCAGCAGCAGCTAATGCAGACACGAGATGTGGTAAGTGAGGTCGTTGACCTCAAGAGGGACGGACATGAAACAAGGACTCAGAGGTCGGGAAATCGTCGTGTTCATCGAAGCAGTAGGTCGCTTGCTCGCTCCCGTCAGCAGAGGGGGCATCGACAGCCCGGAAGAACGCGGGCATGCTCCCTAACAGGACATGCCGTCCAGGGTCGGCAGCTCTCCATATCATGCTCACTATGAGGACGTAGCATGCTCCGGTATACAATGGGCCAGGGAGACACGAACGATCAATCCTAATGTTACTCGAGGATCGTGAATCTATCCGATCTATCAACACTTCTTACTCGTCGGCTATATGCCGTGCGGCTGTAAGTGCGGACTACCACACAAAGACTGGCACGTCTAATCCACATGGACGATCAGTAGACTGCACCTTCACACCTACATGTCGTGCTGAGGGTCCTCGGGAATACCATTGCATCAGACTAGACTGAACCATCAATAATTCGACTTTGTTCATCAAGTAATATGCTCAACTCTAGCGAATTGGAAGTAGACAAGAGTCTATCCCGCATCATTGGATCAACATTCCAATGGTTACTTCAAAATTCCTTTTTTGCATCTTCTAGAGCTTTGTCACTTGCCATGTGTTAGATTCTTCCAAGGATTCGGAATCAATGAGTCCCTCACTGAAGGGTTCTTGATGCGAACCATGCTGTCACTCAAACGTTTCAAGGTGGTCCAATCATCACGCATTCTCTGGTTACACCAATTGCTTCTGGACCATACGTGACTTCTATCATATGGCATAAACTGTATCATTCGGTCAAATAGACCATTCTTATAGGTCAAACCTTATGGATCATTCCGAACCATACGGAGAACCTTTTCTCCTAAAGACGATAAACATTGATACCACATAATCCAACATTCTTGTTAACCTAGCACCAAACATTATTAGTTTAACCCTAACTGAGGTTAAGGAGACATGATGTTGACACACAGACTTTCGAAATCATTAACACAGATGTCCTCAATACCCAGTCTCCGTATCCACTTTTTTCAGTACTACACTACAACTACGGTATACCCTGATGTACAGGATACTGAAGTACCATTAACATAATGTATTCCAAACTTTGACCTTGCAATGTCTTGTCTTCCAAGTATTCGGTAATTCGTCGATCTTGTCCCTTCGTAGCACTTAGTCTCGTTTTCAACCTGTTCTCTAAGCAGCTATTTGCCGTTCAACCTATCCGTTCTACCACTTGCCTTTGAAATAGTGTTCCTACCAGCTAAAATTGAGCTCTCTTTGTAGTACACTACTGTTCGAATCGTGAACTCAAGCAGACATCTTCTGACGATACCTTATAGTGCACAACTTATAGCACCTGTGATGACGTTTGGATGAAACACCTAATGAGATTCAACTCCACTGATCAGGATGTTGACAAATCTATGACTACTGCGATTGAGTTCTTTGCAGCATAGAAATACGTTGCATACCTCTGATGAGCTACGATCTTGAAATCCTAGCGAACTCCTAGTTCGATTTGAAAGGTCTTGTCCATCAACTCTACCTTAATGATGTGATCACGTAGTTATCAATAGCATTCCATGTAATCCATGGTTGGGGTTAACACGTAACCATCTATTGGACAAAGCTACAGTCACATAGAGCTTACTAGGGACATGGTTTGTCTATTATATCACATGTACATGGTTCTAACACATTACAATTATGCAGGATTATTAACATGTTGATCATAAAGTCGAAATATAACTCATAAAGATTCATCTATGCCTATATGTGACATATCTCAACAGCAAGATCCATCCACTAAAGGCACTAGTACATCGGAACTCTCAGTTACGACTCCATGCTGAATGCTGACTTCGGTCTGAGCAGGCGGACATACGATGAATAGGCGAAGTTAACCCTAAGTGTTTGCAGTCAAAATGTTACACCTGTATGTGAGCGTAGGCATACACGATCAATCGCTGGGTTAAATGGACTTGCGGAGCCGACTTAGGGAAGACCTTGAATTGAGGATCAATATTTTCTACCCGAGTTCAAGTAAACATGCAAGCATGATAGCATGGCATGCACTCCATACTCCAGCCTATGGCCAAACTTAGCTTGATCACATCTCATGGGAGCGTCAGTCGATGCACGGACCGTCATGAGGCTGTCTCATCTACATGGATATAGACCATCATGTGTCATGACAGCGGTCCACAACTTATCGTCCACATCTCGGTGCATAAAGCACAGTATCATGGCGCTTGTCTAACTGCAAGGTCATACATAAAAATCCTATCTGCGCGGTGTCATCTCGGCGAAGCGCAGCAACGTTTCTTTAGACGTCATTCACATCCACATAACTCATATGCATTTCGGCAGGGATCACTGAACCTCGCAAACCATTGGACGTCCATTGCCGGTTGCAGTTTCGTCGGCTGATGGGTCAGCAAGTTCTACCTCCATAAACACTCCATCCATCATACCCTATAAGGCTTTCCGAATCGCATCGACTAAGTGGAGGCACGATACTCCTACATCATCGCAACCAAGTGCATCTCATCGTGCAATCTTGACGAAGTTGCGTAAGGTGTCGAACTTCATCCACATACCTCGAAACCGAGATAGACAGCACAGTTCGAAGCAAGATCAGGCCCATCGGACAATCCTTGTCACTCGGCTAGAGAACCTACCTTACAGTGGGTGATCGCCTTCACTGTGAGCTGCGTGCAATTCGGGGAACCCTCTTTCACGCGTGTCCAAGCTGCTATGCGAAAACATAACAGGAAGGCAGATCACCTCTATTCCTGAGATCTACACCGATGCGATCAAAGAACGGTTGAGGGACTCGCGATCGACAAGGATGCTATGCCATACTTCGTTGGCACTCAGCTTCAATTTAGTACATGTTGCATGCACTTGCGGTAGACTCCATTCTCTTGTCGGATCTGAGGGAGTTTGATTGGCTCCTTTAGGAGCCACCAAGCTCATGGGGTGAGCGTGCATCTGCATCTGCAGCCGAGGAAGGAGAGACTTGTGAGTACATCAAGGTCGAGCGTGTAGTCCACGCTCCCACGTTCATATTAGCGTGAGGCGGTTCATTCCATCAAGTCATGCGTTGCAAGTGCGTGAAAGATCGCCACATGACTCACAAGGTGGTATCCTTGGGACTATTTTCCCTTGGATCATGACTATCGTCTTCTAAGGGGAAACTTCGTGCAAAAGCTGACCAGGTGTGGCTCCATCCACGAGATCAGTCCCCATCCGTGCCCATTGAAGGTCTGACCTGCCGTAAATCAAATCGAATTGGTGGCCAAGATACCGTGCTTGCCTCGTAGTATAATCTGACTCGGACCATCCAAACTCCAAGAAGTGACACGGTTCAACGGAGCACGATTCGGGTACATCAAAGCTTCTTTGTAGCCTGGCGACTTAGGCATAAGCCTGAGGGCTTCCAGACAGCGATATTCGTCATACCAGTGTAGAGGATCGATACCATTGTCAATTCAATTCTCTCGATGAACACAGTCGAAACCACATACAAACTTCTTTTATAACCCTAGCGCCATTGAACCTTATGTGTAGACCCTACGGGTTCGGAGACATGTAGACATGACCGAGACGCTTCTCCGTCAATAACCAACAGAGGGATCTCGATACCCATGTTGGCTCCCAGATGTTCCACGATGATCTCATCGGATGAACCACGATGTCGTGGACTCAATCGATCCCGTGATACAATTCCCTTTGTCTAACGGTATTGTACTTGCCCGAGATTAGATCATCGGTATGCCCATACCTTGTTCAATCTCGCTATCGCAAGTCTCTTTACTCCTTCCATAACACATCATTCCGTGATCAACCCCTTGGTCACATTGTGCACATTATTATGATGTCCTACCGAGTGGGCCCAGAGATACCTCTCCGCTTACACGGAGTGACAAATCCCAGCCTCGATTCGTACAACCCAATGACACTTTCGGAGATACCTGTAGTGCACCTTTATAGCCACCCGCTTATGTTGTGACATTTGGTACACCTAAAGCATTCCTACGGTATCCGGAGTTGCACAATCTCATGGTCTATGGAAAAGATACTTGACATTAGAAAAGCTTTAGCATACTAACTACACGATCTCGTGCTAGGCTTAGGATTGTCTTGTCCATCACATCATTCTCCTAATGATGTGATCCCGCTATCAACGACATCCAATGTCCATGGTCGAAACCGTAACCATCTATTGATCAACGAGCTAGTCAACTAGAGGCTTACTAGGACATGGTGTTGTCTATATATCCACACATGTATCGGAGTTTCCTATCAATACAATTATAGCATGGATAATAAACGATTATCATGAACAAGGAAATATAATAATAACCAATTTATTATTACCTCTAGGGCATATTTCCAACAGTCTCCCACTTGCACTAGAGCCAATAATCTAGTTCACATCGCCATGTGATTAATTCTCACAGGTCACATCGCCATGTGACCAACATCGAAAGAGTTTACTAGTGTCATTAAACTAATTCACATCATCATGTGATTAAGACTCAATGAGTTCTGGGGTTTGATCATGTTTTGCTTGTGAGAGAGGTTTTAGTCAACGGGTCTGCAACATTCATATCCGTATGTACTTCGCAAATCTCTAGGTCATATTGTAAATGTTGCTTCCACGCTCCACTTGGAGCTATCCAAATGGTCGCCCACTATCGTGATCCGGTTTGCTACTCAGAGTCACTCGGATAGGTGTTAAAGCTTGCATCGACGTAACCCTTTACGATTTAACTCTTTATCACCTCCATAATCGAGAAACATGTCCTTATTTACTCCAAGGACAATTTTGATCATTGTCCAATGATCCATTCTCGATCATTATTGTACCCTTGACCGACTCATGGCAAGGCACACTTCGGTAAGGTACAAAGATAGCATACTATAGAGCCTACATCTGAAACATAGGGGACAACCTTCGTCCTTTCTCTCTTTTCTGCCATGGTCAAGCTTTAAATCTTGACTTCATACCTTACATCTCAGGCAAGAACTCCTTATTTGACTGATCCATCTTGAACACCTTCAAGATCATGTCAAGGTATATGCTCATTTGAAAGTACCATTAAGCAGTTTTGATCTATCCTCATAGATCTTGATGCTCAATGTTCAAGTAGCTTAAACCAGGTTTTCACTTGAAAACACTTTTCAAATAACCCTATATGCTTTACAAAAATTCTACATCATTTTTGATCAACAATATGTCAACAACATATACTCATCGAAATTCATAGTGCTCCCATCGACTACTTTGGAAATACAAGTTTCTCATAAATTTGTATAAACCCAAAATCTTTGATCATTTTATCAAAGTACATATTCCAACTCCGAGATGCTTACTCCAATCCTTAGAAGGATCATCGAGCTAGCATACCTTTTAGCATCCTTAGGATCGACAAAACCTTTTCGATTGTATCACATACAACCTTTCCTTAAACCGGTAAGGAAACTCGCTTTGACATCCATCCGCCAGATTTCATAAATGCAGCTAATGCTAACATGATTCCGACGGACTTTAAGCATCGCTATGGATGAGAAAATCTCATCGTAGTCAACTCCTTGAACTTGTGAAAACTCTTCGCCACAAGTCGAGCTTCATAGACAAAGTGACATTACCGTCCACGTCAGTCTTCTTCTTAAAGATCCATTTATCTCAATGGCTTGCCGATCATCGGCAAGTCCACCAAAGTCCATGCTTTGTTCTCGATACATGGATTCTATCTCGGATTTCATGGCTTCTAACCATTTGTCGGAATTTGGGCCCACCATCGCTTCTCCATAGCTCGAGGTTCATTGTTGTCTCAGCAACATGACCTTCAAGACAGGATTACTGCACCACTCTAAAGTAGTACGATCCTTGTCACCCCACGAGGTACCAGAGTGACTTGATCCAAAACTTCATGATCACTATCATAAGCTTCTACTTCAATTGGTGTAGGAGCCACAGAACAACTTCTCGTGCCTGCTACATACTTGTTGAAGTGAGGTTCAATAACCTCATCAAGTCTCCACCATCCTCCCACTCAATTTTCGAGACAAACCTTTACTTGAGAAAGGGCCCGATTCAAGAAACAATCCCTATTGCTTTCGGATCTGAATTAGGAGGTATACCCAACTGTTTTGGGTGTCCTATGAAGATGCATTTTATCCGCTTTGGGTTCGAGCTTATCAACCTGAAACTTTTTCACATAAGCCGCCAGCCCCAAACGCTTAAGAAACGACAACTTAGGTTTCTCCAAACCATAGTTCAAACAAGGTCGCCTCAACGGAATTACGTGGTGCCCTATTTTAAAGTGAATGCGGTTGTCTCTAATTCCTAACCCATAAACGATAGTGGTAATTCGATAAGAGACATCATGGTACGCACCATATCCAATAGGGTGCAACTATGATGTTCGGACACACCATCAAAATCATGGTGTTCCAGCGGTATTAATTGTGAAACAATTTCCACAATGTCTTAATTATGTACAAAGCTCATAACTCAGATACTCATCTCTATGATCATATCATAGACATTTTATCCTCTTGTCACAATGATCTTCAACTTCACTCTGAAATTACTTGAACCATTCAATAATTCAGACTTGTGTTTCATCAAGTAAATATGCTCAACATCTACTCGAATCATCTCGTGAAGTAAGAACATAATGATGTTCATCAGATGCCTCAAAGACTCATTGGACTGCACACATCAAAATGTGTTACTTCCAACAAGTTGCTATCTTGTTCCATCTTATCAAACCGAGGCTTTTGGTCATCTTGCCCATGTGGTATGATTTGCATATCTCAAGTGATTCAAAATCAAGTGAGTCCAAACGATCCATCTTGAATGGAGTTTCTTCATGCATATACACCAATAGACATGGTTCGCATATCTCAAACTTTTCAAAAACGAGTGAGTCCAAAGATCCATCAACATGGAGCTTCTTCATGCGTTTTACACCAATATGACTTGCATGGCAGTGCCACAAGTAAGTGGTACTATCTTATATCTTTTGGCATTAAAATGTGTATCACTACGATCGAGATTCAATAAACCATTCTTTTAGGTGCAAGACCATTGATGGTATTATTCAAATAAACAGAGTAACCATTATTCTCCTTAAATGAATAATCAGATTATGTATAGACATAATCCAATCATGTCTATGCTCAACGCAAACACCAAATAACAATTATTCAGGTTTAATACTAATCTTGATGGTAGAAGGAGCGCATGATGTTTGATCACATCAAACTTGGAAATACTTCCAACACATATCGTCAGCTCACCTTTAGCTAGTCTCCGTTTATTCCGTAGCTCTTTTATTTCGAGTTACTAACACTTAGCAACCGAACTGGTATCTAATACCCTTGTGCTACTAGGAGTACTAGTAAAGTACACATTAACATAATGTATATCCAATATACTTCTATCGACCTTGCCAGCCTTCTCATCTACCAAGTATCTGGGTAATTCTGCCCGATGGTTGTCCCCTTATTACAGAAGCACTTAGTCTCGGGTTTGGGTTCAACCTTGGGTTTCTTCACTAGAGCAGCAGCTGATTTGCCGTTTCATGAAGTATCCCTTCTTGCCCTTGCCCTTCTTGAAACTAGTGGTTTCACCAACCATCAACAATTGATGCTCCTTCTGATTTCTACTTTCGTGGTATCAAACATCGTGAATATCTCAAGGATCATCATATCTATCCTCGATATGTTATAGTTCATCACAAAGCTCTAGTAGCTTGGTGGCAATGACTTTGGAGAAACATCACTATCTCATCTCGAAGATCAACTCCCACTTGATTCAAGTGATTGTTGTACTCGCATAATCTGAGCACAAGCTCAACGATTGAGCTTTTCTCCCTTAGTTTGCGTGCTAAGAAAATCATCGGAGGTCTCATACCTCTTGATGTGGGCACGAGCCTGAAATCCCAATTTAAGCCCTCAAACATCTCATATGTTCCACGACATTTTGAAAATGTCTTTGGTGCCTCAACTCTAAACCGCTTAACTGAACTATCACGTAGTTATCAAAAGCGTATGTCCGATGTTCGCAACATCCACAGAACGACGCTTGGGGTTCAAAGACACTAAGCGTGCATTAAGGACATAAGCTTTCTATTGTCCGCATAATCGCCATGTCAACTTTCAACTATATTTTCTCTAGGAACATATCTAAACAAAGGAACTAAAGCGCGAGCCATTTACATAATTTGCAAAGATCTTTTGACTATGTTCAGATAATTAAGTTCATCTTATGAACTCCCACTCAGATAGACATCCCTATAGTCATCTAAGTGATTACATGATCCGAGTCAACTAGGCCGTGTCCGATCATCACCTGAGACGGACTAGTCATCATCGGTGAACATCTTCATGTTGATCGATCCTCCATACGACTCATGCTCGACCTTCGGTCTCTGTGGTCCGAGGCCATGTCTATACATGCTAGGCTCGCAAGTTAACCCTAAGTGTTTTGCATGTGTAAAACTGTCTTACACCCGCTGTATGTGAACGTAAGGATCTATCACACCCGATCATCACGTGGTGCTTCAAATGACGAACTTTAGCAACGTGTACGCTTAGGGAGAACACTTCTTGAAATTGTTGTAAGGATCATCTTATTTACTACCGCGTTCTAAGTAAACAAGATGCATAAACATGATAAACATCACATGCAATCAAATAGTGACATGATATGGCCAATATCATTCGCTCCTTTGATCTCCATCTTTGGGGCTCCATGATCATCATCGCCACCGCATGACACCATGATCTCCATCATCATGATATCCATCATCGTGTTCCATGAAGTAGTCTCGCCAACTTATTACTTCTACTACTATGGCTACCGTTAGCAATAAAGTAAAGTAATTACATGGCGTTGTTCAATGACACACAGGTCATACAATAAATAAAGACAACTCCTATGGCTTCGCCGTTGTCATACTCATCGACATGCAAGTCATGATTCCTATTACAAGAACATGATCAATCTCATACATCACATATCATTCATCACATTCTTCTTGGCCATATCACATCACATAGCATACCCTGCAAAAACAAGTTAGACGTCCTCTAATTGTTGTTGCATGTTTTACGTGGCTGTTATGGGTTTCTAGCAAAAACGTTTCTTACCTACGCAAAAACCAGAACGTGATATGCCAATTGCTATTTACCCTTCATAAGGACCCTTTTCATCGAATCCGATCCGACTAAAGTGGGAGAGATCGCACCGCTAGCCACCTTATGCAACAAGTGCATGTCACCGGTGGAACCTCGCCTCACGTAAGTGTACGTAAGGTCGGTCCGGACCGCTTCATCCCACAATACCATCGAAATAAGATTGACTAGTAACGGTAAGCATATTGAACAAAGATCAATGCCCACAACAACTTGTGTTCTACTCGTGCATAGAAACTACGACAGACCTAGCTCATGATGCCATTTGCTGGGGAACGAGCGAAATTCAAAATTTTCCCACGTGTCACCAAGATCTACCTATGGAGAAACCAGCAAAGAGGGAAGGAGAGTGCATCTACATACCATTGTAGATCGCTAAGCGGAAGCGCTCAAGAGAACGGGGTTGAAGGAGTCGACTCGCCATGATCCAAATCACCGGAGATCCTAGTGCCGAACGGACGGCACCTCCGCTGCTCAACACACGACAGCCCGGTGACGCCTCCCATGCCTTGATCCAGCAAGGAGAGAGGGAGAGGTTGAGGAAGACTCCATCCAGCAGCAGCACAATGGCGTGGTGGTGGTGGAAGAGCGTGGCATCCTGCAGGGCTTCGCCAAGCCATGGGAGAGGAGGAGTACTTGGGAGAGGGGAGGGCTGCGCCAGGCGTGTAGCTCCCATGCGCCCCCCACTATATATAGGGGTGGAGGGGCTGGTTTCTTGCCCTCCAAGTCCATTGGGGCGTTATAAAGGTGGAGGAAAGAAATCCCATCATTTCCTTCCCCACCGATTGTTATCCCTTTTTAGGATTCGATCTTATCCTTCTGGATATGATCTTATTCCTTCTAAGGGGGATCTTGGTGCGCCTTGACCAGGGGTGTGGGGCCTTGCCCCATTACCACGTTCATGTGGGTCCCCCATGCAGGTGGGCCCCACTCTGAACCTTCTAGAACCTTCCTAGTACAATACCGAAAAATCTCTAACATTTTCGGTGGCCAAAATAGGACTTCCCATATATAAATCTTTACCTCCGACCATTCCGAACTCCTCGTGACATCCGGATCTCATCCGGAGTCCGAACAACATTCGCAACCACATACAAACTTCTTTTATAACCCTAGCGCCATCGAACCTTATGTATAGACCCTACGGGTTCGGGAGACATGTAGACATGACCGAGACATTCTCCGTCAATAACCAACAGAGGGATCCGATACCCATGTTGGCTCCTACATGTTCCACGATGATCTCATCGGATGAACCACGATGTCGTGGACTCAATCGATCCCGTATACAATTCCCTTTGTCTAATGGTATTGTACTTGCCCGAGATTCGATCGCCGGTATGCCGATACCTTGTTCAATCTCGTTACGGCAAGTCTCTTTACTCGTTCCGAACACATCATCCCGTGATCAACCCCTTGGTCACATTGTGCACATTATGATGATGTCCTACCGAGTGGGCCTAGAGATACTCTCCGCTTACACGGAGTGACAAATCCAGCCTCGATTCGTACAACCCAATGACACTTTCGGAGATACCTATAGTGCACCTTTATAGCCACCCGATTACGCCAGACGCTTGGTACACCCAAAGCATTCCTACGGTATCCGGAGTTGCACAATCTCATGGTCTATGGAAAAGATACTTGACATTAGAAAAGCTTTAGCATACTAACTACACGATCTTTTGCTAGGCTTAGGATTGTCTTGTCCATCACATCATTCTCCTAATGATGTGATCCTCGTTATCAATGACATCCAATGTCCATGGTCAGAAACCGTAACCATCTATTGATCAAGGAGCTAGTCAACTAGAGGCTTACTAGGACATGGTGTTGTCTATATATCCACACATGTATCTGAGTTTCCTATCAATACAATTATAGCATGGATAATAAATGATTATCATGAACAAGGAAATATAATAATAACCAATTTATTATTGCCTCTAGGGCATATTTCCAACAGCAAGATCCATCGCACCAAAGGCCACGACCTCCAAAACTGCCGGCAAGTAGAGTTGCTCGCTGAGAAGCAGAAAGCCGAGTACGAACGGCGGACAAGGAGAAAGGCCAAGAAGGTACCAAGGATCGGCAAGAAATGTGGCGGCCAAGAGGGCCGCAGCGGCAAGGACAATCAGCAGGAGAGGCCCGCCCGGGGCCGCGACAAGAAGCAGGAAGACCATGATCATGACGAGGACAATGAGTCCGGCAACCACGAGTTTCAGAAAGCCACAAAAGCCATGTGCATTGACGGTGGCACCTCGCTGCATACATCCCACCGCCAGCTCAAGCAGTGGGCGTGTGAGATCACAGTGGTGGAGCCGTCGGTCGATGCACGGAAGCCGCTGAGGTGGTCTAGCACGCCTAACATGGTTAGAAGTCGAGGTGCATCGCGGTCCACACAGCTTTCGCCGCCGCCCACTCCAGTAGAAGCCCTAGCATGTGCGCAGCTGCTCCTCAATTTTCCTCCTGCCGCGGAGAAGCTCGACGAAAGGAGGGCCACCGTCCGGAGCGTCATTGGCATCGCCAACAACAATGAGTTGTGACCGGCGGGACCCATAGGCCGTCGCTCCGTCGGGCCACCGCATGCCAGCGAAGGCCGGGCCGGAGGCGGTGCGGCCACGATGCACTCCCCTCCTCCATCCCGACCACCGCGGGTGTCGGTCCGTCGCGACGATGCTCGTGATGATACCTCCATAGCATCATCTGACCCGCGAACCCACCGCGACCAACGCCAAGTTCTTCGAGCGAAGTTCATGAAGACGCCGAACCACCATCGAAGCGCCGCGCGACGCGCGCCACCGGTCGGACAGCGGAAGGGCCCACTACGGACCATCCAAAGACCGGAGGCTACGGTGGCCTACCCACGAGGTGGGTTGTCCGCCTTCACCCGTGAGCTGCGGCAGTTCCAAAGGGCCCTCCCACCGCGACGCTCAAGCTCGACGCTGGCGAAAAATACAATGGCAAGACTCACCCGTCGAGTTCCTCATCATCTACACCATCGCGATGCAAGCTGTTAGCCCGCGATGACAAGGTGCTTGCCAATTACTTTCCGCTGGCACTCAAGCCCAATGTTATGTCATGGTTGATGCACTTGCCGTAGACTCCATTTCTTCTTGGCGGATCTTTGTCATGAGTTTGTTGGCGCCTTTACCGGAGGCCACCAAGCTCATGGCCAAAGCGAAAGTGATCTGCATATCATCCCCGTATGAAGGAGAAAACTTGCGCAAGTACATCCAAAGGTTCAGCCGAGTGTAGTACAACATCCCCAACGCTCATCCCGCCGCCGCGGATCGTGCATTCCATCGAATGTGCACAATCGTAAGATGCGTGAAGAGCTGGCAATGAACAAGGTCAGGGATGTGGCCGAACTTTATGTTCTGGCCGATCGGCGCGCCAGGTCAAGAGGGAAGGAAGTACCGCGAAGACGCCCAGCGAAACCGACTCCACGGATGATACCGCCACCCCGCAAGGAAGGGCCGCGCCAGTAACAGAAGCGCAGGGCAAGACCGTGCTTGCCGCCGAGGGGTCCGACGATACCGGCGCCACCAAGAAACCCAAGGAAAGTGACCCCGCAAGGAGGTTGCGGGTGTGCCGCTTGTTGGCCTTTGGCCGCCGATAAGCCGTGGGGCCCGACAAGCAGATTGCAAGTGTAGGGGAACATAGCATAAATTCAAAATTTTCCTACGTGTCACCAAGATCTACCAATGGAGAAACCAGCAAAGAGGGAAGGAGAGTGCATCTACATACCCTTGTAGATCGCTAAGGAAGCGCTCAAGAGAACGAGGTTGAAGGAGTCGACTGCCGTGATCCAAATCACCAGAGATCCTAGTGCCGAACGGACGGCACCTCCGCATTCAACACACACGACAGCCGGTGACATCTCCCATGCCTTGATCCAGCAAGGAGAGAGGAGAGGTTGAGGAAGACTCCATCCAGCAGCAGCACAATGGCGTGGTGGTGGTGGAGGAGCATGGCATCCCGCAGGCTTCGCCAAGCACCCGGGAGAGGAGGAGTACTTGGGAGAGGGGAGGGCTGCGCCAGGAAGCGTAGCTCCCATGCACCTCCCCAAGATATATAGGGGTGGAGGGGCTGGTTTCTTGCCCTCCAAGTCCATTGGGCGTTGGCAAAGGTGGGTGGAAAGAAATCCCATCATTTCCTTCCCCACCGATTGTTATCCCTTTTCTAGGATGTCGATCTTATTCCTTCGGATATGATATTATTCCTTCTAAGGGGGATCTTGGTGCGCCTTGACCAGGGTGTGGGGCCTTGCCCCCACTACCACGTTCATGTGGGTCCCCCATGCAGGTGGGCCCCACTCCGAACCTTCTAGAACCTTCCCAGACAATACCGAAAAATCCCTAACATTTTCCTGGCCAAAATAGGACTTCCCATATATAAATCTTTACCTCCGGACCATTCCGAACTCCTTGTGACATCCGAGATCTCATCCGGACTCCAAACAACATTCGCAACCACATACAAACTTCTTTTATAACCCTAGCGCCATCGAACCTTATGTGTCGACCCTACGGGTTCGGGAGACATGTAGACATGACCGAGACGCTCTCCCGTCAATAACCAACAGAGGGATCTCGATACCCATGTTGGCTCCTCAGATGTTCCACGATGATCTCATCGGATGAACCACGATGTCGGACTCAATCGATTCCGTGATACAATTCCCTTTGTCTAACGGTATTGTACTTGCCCGAGATTCGATCATCGGTATGCCCATACCTTGTTCAATCTCGCTACGGCAAGTCTCTTTACTCGCTCCATAACACATCATTCCATGATCAACCCTTGGTCACATTGTGCACATTATGATGATGTCCTACCGAGTGGGCCTAGAGATACCTCTCCGCTTACACGGAGTGACAAATCCAGCCTCGATTCGTACAACCCAATGACACTTTCGAGATACCGTAGTGCACCTTTATAGCCACCCAGCTTATGTTGTGACATTTGGTACACCTAAAGCATTCCTACGGTATCCGGAGTTGCACAATCTCATGGTATATGGAAAAGATACTTGACATTAGAAAAGCTTTAGCATACGAACTACACGATCTCCGTGCTAGGCTTAGGATTGTCTTGTCCATCACATCATTCTCCTAATGATGTGATCCCGCTATCAACGACATCCAATGTCCATGGTCGAAACCGTAACCATCTATTGATCAACGAGCTAGTCAACTAGAGGCTTACTAGGACATGGTGTTGTCTATATATCCACACATGTATCTGAGTTTCCTATCAATACAATTATAGCATGGATAATAAACGATTATCATGAACAAGGAAATATAATAATAACCAATTTATTATTGCCTCTAGGGCATATTTCCAACAGTCTCCCACTTGCACTAGAGTCAATAATCTAGTTCACATCGCCATGTGATTAACACTCACAGGTCACATCGCCATGTGACCAACATCCAAAGAGTTTACTAGTGTCATTAAACTAATTCACATCATCATGTGATTAAGACTCAATGAGTTCTGGGGTTTGATCATGTTTTGCTTGTGAGAGAGGTTTTAGTCAACGGGTCTGCAACATTCAGATCCGTATGTACTTCGCAAATCTCTAGGTCATATTGTAAATGTTGCTTCCACGCTCCACTTGGAGCTATTCCAAATGGTCGCTCCACTATACGTATCCGGTTTGCTACTTAGAGTCACTCGGATAGGTGTTAAAGCTTGCATCGACGTAACCCTTTACGACGAACTCTTTATCACCTCCATAATCGAGAAACATGTCCTTATTTACTCCAAGGACAATTTTGATCATGTCCAATGATCCATTCCTCGATCATTATTGTACCCCTTGACTGACTCATGGCAAGGCACACTTTCGGTGCGGTACACAGCATAGCATACTATAGAGCCTACATCTGAAACATAGGGGACGACCTTCGTCCTTTCTCTCTTTTCTGCCATGGTCAAGCTTTAAATCTTGACTTCATACCTTACATCTCAGGCAAGAACTCCTTATTTGACTCATCCATCTTGAACACCTTCAAGATCATGTCAAGGTATATGCTCATTTGAAAGTACCATTAAGCAGTTTTTGATCTATCCTCATAGATCTTGATGCTCAATGTTCAAGTAGCTTAAACCAGGTTTTCACTTGAAAAACACTTTTCAAATAACCCTATATGCTTTGAAGAAAATTCTACATCATTTTTGATCAACAATATGTCAACAACATATACTCATCAGAAATTCTATAGTGCTCCCACTGACTACTTTGGAAATACAAGTTTCTCATAAATTTGTATAAACCCAAAATCTTTGATCATTTTATCAAAGTACATATTCCAACTCCGAGATGCTTACTCCATTCTTAGAAGGATCATCGAGCTAGCATACCTTTTAGCATCCTTAGGATCGACAAAACCTTTCCGATTGTATCACATACAACCTTTCCTTTTTAAACCGTAAGGAAACTCATTTTGACATCCATCCGCCAGATTTCATAAATGCAGCTAATGCTAACATGATTCCGACGGACTTTAAGCATCGCTACGGATGAGAAAATCTCATCGTAGTCAACTCCTTGAACTTGTGAAAACTCTTCGCCACAAGTCGAGCTTCATAGACAAAGTGACATTACCGCCCACGTTCGTCTTCTTCTTAAAGATCCATTTATCTCAATGGCTTGCCGATCATCGGCAAGTCCACCAAAGTCCATGCTTTGTTCTCGATACATGGATTCTATCTCGGATTTCATGGCTTCTAACCATTTGTCGGAATTTGGGCCCACCATCGCTTCTCCATAGCTCGAGGTTCATTGTTGTCTAGCAACATGACCTTCAAGACAGATTACTGCACCACTCTAAAGTAGTACGCATCCTTGTCACCCCACGAGGTACCGTGAGTGACTTGATCCAAAAACTTCATGATCACTATCATAAGCTTCTACTTCCATTGGTGTAGGAGCCACAGAACAACTTCCCGCCTCGCTACATACTTGTTGAAGTGAGGTTCAATAACCTCATCAAGTCTCCACCATCCTCCCACTCAATTTTCGAGACAAACCTTTACTTGAGAAAGGACCCGATTCAAGAAACAATCCCTATTGCTTTCGGATCTGAATTAGGAGGTATACCCAACTGTTTTGGGTGTCCTATGAAGATGCATTTTATCCGCTGGGTTCGAGCTTATCAACCTGAAACTTTTTCACATAAGCGCCGCGAGCCCCAAACGTTTAAGAAACGACAACTTAGGTTTCTCCAAACCATAGTTCAAACGGTGTCGTCTCAACGGAATTACGTGGTGCCCTATTTTAAAGTGAATGCGGTTGTCTCTAATTCCTAACCCATAAATGATAGTGGTAATTCGATAAGAGACATCATGGTACGCACCATATCCAATAGGGTGCAACTATGATGTTCGGACACACCATCAAACTCATGGTGTTCCAGGCGGTATTAATTGTGAAACAATTTCCACAATGTCTTAATTATGTACAAAGCTCATAACTCAGATACTCATCTCTATGATCATATCATAGACATTTTATCCTCTTGTCACAATGATCTTCAACTTCACTCTGAAATTACTTGAACCATTCAATAATTCAGACTTGTGTTTCATCAAGTAAATATGCTCAACATCTACTCGAATCATCTGTGAAGTAAGAACATAATGATGTTCATCAGATGCCTCAAAGACTCATTGGACTGCACACATCAAAATGTGTTACTTCCAACAAGTTGCTATCTTGTTCCATCTTACTGAAACCGAGGCTTTTCAGTCATCTTGCCCATGTGGTATGATTTGCATATCTCAAGAGATTCAAAATCAAGTGAGTCCAAACGATCCATCTTGAATGGAGTTTCTTCATGCGTATACACCAATAGACATGGTTCGCATATCTCAAACTTTTCAAAAACGAGTGAGTCCAAAGATCCATCAACATGGAGCTTCTTCATGCGTTTTACACCAATATGACTTGCATGGCAAAGGCCACAAGTAAGTGGTACTATCTTATATCTTTTGGCATTAAAATGTGTATCACTACGATCGAGATTCAATAAACCATTCTTTTAGGTGCAAGACCATTGATGGTATTATTCAAATAAACAGAGTAACCATTATTCTCCTTAAATGAATATCTGTATTGCGATAGACATAATCCAATCATGTCTATGCTCAACGCAAACACCAAATAACAATTATTCAGGTTTAATACTAATCTTGATGGTAGAAGGAGTGTGCGATGTTTGATCACATCAAACTTGGAAATACTTCCAACACATATCGTCAGCTCACCTTTAGCTAGTCTCCGTTTATTCCGTAGCTCTTTTATTTCGAGTTACTAACACTTAGCAACCGAACTGGTATCTAATACCCTTGTGCTACTAGGAGTACTAGTAAAGTACACATTAACATAATGTATATCCAATATACTTCTATCGACCTTGCCAGCCTTCTCATCTACCAAGTATCTGGGGTAATTCTGCTCCGTTGGTTGTCCCCTTATTACGTAGCACCTAGTCTCGGTTTGGGTTCAACCTTGGGTTTCTTCACTAGAGCAGCAGCTGATTTGCCGTTTCATGAAGTATCCCTTCTTGCCCTTGCCCTTCTTGAAACTAGTGGTTTCACCAACCATCAACAATTGATGCTCCTTCTTGATTTCTACTTTCGTGGTATCAAACATCGTGAATATCTCAAGGATCATCATATCTATCCCTGATATGTTATAGTTCATCACAAAGCTCTAGTAGCTTGGTGGCAATGACTTTGGAGAAACATCACTATCTCATCCGAAGATCAACTCCCACTTGATTCAAGTGATTGTTGTACTCGTATTAATCTGAGCACAAGCTCAACGATTGAGCTTTTCTCCTTAGTTTGCGTGCTAAGAAAATCATCGGAGGTCTCATACCTCTTGATGTGGGCACGAGCCTGAAATCCCAATTTAAGCCCTCAAACATCTCATATGTTCCACGACATTTTGAAAACGCCTTTGGTGCCTCAACTCTAAACCGCTTAACCGAACTATCACGTAGTTATCAAAACGTATGTCCGATGTTTGCAACATCCATGCACGACGCTTGGGGTTCAAAGACACCGAGCGTGCATTAAGGACATAAGCTTTCTATTGTCCGCATAATCGCCATCACAACTTTCAACTATATTTTCTCTAGGAACATATCTAAACAAAGGAACTAAAGCGCGAGCCATTTACATAATTTGCAAAGATCTTTCGACTATGTTCAGGATAATTAAGTTCATCTTATGAACTCCCACTCGATAGACATCCCTATAGTCATCTAAGTGATTACATGATCCGAGTCAACTAGGCCGTGTCCGATCATCACGTGAGACGGACTAGTCATCATCGGTGAACATCTTCATGTTGATCGATCCTCCATACGACTCATGCTCGACCTTTCGGTCTCGTGGTCCGAGGCCATGTCTATACATGCTAGGCTCGCAAGTTAACCCTAAGTGTTTTGCATGTGTAAAACTGTCTTACACCGCTGTATGTGAACGTAAGGATCTATCACACCCGATCATCACGTGGTGCTTCGAAATGACGAACTTTAGCAACGGTGCACAGTTAGGGGAGAACACTTCTTGAAATTGTTGTAAGGGATCATCTTATTTACTACCGCCGTTCTAAGTAAACAAGATGCATAAACATGATAAACATCACATGCAATCAAATAGTGACATGATATGGCCAATATCATTTTGCTCCTTTTGATCTCCATCTTTGGGGCTCCATGATCATCATCGCCACCGCATGACACCATGATCTCCATCATCATGATATCCATCATCGTGTTCCATGAAGTTGTCTCGCCAACTTATTACTTCTACTACTATGGCTACCGTTAGCAATAAAGTAAAGTAATTACATGGCGTTGTTCAATGACACACAGGTCATACAATAAATAAAGACAACTCCTATATTCTCGCCGTTGTCATACTCAACGACATGCAAGTCATGATTCCTATTACAAGAACATGATCAATCTCATACATCACATATCATTCATCACATTCTTCTTGGCCATATCACATCACATAGCATACCCCGCAAAAACAAGTTAGACGCCCTCTAATTGTTGTTGCATGTTTTACGTGGCTGTTATGGGTTTCTAGCAAAAACGCTTTCTTACCTACGCAAAAACCGAACGTGATATGCCAATTGCTATTTACCCTTCATAAGGACCCTTTTCATCGAATCCGATCCGACTAAAGTGGGAGAGATCGCACCCGCTAGCCACCTTATGCAACAAGTGCATGTCACCGGTGGAACCTGCCTCACGTAAGTGTACGTAAGGTTGGTCCGACCGCTTCATCCCACAATACCATCGAAATAAAATTGGACTAGTAACGGTAAGCATATTGAACAAAGATCAATGCCCACAACAACTTGTGTTCTACTCGTGCATAGAAACTACGCATAGACCTAGCTCATGATGCCACTGTTGGGGAATGTAGCAGAAATTCAAAATTTTCCTACGTGTCACCAAGATCTACCTATGGAGAAACCATCAAAGAGGGGAAGGAGAGTGCATCTACATACCCTTGTAGATCGCTAAGCGGAAGCGTTCAAGAGAACGGGGTTGAAGGAGTCGACTCGTCATGATCCAAATCACCGGAGATCCTAGTGTCGAACGGACGGCACCTCGCGCTCAACACACGTGACAGCCGGTGACGCCTCCCATGCCTTGATCCAGCAAGGAGAGAGGGAGAGGTTGAGGAAGACTCCATCCAGCAGCAGCACAATGGCGTGGTGGTGGTGGAGGAGCGTGGCAATCCTGCAGGGCTTCGCCAAGCACCGCGGGAGAGGAGGAGTACTTGGGAGAGGGGGAGGGCTGTGCCAGGGGAAGCGTGTAGCTCCCATGCGCCTCCCCACTATATATAGGGGTGGAGGGGGCTGGTTTCTTTCCCTCCAAGTCCATTGGGGCGTTGGCAAAGGTGGGAGGAAAGAAATCCCATCATTTCCTTCCCCAGATTGTTATCCCCTTTTTAGGGATCTCGATCTTATCCCTTGGGATATGATCTTATTCCTTCTAAGGGGGATCTTGGTGCGCCTTGACCAGGGGTGTGGGGCCTTGCCCCACTCCACGTTCATGTGGGTCCCCCATGCAGGTGGGCCCCACGAACCTTCTAGAACCTTCCCGGTACAATACCGAAAATCTCGAACATTTTTGGCCAAAATAGGACTTCCCATATATAAATCTTTACCTCCGGACCATTCCGAACTCCTCGTGACATCAGGGATCTCATCCAGACTCCGAACAACATTCGGTAACCACATACAAACTTCTTTTATAACCCTTCGAACCTTAATGTATAGACCCTACGGGTTGGGATACATGTAGACATGACCGAGACATTCTCCGGTCAATAACCAATCTGGATACCCATGTTGGCTCCTACATGTTCCACGATGATCTCATCGGATGAACCACGATGTCGTGGACTCAATCGATCCGTATACAATTCCCTTTGTCTAATGGTATTGTACTTGCCCGAGATTCGATCGTCGGTATGCGATACCTTGTTCAATCTCGTTACGGCAAGTCTCTTTACTCGTTCCGTAACACATCATCCGTGATCAACCCCTTGGTCACATTGTGCACATTATGATGATGTCCCTACGAGTGGGCTCAGAGATACCTCTCCGCCTCGATTTGTGCCAACCCAATGCATACACTTTCGGAGATACCTATAGTGCACCTTTATAGCCACCCGATTCGTTGCCAGGACGCTTGGTACACCCAAAGCATTCCCGGTATCCGGAGTTGCACAATCTCATGGTCTATGTAAAAGATACTTGACATTAGAAAAGCTTTAGCATCTGAACTACGATCTTTGTGCTAGGCTTAGGATTGGGTCTTGTCCATCACATCATTCTCCTAATGATGTGATCACGTTATCAATGACATCCAATGTCCATGGTCGAAACCGTAACCATCTATTGATCAAGGAGCTAGTCAACTAGAGGCTTACTAGGGACATGGTGTTGTCTATATATCCACACATGTATCTGAAGTTTCCTATCAATACAATTATAGCATGGATAATAAATGATTATCATGAACAAGGAAATATAATAATAACCCATCCAAAAGAAGATCCATCGCACCAAAGGCCACGACCTCCAAAACTGCCGGCAAGTAGAGTTGCTCATTTGAGAAGGTACGAACAGCGGGACAAGGAGAAAGGCCAAGAAGGTACGAAGGCGCAAGAAATGTGGCCCACTGAACGGTGGCACCTCGCTGCATACATCCCACCGCCAGCTCAAGCAGTGGGCATGTGAGATCACAGTGGTGGAGCCGTCGGTCGATGCACGGAAGCCGCTGAGGTGGTCTAGCACGCCTATCATCTTCGACACCAAGGACCATCCCGACCGCACGATCGCGGTTGGGTGCTTGCTGTTGTTGGTCTCGCCAACAATCCGCAACCTCAAGGTGACTCTGGTTGGCCAGGGCGGTCTGAGCTGGATCTCACCTATGCATAGATCAGAGGCTGCAAATCCATCGATGGAGACAGGCGAGCTAAACCACAGGACGGAGAGGATTATCTTTGATGTAGCCGAGATCCCCTTGCCCTACAATGGGATCCTCGGCCGCCCGGCACTAGCCAAGTTCATGGCGGCTTCACATTACGCCTACAACATGCTGAAGATGCCCGGGCCGATGAACATCATCACCGTCACCTCCGACAAGAAAGATGCGTTGATTTGCGCCGACCAACTCTACCGGGAAGCAGTTGCAGCAGCTGCCGCCAAGGCACCTGCTCCTGCCGATGGAGCCCCAGGAGGGAAGAAGACCAGCAAGACCCCCGCACCTACTCCGGCAAGTGCACTTCTTCAGGGTGTTGTGCTCCCGTTGAGGACATGCCAGAGAGCTCCACCGGCAAGAGCAAGAAGTCCAAAGATGTGCCACCAGAGACCAAGAAGGTGCCCGTCAAGGAAGACGGCACAGGGGGAGCTTTTACCATAAGCTCCACCCTCGAAAGCAAATAGGAAAGCGAGCTCGTCACTTTCCTGCGGGCAAATGTTGATGTTTTTGCATGGCAATCCTCCTACATCCCCGGTGTTCCCAGGAAAGTGATTGAGCACCATCTTGAGCACCATCTTGCTGTCTGTCCTCATGCACGGCCCGTCAAGCAGAAGGTCAGGAAGCAAGCTCTGGAAAGGCTGGAGTTCATCACGGAGGAGATCGGAAAACTAGAGGCGGCAGGCTTGGTAAGAGGAGTACTCCCAATCTGGTAGTGGTGCGCAAGGCAAGCGGGAAGTGGAGAGCGTGTATTGACTACATAGACATTAATAAGGCTTGTCCAAAGGATCCCTTCCCGTTACCATCAAGATTGACCAGATTGTTGACTCCACGGCTGGGTGTGACCTATTATCATTCCTCGGCGCCTACTCCAGGATACCACCAAATCTTCATGACGAAGAGGACAAGGAGAAGACAACATTCATTACGATTGCTTTTTATGGATGCCTTTTCGGGTTGAAGAGTGCTGGCTCAACCTTTGCAAGAGCGGTCCAAATTGGTTTTGAGCCCCAGCTACATAGAAATATGGAAGCTTATATGGATGACATAGTGGTCAAAACCAAGGAGAAAGCAACACTTGTGCAAGATCTGGAGGAAACATTTGCAAACCTGCACAAGATCAACCTCAAATTGAACCCTGAGAATCATCCCACCGCCACCAAGCAAGCTGGGCAAGCTTTCTCGGATTCTTTGTGTCCCAACGTGGGATCGAGGAAAACCCATATAAGATCAAAGCCATCGAGCAGATTGAGGCACCCAAGTGAATACGCTGCTCGCCGCCATGCAAACAGTGTGGTCCACGCCACGCAAGTGAAGTGGCGCAAAAGAAGAAAATGAGCGCCGACTAGTCACTGCTTAGAGGCGGCGGCGAAGGACCAGAGCGGATGGCAAGTCACCTCCCGAGTCTTGTGACGCTAATGGGGCTAGGTCGAGTACTGCCACCTCCCTCTTGCAGGGGGCTAGGTCGAGGTACTCAGGTGTGCAAAAGCTGCTCTTCGGCCTCCTTATGGCCTTGAGGAAGCTGCACCATTACTTCCAAGCGCACGAGATCATGGTGGTCACCCGCCTCCCATTGCACCGGATACAGCATAACCCAGATGCAACGGGGAGGATCGTGGAATGGGCCCTGGAGTTGTCAAGTTTAGGTTTAAAGTTCAAAAGTACCTCAACGATTCAGAGCAGAGTCTTGGCGGAGTTTGTTGCAGAATGGACCTCGACGCCAGACGAAGAGGTGCAGGAGACCACTCTCCCTGGCAAGGAAATGAGCCGCAACTGGATCATGTAATTTGATGGTGCCTTTTCTCTGCAAGGCGCCGGTGCTGGTGTGCTGCTTGTCGCGCCCACCGAAGAGCACCTCAAGTATGTCATCCAGATGCACTTCCCCCAGGAGATGTCAACTAACAACACCACCGAGTACGAGGGTTTGCTTGCCGGGCTCAGGATCGTGGCGGACCTCGGAGTCAAAAAGCTCATCGCCAGGGGTGACTTATCAAGCCCATTGATGGAAGCTTACGTAGATGAGGTGAGGAAACTGGAGGAGCGCTTTGACGGTATACAAGCGGAGCAAGTCCCTCGGACGGAGAACGACATCGCCGACTACCTGTCAAAGCCACTGCCCTCAAGCTATCTATGGAACCAGGTACTTTTGTGCTTCAGTTAACTCAACCATCCGTCGAACCGTCAACCGGGCAGAACAACTGGAGGAAGCTAGGCTCTGGCAAGTACTTCCCCACCGAGCTCCCCAGAGCTGCTGGCGAAGATATTGCCGTGGGTGCCGATCCTGCCGCGGGGAAACCGACTCCGACAGGGCCTCAGGTCATGGCTGTAGAGATGGCCGCTCCCATGGCAGAAGAGATGCCTTTGGTCCTTGTTGTCGAGCCACAGGCTCCGGCATGGGCGCAACACATCGTTCGATTCCTCCAAAAAGGAGAGCTTCCTGAGGAGCAGGAAGAGGCAGAAAGAGTAGCCCGCCGGTCTGCTCTGTACCAATTCGTTGATAACATATTGTACAGAAAAAGACCGATTGGGGTGAAATTGAAGTGCATCTCCCGAGAGGAAGGACTAAAGCTGTTGGCAGAGATACATGGAGGCATATGTGGCTCCCACATAGGGTCGAGGGCCCTTGTCGGCAAGGCTTTCCGTCAAGGTTTCTTCTGGCCCACCGCCCTCCAGGATGCGACGGCACAAGTAACCAAGTGTGAAGCGTACCAGTTCCATTCAAAGAAGCTTCATCAACCAGCTCAAGCCCTTCAAACTATCCCTCTCTCCTGGCCCTTCTCGGTCTGGAGGCTCGACATATTGGGCCCCTTCCCCCGTGATGTTGGGGGCTTTGAGTACTTGTACGTTGCAATCGACAAGTTCACAAAGTGGCCAGAGGTGGAAGCAGTGAGGAAGGTGACAGCGCAGTTAGCCATCAAGTTCTTCAAGGGACTAGTGTGCCATTTTGGGGTACCCAACAGGATCATCACCGACAATGGCACACAGTTCACAAGCCATGCCTTCATGCAATACATTGAGGATGTCGGCAGCAGGGTCTGTTTTGCTTCTGTGGCACATCCTCGGAGCAACGGCCAAGCAGAGAGAGCAAATGCTGAAGTTCTACGAGGCTTAAGAATGAAGACTTTTGACAGGCTGCGCAAGAGTGGAAGGCGCTGGATTGATGAGTTGCCGGCGGTTCTTTGGTCGATCAGAACGATGCCAAATCGAGCCATCGGCGGACACCCTTGCCTGGTCCACGGGCGAAGCGATTCTCCCACGGAACTCATATACGGGTCACCTCGAGTGCTCGCTTATGATGAGCTTAAGCAAGAGCAATTGCAGCAAGATGACGCGACGCTCCTTGAGGAAGATCGTCTCCGGGCGGCTGTGAGAGCAGCATGCTACCAGCAAGCCTTGCGCCGCTACCATAGCTGCAAGGTTCATGCCCGAAGGCGAGCTTGTTCTTCGGCACGTTCAGTCGGCCAAGAATTCCAACAAGTTGACGCCAAAGTGGGAAGGCCCTTACCGGGTAACACGAGTCACCAGGCCCGGCGCAGTCCGGCTGGAGACTGAAGATGCCATTCCAGTGAGCAACTCCTGGAACATCGAGCATCTCTGCAAGTTTTACCCATAAGGTGCGGCTGCCGGGCCTCCCGGCAAGCCACCCTTTTGTACAAGCCTTGCCGGCAAGCCATGTAACCCTTTGTACAAAGCCAGGCGCAGATCCTGAGCATAAAAAAATGAAGCGCTGGCTCCCTAAGTCATAGCATGCATGCTAGGTCGAGTCTCTTCCTCGGTTAGGGTTGATAGTGCTTGGCGGCGGCTAACCCCTAGCTAAGAGGTCGAGTGTGTGTCTATCTGTTCTTCTCTATTTTCTTTGGTTCGCAGGGCACATAAGTATTCTTGCCGAGCTATTTTGGAAGAAAGGGGACGGACCAGCGTCCGGCCCCCAGCAAGCCAAAGTTGTCGGGGGCTGCAAGAACAAGGATCCATCTACGGCAAGCCATGGTTGCCGGGGGCTGGAGATCCAGATAAGTCTTCTATCCTCTATCATGCATTTCGTTATGGACTGGGATATGTGAAACCTCATTTTATCCCTAGGCTACCGTGCTCCCCTCTTTCCGTACCCTAGGACTATCTCCTGGGGCCGAATTTGGTTGTAGTCGCGGCAGCAAGGAAATGAAACGAGGAGCCTAAGCCCACCTCATCCCTACCTCCGCCAAGGGCGTGAGAAAGGTCGAGTGAAGTGGGGGGACGACAAGGCCTGTTGCCGGGCGAAAAAACATTTATCTTAAAAAATAACGAGGATTCGCTCCTTGTCATGGGTTCCACCCGCGAACGAAAAACCCGACAAACATCCCTTTTTCATTAAAAACATCTCATATAGGTATAGTTCATACAAAATGAAAAACATGAGCAAGGGGATTACAAGTTCTAAAGTTAACAAAGGCCCGAAGGCTTACAAGACTAAAAAGAGATAAGATGCCCGTAATCCCTTTCTTGTCCCTCTCCTCAGGAGGCAGGTCAAGGAAGCAAAAAAGGGCAAAAGGGGCGCCTAAAAGAGGTACAAACAGCAGAAGGTACAAACTCGCTTGAGGAAGTGTTTCCATCATCGTAGGAGCTCTCCGCGCAGCACTTCAAGCGAGTCCCAAGATCTTTAAAGACCTTGATGGAGAGCAGGTCGTTCTCCATTAATTTGAAGAAGAGAACGAGCCCCACCGTCAAGTTGTGGACGCGGGTGAAAGTTTTCCACCCTCGGCCATGATACATGACGTGAGGGGCAGGGAACTCGACGTCGGACCATGTGTCGCTGTTCCCACAACCCCTCATATGCAGCCGCAACGCCTGCGGTGGATCCAGCTCCATCTCCCGTGCGAATGGAGTTGGGAGGCAAAGACGATGGCGCGGCGGTTGGCGCAGCCTGATGAAGAATTTGCAAGGGTTGTCCCCAACGTGGCCTAACACCGGAGGAGGGGCCGCTGGCGGAGGCGAGGCTGATCTGCCGCCCCGTCCTCCTCTCCCTCGAGCGCCACGGTGGCCTCGACCTCGCCCCATCCCCCTCCCTCTAATGGCTGGCTCCACCGCTATGAGCTCTTGGGGGGAAGCGATGCGTTGTCTAGCCGAGACCCTCGCCGCCACCGATGAAGCGTCGCCACGCCCCCTCGCCATGACAGAAAGAAAGGAGGAAGCGGGAATGGGGAGAGGCAGATGATGAAGGGATTGAGAGGCGCCGCTCCTCCCGCTCCCCTCTTTATAAAGGGGCGGGGGCGAGGCTCGGCCTCCCCCTCTCGGCCAATCCGGCCCGTTGAAGTGACAGCAAGCGGGGCCGTCGACCTCCCTCCCCACTCCATTGAAGGCGCGTGGGAATCGACCCACGCGCGCATGACTTCCAGCATCCCTCGTGTCTGTCATTTGCTCTACATCGTGAATGCAGCGAACGTGGCGCGAGGGATGGGCGCACTAGGACGCGTGGAGTGACAGTTCCCAAGTAAGGGCAGTAAATGAGCAGCGGCCCTGCGGTCTCGAAGACACACGCAAGCCGCCTCTTTACTGTTCACCACAAGATGACGCCAGCATGCTTCTATCACACACGCGCGCGCGACCCCCATGTCGCGCGTTCAACGCGGGTCAAGAGGAAGCACAGCCGACGGAACAGTTACCACGGTAAAATCCACCCCGCCTGCCCGCGCACCATTCTGGGCCTGGCCCAACAACATGTCGCACTTATGTATGGCCCAGGCCCAGGGGCTCCTGTCGGTGTACAAAAGTAGGGGATCTCCTTTTGACCCCTTTACTTGTGCACGGGCAGTCGGAGCCACGCGCCATGGCTGCACATGGCAGGGCAAAGGAGGGAAGCCGGAAGGAAGCCGAAGGCTCGAGACAAACAAGGCAACATCAAGGACCAAGGCCACAAAGTGGAGATGGGCGAAGCAGGATTTCCCGGCAAGGCCCTTGCCGGGGCAACCTCCGCAGCCCCTGCAAGCCCCTTGCCGGGGCGGCTCGCCCACACCAGCAGAGTAAGCCACCCTTGAACCCACGGTTTCCAATGTCAACAACCACGTTGGACCAGGGCTCGGGAGGCGCGTCCATGGTGGCATGCAGATCTTTGTGAAGACAAAGAAAACTCAAGATCAGATGATGATTGGAGGGCATCACTCCCCGTCAAGATCCTTACCGAAGAAACCCACAAGACCCCGACAAGATCCTTGCCGGGGACGCCAGCGCGCCATGGCAGGACCCTTGCCGGGCCACCCGACAAGGCCCTTGCCAGAGGCGACAGTATGGCCACTGCCAGGCCTGCACCAACCAACTCCCCGCTGTCGTTCGCATGCAGCTGCCAGCCCAACCAGCTAGGCAGGCACCTGCGTGGCAACATGCAGCTTCCAGGCCAACTCAGCACGCACCTGCATGGCGGCATGCACATCTTCGTGGAGGCTCCACCACCGCGCCACCTCAGCTGCTTGCCTGCCTACATGGCACTACATGCATCGTTGGCCAGGGCGCGTGTCAAAGCGAGGAGGAGCGGCGACGGACGGGATGGGCCTCGTTCCCGTCCCCGATACAGTGAAGGGACACCTAAGCTATGCATTAAATGCATCTTGTCCTATAATACAAGTGATAAGCTCGTAGCACTATAGGCTCTTTCCACCTCCTGTGTGCCACTGTGGCAGCCCCTTCCGCCTATAAAAGGAGGCCCATGGCATACAGGAAAAGGATTCGGCTCTTTCGAACCACGCAGCATCCATAGCTAGTTCGAGAGCTCAAGAACACTCAATACATCCACCAAGCAGCACTAGGGTTTTACGCATCCTCGCGGCCCGAACCTGGGTAAACGATCCTTGTGTCAATTACTAATCCTGCTCTCCTCACAGCCCCGCGCCCCGCAATCGTAGTAGGGATTCTTGTGATCCCATAGGTGTTGTTTCCCACCGACACAAATCTGCTAAAAATGTCAAAGAAACATTGCCTGACATATGTCCATGATAATAGTCAAAAATGCCTACTGTGGGTGTATAAACATGCATGAAAACAAAAACAAAACAAAATTATGTGAATCCCACTGAAAAATCCTCTAGTATATCCATTTCAAAAATGCAAAATGTTGTAACTTACAACAGTAATTACATCAGTAACTTAAGATTTGTGAAAAAATGTACGTTGATACAGAAACATTATCTGATAAATACCTAGGCCTCCCAGCTCTAGTGGGAGCTGACAGAAGTGTATGCTTCAGACATTTTGTAGAGAGAATTAAAATTAGATTGTTGGGATGGATGGGGAAAAAATTATCTACAGGAGGGAAGGAGACCTTATTAAAAGTTGTGGCCCAAGCTATTATTGTTTCGGCTATGTCTATTTTGAGCTTACCGAAGGGAATTTGTAAAGAGATCAAGGATGCCAATGCAAAATTCTGGTGGGGTGATGATAAGGAGACCCAAAAAATGCACTGGATGGCATGGTGGAAGTTTTGTATCCCTAAGAGTGAATGAGGCATGGCGTTCCATGACCTTCAACTCCTTTAACTTGGCAATGTTGTCCAAGCCATGTTGGAGGTTGATCAATGACCCAGAATCTTTGGTTGCGAGAGTTCTCAAGGAAAAATACTACCCAAATGGTTCCCTTATTGCTGCTACACCAAAAAAAGGGTCGTCCTTCACATGGTAGAGTATTTTGATGGGGATGGAAACGTTGAAGAAAGGATACATTTGGAGGATTGGGACTGGTGAACATGTGAATATATGGACGGATCCGTGGAACCCCTCTAGTCCAAATAGAATGGTGATATCACCGAGGGGTCAAACGGTCCTAAGCAAAGTTTGAGAATTAATCGATGTGGCTAATGGTACGTGGGATGAGGCGCTAATAACAAGCTTATTCAATCTAGTGGATGCCCATAGAATTATTCAGATTCCACTACACTTGCATGGTTTTGACAACTTTGTGGCATGGAACTCGAACAGGACATGTATTTTCTTAGTAAAGAGTGCATATCATATCCAGTGGATGCATAGTTTTGGGGCACATGCAACTACGATGGGACATCCTTGTGGCTCTACCCCCTTGGGCAGTCTGGAATACTCTATGGAAACTTCAAATTCCACGTAAAGTACATATGTTTTGTTGGCGAGCACTGTGAAGAGTTATCCCACTAAGAGCTATACTTACTAACTGGCACATTGGTTCCAATGGTGCTTGTCCTATTTGTCAACAAGGGGCTGAGGATGTCCATCATTTAATGTTTTTATGCTCGAATGTATGACCCTTGTGGACGAAGCTGGGCATCACAAATATCATCGACCAAGCGATCCAGGTTGATAGATCGGGGACAACGATCTTGGAATTTATCTTATCATTGCCAGGCCAGCAGCTTGAGATGCACCCAATACTTAACTTCAAACAAGTAATAGCCGCTGGGGGCTGGTTCCTTTGGTGGATTCATAAAAAAGTGACACACAATGAATCAATTCCTCCCCCTTGGAGGTGGGCACTCTCTGTGTTATCAATCGCAAGCAATCATCAGAGGGCTACATCTCTGGTGAGAAATTCCCCTGAAGCAAAGTGGTGTAAGCCGGACCCTCGGTTCATTAAGTTAATTGTTGATGCGGCGTACTACTCGAACGAAGGAGTTGGTTCTAGGGTGGCTATCCTGCGTGATGACAAAGGTAATTTTTTGGGAGCCCAATGCAAGTTATATCTATCGTGGTGGATGCAATAACAACAGCAGCCTTGGCCATGCGAGATGGGCAAATTTTTGCTAACTCCATTGGGTGTAACCGGGTAGAAGCTGAATCAGATTCTTTGCAAGTAATTAATTACTGTGATGGACAAACCATATGGTGGGACTCGGTGGCGGTAATATATTTGCAAAATGTGTGGACACTAGTACTTCCATTGGGAAGGTCGTTTGTAAGCATTGTTATAGATCTTATAATCAAGCGGCTCATGTGCTAGCTCATTTCAATTACTGTAATAAGACTTCATTTAGTTGGTTTAACGAGCCCCCTGACTTGATTGTCAGTACGCTCGTAGACGATGTAAACATTATTTGAATTTTAATAAAACTAGCCATGATGGCCTTCCCTCAATTTTTTTACATCACTAGCCCAGGAGGCACATAGTACGCATTGATTATCTATGCCAACACATATGATTCGGATCCCAAGTCCAAGTGTGTTCCTAAAACACCAAGCACAAAAGCATGCTACGATAGCCTCCACAATGTAGCATGGCCAAGTTGTAGCATGCAATCCTAACCCTCACCATATCAAGCTCACCGTCTACACCATCATAATACATGAAGATTGGTTCTAGATTCTGATGGATTATGGATGGGCTTAGGCCCATCTAAGACAATAATCCCTAGTTAATCTCTAAGGCCCATGCATGTGTATGGCAAGTGGTGGGAAGTGTGGGAAGTTTTGTCCCATACTGCTACAGTAAGAAGAGTGAGACCTCTGTATAAGGGCTCTCTACCACTTGCTGTTGGGAGCTTGGGAATAGGAGTTGTACACGCGCGCTCCTTGATACGTCCATTTTGCATCATGCTTTTATATCAATATTTATTGCATTATGGGCTATTATTACACATTATATCTCAATACTTATGGATATTCTCTCTTATTTTACAAGGTTTACAATGAAGAGGGGGAATGCCGGCAGCTGGAATTTTGGCTGGAAAAGGAGCAAACATTGGAAACCTATTCTGCACAACTCCAAACGTCCTGAAACTCCACGAAACATCTTTTTGGATTTAATAAGAATTTTTGAGCGAAAGAAATACACCAGGGGGCCACACCCTATCCAGGAGAGAGGAGGGCGCCCCCCCTATAGGGCGCGCCCCCTATCTCCTAGGCCCCCTGGTGGGCCTCCGGTGTCCATCTTCTGCTATATCAGAGCTTTTACCCTGGAAAAAATCGTGGGCAAGCTTACAGGACGAAACTCCGCCGCCACAAGGCAGAACCTTGGCGGAACCAATCTAGGGCTCTAGCGGAGCTGTTCTGCCAGGGACACTTCCCTTCAGGAGGGGGAAATCATCACCAACGATCCTCTCATCGGGAGGGGGTCAATCTCCATCAACATCTTCACCAGCACCATCTCCTCTCAAAACCCTAGTTCATCTCTTGTATCCAATCTTGTATCAAAACCACAAATTGGTACCGTGGGTTGCTAGTAGTGTTGATTACTCCTTGTAGTTGATGCTAATTGGTTTACTTGGTGGAAGATCATATGTTCAGATCCTTTATGCATATTATTACTCCTCGATTATGAACATGAATATGCTTTGTGAGTAGTTACGCCTGCATTCTCGAGGACATGGGTGAAGTCTTGCTATTAGCGATCAAGTGAATTTGGTATTCGTTCGATATTTTGATGAGATGTATGTTATCTTTTCCTCTAGTGGTGTTATGTGAATGTCAACTACATGACACTTCACCATTATTTGGGCCTAGAGGAAGGCATGGGGAAGTAATAAGTAGATGATGGGTTGCTAGAGTGACGAAGCTTAAACCCTAGTTTATGCGTTTGCCGTTAGGGGCTGATATGGATCCATATGTTTAATGTTGTGGTTAGGTTTACCTTAATACTTCTTTTGTAGTTGCAGACGCTTGAAATAGGGGTTAATCATAAGTGGGATGCTTGTCCAAGTAAGGGCAGTACCCAAGTGCCGGTCCACCCACATATCAAATTATCAAAGTACCGAACGCGAATCATATGAACATGATGAAAACTAGCTTGACGATAATTCCCAATGTGTCCACGGGAGCTCCTTTCTCATTATTAGAAATTGTCCAGGCTTATCCTTTGCTACATAATGGATTGAGCCACCTTGCTGCACTTTATTTACTTTATTTACTTTTTACTTGTTACCATTTATCTTATCACAAAACTATCTATCACCTAAAATTTTAGTGCTTGCAGAGAAAACCTTACCGAAAACCGCTTATCATTTACTTCCGCTCCTCGTTGGGTTCGACACTCTTACTTATCGAAAGGACTACGATTGATCCCCTACACTTGTGGGTCATCAAGACTCTTTTCTGGCGCCGTTGCCGGGGAGTGTAGCGCTTTTGGTGAGTGGAACTTGGTAAGGAAACATTTATATAGTGTGCTGAAATTTTCTGTTACTTGTCACTATGGAAACTAATCCTTTGAGGGGCTTGTTTGGGGTATCTTCACCCCAACCGGAAGAGCAAAGAGTTGCTCCTCAACCTACTGAACTTTATGAAAATATTTACTTTGAGTTTCCTTCGGGTATGATAGAAAAACTGCTAGCTAATCCATTTGCAAGAGATGGAACATTGCATCCCAATTTACACCTTATCTTTGTGGATGAAGTTTGTGGATTATTTAAGCTTGCAGGTATTCCCGATGATGTTGTTAAAAGGAAGGTCTTCCCTTTATCTTTGAAGGGAGATGCATTGACATGGTATAGGCTATGTGATGATACGAGATCTTGGAATTATAAGCGATTGAAGTTGGAATTTCACCAGAAGTTCTATCCTGTGCATCTTGTTCATCGTGATCGTAATTACATATATAATTTCTGGCCTCGCAAAGGAGAAAGCATCGCTCAAGCTTGGGGGAGGCTTAAGTCAATGTTATATTCATGCCCCAATCATGAGCTCTCTCGGGAAATGATTATTCAGAACCTTTATGCTCGGCTTTCTCTTGATAATCGCAACCTGCTCGATACTTCCTGTGTTGGTTCTTATATGCTGAAGACTATTGATTTCAAATGGGACTTATTGGAAAGAATTAAACACAACTCTGAAGATTGGGGTTCCAACGATGGTAAGGAGTCAGGTATGAAACCTAAGTTTGATTGTGTTAAATCTTTTATGGATACCGATGCTTTTCATGGATTTTGCGCTAAGTATGGACTTGACTCTGAGATAGTAGCTTCTTTCTATGAATATTTTGCTACTCACGTTGATCTATCTAAAGAGAAGTGGTTCAAATATAATCCTCCTATTGAAGTGAAAGTAGTTGCACCTATTACAGTTGAAGAAAAGACTATTACCTATAGTGATCCTATTGTTCCTACTGCTTATGTTGAGAAACCTCCTTTTCCTGTTAGGATAAAGGATCATGTTAAAGCTTCGACTGTTGTTCGTAAGAGTAATACTAGGACGTATACACCTCCTGAACAAATTAATGTTGAACCTAGTATTGCTATGGTTAAAGATCTGTTGGATGATGATTTAGATGGGCATGTTATTTATTTTTGTGGTGAGACTGCTAATATTGCTAGACCTGATACTAAGACACGTAGACCTGTCGTAGGCATGCTTGTTATTTCTGTTAAAATAGGAGATCATTTTTATCATGGCTTATGTGATATGGGTGCTAGTGCTAGTGCAATACCTTATACCTTATATCAAGAAATTATGCATGATATTGCACCCATTGAAGTAGAAGACATTGATGTTACTATTAAGCTTGCTAATAGGGATACCATTAAACCTGTTGGGATTGTTAGAGATGTTGAAGTTTTGTGTGGGAAGGTTAAATACCCTGCTGATTTTCTTGGTCTTGGTTCCCCACAAGATGATTTTTGTCCCATTATTTTCGGTAGACCCTTCTTGAATACAGCTAGTGCTAAGATTAATTGTGAAAAGAATATTGTCACTGTTGGCATAGATGATATGCCTCATGAGTTATATCGAATAGAGGGGGGTGAATAGGCAATTTTTGTGAATTCTTCACTGAGGAATTTGCCGGTGAGGAAATTCCTTAGCGAAGAACTACTTGCAGCAGAATAAGTACTCAGAAATAAGCATGACAGAATACACACATGGTCATCATGATGAAATGAATACAAACACAGAGTACAGGAAGCGTAAACACATGATAACACAGGATGAAGACAAACAGACTGAAGAAATTGAATTGAGGAAATAGAGAAAGACTTCAGTCAGAGTCTTCAAACACAGATGTGAACAATCACTCAACACAGTAATGAAGAAATGAAAGAGTTGAGGAAATATAACCAGTAAGGTTGGTGAAGACAATGATTTGGTAGACCAGTTCCAACTGCTGTCTCAGTTGTACGTCTGGTTGGAGCGGCTGAGTATTTAAACTCGAGGACACACAGATCCGGACACCCATCGCTGAGCACGCAGCTCAGACACCAAGTCCTCACCAGATTCCCTTGAACTAAGGTCACATAGACCTCGTCCAAACACTCGTGGTAAGTCTTCAGGCGACTTCCAAACCTTCACAGACTTCGGTCACTCGGCGATCCACAATTCCTCTTGGATGCTCTAGACCATGACGCCTAACCGTCTGGAAGAAGCACAGTATTCAAAAGTAACAAGCATCGGATCCACACAGGATCAATCTCTTCAGTGATGCTCAATCACTTTGGGTTTGTAGGTGTTTGGGTTTGGGGGTTTTCCTCACTTGATGATTTTCGCTCAAAGTCCTCGAAGGATGGGTTGCTCTCAAATGACAAGTGTCAGTTTCTCTCGGAGTAGCCAACCAGCTAGTGGTTGTAGGCGGCGGCTATTTATAGCCTAGGGAGCAGCCCGACATGATAAGACATAAATGCCCTTGAATGATATGACTGTTATGTGGATAAGATATTTTGGGACAGCTCGCGCGTAGCACAGCAACGGTCGGAAATTTGACTCTCAAATTCCTCAGGGCTATCATGTTCCACATTGTGTAGGCAATCCGCACTAGCGAATTCCTAACTCCTCAGTCAGAACAAATTCTCGTGACGGAAGAACTTTGTCTCATCCATCAAGAAATTGACTGAATCGTATGAGATTTCCAATGGCTTCACTCAAGGGATTGGTAGGTGTAGGATTTTGAGTTGAGCATCACATGGAAATTTTTCCTTAGTATTTCCTCGACCCCCTTTAACAGTACGGTGTTTCCTATGACTCAAGAAGGAGAAAAACAAAACTATGAAAAAGAAAGTCTTCAAGCTTCATATTCTTGCATGAATATCAAGTCTTCACGGACACACCAATTTCTTCACTTTCAAAGTCTTCATGAAAGTCTTCAGGAATACCAAAATCTTCAATCGAAGATATTCATTTTTAATGGTCGACTTTCTCTGTAAATATCAAAGTACTCATAGACTTATATACCTGTGTACACTCATAAACACATTAGTCCCTTAACCTATAAGTCTTCAATACACCAAAATCACTAAGGGGCACTAGATGCACTTACAATCTCCCCCTTTTTGGTGATTGATGACAATATAGGTTAAGTTTTCAACAGGGATAAACATATGAAGTGTAAGTACTGATATTGAGGAATTTGATTGCAAGATATAGAAGAACTCCCCCTGAAGATGTGCATAGTGAGGAGTTTGCTTTTGAAGCAATGCACACTTGAAGAGTTGAATCATGGAGATCTCCCCCTATATCTTGTAATTCATACATGCATTTGACATATAATATGAAGAATTTGAAATGCATGATGGAATATGGTGCTTGAAGAAATTCAGCATGCGTGCAATAATATTAACGATGAACAAGCATGCAGAATCAGAGCACAGTGCATCAAAAGTATCAGAGCACCATTGGTTTTAAGATTACAACTCGATCCAATAAAAGTTTCAGAAGAGCGAGAGTTGTAACTTAGCAAAAAAAAGCCCATATAATAGACCCGCTTGAAGACTAACGCAAATTTCTCCCCCTTTGTCATCGCATGACCAAAAGGATTGAAACTGAGGACTTACGTCCTTGCAGAATATCAAGTTGAAGGAGGAGTGTCAGTGTTGTCGGGGTCGGTTGTCATAGTAGGGCCTGCCGCAGTGTCGTCCAAGTCTTCATTTTCATTAGTGTAGCGCGATGAAGAATAGGACCTGGCCACCAAGGAAGGAACCTTGACCTTCTTGAATCTCTTCGGTGGAGGTGCAGACCAGTCAAATTCTTCCTTGAGACCCATTGTCTTCAGATCCTTTGCGCTGTAGACATGAGATAGAACAGCCCAGGTACGGTTGAAGGTTTCATGGAGGTAGTATTGGTTTTTCTTCACTGCATTGTGTGTGGAGGTCATGTTGTGAAGAATTGAACCAAACTGACGCTTGACCCATTTATGATTGCGATCAACTTTCTGATGAAGACTGAGGAGTAACTCATGATCGGTCATCACCACAGGTCTTTGTGGATTGAGGAATTTGCTTGGCAGAGGTGTTGGCGGCAGAATCATGTGTGGCAGAGTCATCATTGGTGGAGTAGGATACAGCCTTGCGAAATTGACCATCCAATGGACGAATGCCTTCATTTATCACAGCATATGTCGTGCCTTTGTCATCAACTGAGGAAAATGTCCATCTGAGGACTTCAATTGGAGGCAAGTAGTTGCCGTGGTTCAGAGTATCAGCCTTGTTGAGTGAAGACCTTGTCCTGATGAACCTCATAATCCATGGTGCATAAGGCTTCAGCTCAAATGGTGACATAGCAATATTCGCCAGAGTCCTCATGAAGAAATCATGGAAGTTGACGGGAACGCCATGAATGATATTGAAAAGCATATTCTTCATGATGCCAATGACTTCTTCATCATTTGAATCGTGGCCTTTGATAGGACTCATTGTTTTCGTCAGAATGCGATAGACGGTCCGTGGCACATACAGTAATTCCTTGACGAGGAATTTAGTTTGAGGGGCTTGCCCTAGCTTCAAGGGCTTCATCAGCACTTGCATGTAATGATTTGTCAGCTCAGGTTCACTGTAGACGCAACGAGCACCATCAAGGGGATGACTGAGTGGGAGGGCACAAAGCAATTCAGTTGCTGGTGCCTTGTAGTGAGTATTTTCTGACATCCAGTCCAGCACCCATGAGTTCACATCTTCGAATTTCTGTGATGTGCAAAGATCGCATAGAATTGAAGAATGAGTTCTTCATTCCAATCACAGATGTCAGTGCAGAAATTCAGCAATCCAGCATCGTGAAGAACACTAAGGACTGTCTCGAAGCATGGCAGAGATTCCATGTCCACGTGAGGAATGTGTGCATGATCGAAGACTTTGTCTTTGTCGAATAGCAGTGAGGAATAGAAATTGGCTTGACTAGCAGTCCAGAAATGCCTCTTTCTTATGCGAGCAGAATGATAGGGATTGTAGTCTGTGAAGAACACATGCTCGTTAAAGAAATCTGCAGCCTTGAACTTTTGCTTCTTTGAGAATGGATCCTTTGGCTTGGGCAGAGGAGTGTTAGTGAGTTGCATCACAACCTCAGGAATCGCAATCTCCGGTTCTTCAGGCTGACGAATTTCTGGTTCCTCTTCAGTGGCAGTCTGCGTGTTCAAAGGATCAGCAGCAGCAGTTTCTTCTGCACTAGTGGCTGGAATTTCTTCATGCACAGAGGTAGGATGAGTTTCTTCAGAGCCTATTTGAACGGTTGGTGCAGAGGACTGAGGTATTTGTTGTATTGGGGTGAAGTGTGGAGAATTGGGATGCTGACTTTCCCAAAAGTCATCATTCATCACAGGCGTAGTGCATCCAATATCCACGTCTTCATCTTCAATTTCTTCAACGCCAGCCTCTTCAGCTGTGAACTAAGGCATTGGCGAGGAAGCAACAGGCGTTGAAGGGATCGCATCCACTTCAATTTCTTCATCAATCTGCTTTGACGAAGCAGCAGAATGATTTTCTTCATCAGATCTGTTAGGGATCACATATTCTTCACCAAAAGGAACAAGGTCCTTTGATGGCATGGTGGAAATCGGAACAACATCAATTGGATTTTCAAGTGAGCTGGTCATAGGCTTCATTTTCTTTAGAGCTGAAGAATCTGAAGCAGATGATGCTTTCCTTTTCATCACTGCAGCTCTCTCTGCAGCCTTGGTCTTCCTCACATCTAATGCAGATGGAAGGGTAGGAGTTGGTGTAGGCGCAGGAGGAGCTGAGGAATCTGTTTGAATTTCCTCGGCGTGAATCGATGCGCGGTTGCTCGACTTCTTCATTTTCTTCAGCGCACCACTAGTGGATGCCCCGCAATGTCTTCACCCTACTGGAATGGAGTCATCAGCCTCGGCTCGGCATTTTCATCAAGAGCTGAAAGTCATCAGCAGTGCTGGCATGTTCTTCAGTTTGCTGAGTAGAGGCTTCAGGATGAGGAATTTCTTGCTGCGATGGGGCTGCAACATTGGTGAACTTCTCAGTCAGTTTAACGAACCTGACTTTGGCTCCTTGCCAATTAGCATAGTAAGCATTGAAATCATTGCTGAGGGATTTGATTTCAGACTAGATCTTGAGGAGTTCATCAGCTGTCATTTTGACAACGTTTTTCCTCAGGAACTTCTCTTTCCTGAACTGAGCCTTCTTGATTTGTCTGGCCTTCTCAAATTTCCATTTCTCTTCATTGATGAAATGGGTCAGCACGTGACTTTTGCCAGGAGTCAAATGAAAATCAGGCATAGGAGTGGTTGGGTCCTTGTGCCAGAGATCAATGTAGTCGAGGATCACCTTTGGATCCAAAAGCAGTGGCACATTTGTGCCTTTGGCTCTACCGGCCCTTTCTTGCCTGTCTTTGATGATTTCTGCAAGTTCATCATCATCAGCTTCATCGTCAGATGGCACTTGGAAGGCAACCTGTTTCTTCTTTGGACTAGGCCGAGGACCTCGTCCAGCAGTTGCCTTGGTCTTCAGCAGTGTGGGGCCTGATGAAGAGTTTGGTGCAGCTAAGGAACTCACTGAGACACCAGAGGCAATAGAGATGCATGCAGTCCTTTGGCACATGGCCAAATGTACAGGTGTTGAGGACTTTGCCGGAGCAACTGAGGACTTTGGTGGAGGAGCTGAGGACTTTGGAGGAGCAGGAGCAGCATGAGGAACTGGCCGTGCGGGCTTTGAAGAATCTGGCTGTGAGGGCTTTGCTGAGGAACTTGGCCGTGAGGGCACAGTTGGTGAAGCACTTGGCTTGTAAGCGGGCTTCTTTGCCATTGATTTCCTAGGCCTGACAGAGGCCTCAGTGGCAGCAGCAGTAGCAGAGTCTTCAATGAATTTCCTCACTGCTTCTTTGGCTTGTCTTGCCAACTTGGCTTGGCGTTTGGCCCATTCTTTAGGAAAATCCTCACCACGCTTGATGCTGGTGGGGTCAGCTTCTTGGCCAGGTGCCAATGGAGCTCTTGGGCATGGAGGATTTAGAGTGAATTTCTTCATATACTTTGGAGTTACATATCTGTACTCCCTCCATTCTCTTGCCCATCTCCTTTCAATCCTCTGTATGCGCACCTTGCGCTGATTTTTGTTCTCCTTTCCGAACTTGGCCTCATCAGGTGTGCAATAGTCAGCATAGATGTTCTCAGGTATTTCAAACATAGTCATGACCTCAGGCCTCTTTCCTCCTTTCTGTGGTTTCTTACCGTCTGCCATATTCTTCAATTGAGGAATTTGAACAATCGAATTCTCTGAAGAAGTATGCAACTTTTCTTCGAGGAACGCTGCAAATGAGTTAAGTTGATGAGAACCTAGTGATTCAGCAGCGGACATGAGTACCTGTGAACAGAGTATAGTTAGGAGGAATTTGAAGAGGTCATATGCGTTCTCAGAAGGTTTTCAAAAAGAACAAGTTTGAGGAATTTGACCAGATGAGTCTTGAAGAATTTCACTAAGCGTTCTTTGTCTTAGGTTCCAGAGTTGTATAGATTGAGGATCCACACAATTGAGGAACCTTGAAGATAAATGATGCTTAGAGAAACGAATCAAGAGCAGATGACTAGTGAGGTGTTTTGTGTGTGAGGATTTGAAGAATAGAACAACTTTGAAGATTTTGTAGAGAAAATTTGAATCAAAGAGGGCAGTAAAAGTAACTTTTAATTACCCTGGATGAAGAACACGACGAACTGAGGAGTGTAGATTTGAAGCTCGTCAGTTCAGATCTTCCACGCCCTAACTTGGCGGAGGAAGACAGCTACGGCGGCGGCAGAGTGAAGATTTCCGCGGCCGGTGCGAGTACGACGGCGACGAGGTCGAGGCAGTGAAGCTCTTCCTCACCGGCGACGATGGAGTAGCGGTGGCGCTAGGGTTTTGAGAAGCTCGAGCGAGAGAGAGAGCGGTCGAGCGGAGTAAAGGAAGTGAGGAAGGGGTGAGGGGGTATTTATAGTCACAGTGAAAACTGTTCGCCCAAACATTTAGGACGAACGTGCCCCTGACCCTTCTCATTCGCTTGACATGTGTCACCCACGTACTGAAAAGTGGAGATCGTGTTAGATAGTGGGTGAATAGATAAGTCTATTGTGAGATGTGGAACAGTTTGAGCGGCAAAACCGAAAATTTTGGATAAGATTAGTTTTAAAGTTCTGTTCGCAATTTCTTCACCTGACAAGGACACAGTGAAGATTTTGAACGAGTTTCAAATAGAACGCACATGAAGAATTTGTGAATAGATTGGGTTGAGTATAGCATAGAGGGGGAAGGGTCCGATCACATTCACTTAGCAGAAAATGCAACTTGAAGGAATAGCCATAAGTGAATGCTGTAGAGGACATAAACCCATATATATAAATATATAGCCAATGAAGAAAAACGACGGAAACAGTGAAGATTTTGCAAAGTTGAATAATTTGAAAAACTGAAGAATTTCAAAACTGAGCAAAAACTCAAATTGAAGATTTTAAACTTTGGTGGTGGCGTGACCCACCGTATAAGAATGATGATTTCAGACACCGCGTACAATTGTCGTAGGGTTCTGATAATCAAATTCTTCATTAATTTCTTCACACTTAGGGTGTTGTTTTTCATTGATTGAAGAAAAACATTTCTTCATGTGTTGCACATCTAAGTCATCAATTTTGCATAAGAGTCAGGATTCTGAGAATCAAATTCTTCATTAATTTCTTCACACTTAGAGTGTTGTTCTTCATTGATTGAAGAAAAACGTTTCTTCATGTGTTGCACATCTAAGTCATCAATTTTGCATAAGAGTCAGGATTCTGAGAATCAAATTCTTCATTAATTTCTTCACACTTAGAGTGTTGTTCTTCATTGATTGAAGAAAAACGTTTCTTCATGTGTTGCACATCTAAGTCATCAATTTTGCATAAGTGTCAGGATGTGTGTCCTTTTCAAGGAACATTCAAAGATTCTAAGATATTTAGCTCACATCGCAACTTGCTAAATATCTTCTCATCCAAGGGCTTTGCGAAGATATCGGCTAGCTGTTCTTCAGTCTTCACATGCTCGATAGAAATGTCGCCCTTCAACACATGATCACGAAGAAAATGATGACGAATCTGAATGTGCTTTGTCTTCGAGTGCTGAAATGGGTTGTGAGAAATCTTGATGGCACTCTCATTGTCACAGTAGAGAGGCACATTCTTCATGTTGATGCCGTAGTCCTTGAGAATTTGCTTCATCGATAGCAATTGAGCACATCAAGAACCAGCAGCAATGTATTCAGCTTCAGCAGTAGACAGTGATACACAGTTCTGTTTCTTCGAGGACCAACAAACCAAAGATCGTCTAAGGAAATGACAAGTACCAGATGTTGACTTGCGGTCCACATGATCACCAGCATAGTCAGAGTCAGAATATCCAATGAGATTAAAAGTAGAGCCCTTGGGGTACCATAATCCTAGTGTTGGTGTGTGAGCTAGATATCAAAGAATATGCTTCACAGCCTTATGGTGTGATTCCTTCGGTGCAGCTTGAAATCGGGCACACATGCAAACACTAAGCATTATATCTGGCCTAGATGCACATAAGTACAATAAAGAACCAATCATGGAGCGGTATACCTTGTGATTGAAGTCAATACCATTTTCATCAGTGCATAGATGGCCATTTGTGGGCATAGGAATTTTGACTCCTTTGCAATCTTGCATGCCGAATTTCCTCAGAACATCCTTGAGGTATTTCTCCTAAGATATGAATATGCCATTGCTGTTGACGAATTTGAAGACCTAAGAAGAATTTCAACTCTCCCATCATAGACATTTGATATTCTTCACTCATCATATAGGCAAATTCATCACTATAACGTTGGTCAGTACAGCCAAAGATAATATCATCAACGTATATTTGGCACACAAACAGTTCACCATCATAAGATTTAGTAAAGAGAGTAGGGTCAATGAACCGGGTGTGAAGCCATTCTTCACGAAGAATTCCTTCAAAGTATCATACCACGCCCGAGGGCCTGCTTGAGGCCATAGAGGGCCTTGTTGAGTCTGAAGACTTTGTCGAGATTCTTTGGATCTTCAAAACACAGGGGTTCAAACAACATATACTTCTTCCTCAAGCTTACCATTGAGGAATGCACTGTTCCCATCCATTTGATATAAAGTGATATCATGATGGTTAGCATAAGCAAGTAATATGCGAATAGCCTCAAGTCTAGCAACAGGTGCAAAAGTTTCATCGAAATCAATTCCTTCAACCTGTGTGTAGCCTTGAGCTACAAGCCGTGCCTTATTCCTCACCACAAGGCCATTTTCATCTTGCTTGTTGCGGTAGATCCACTTTGTGCCAATGATATTGTGCTTGCGAGGATCTGGACGTTTGACCAGTTCCCAGACATTGTTGAGCTCGAACTGGTGTAATTCTTCTTGCATGGCCTGAATCCACTCAGGCTCCAGAAATGCTTCACCTACCTTAGTGGGCTCTGTAATAGAGACAAAAGCATAGTGCCCACAAAAGTTAGATAAATGTGAAGCTTTTGAGCGGGTGAGAGGACCTGGTGCTTCAATGTCATTGATGATCTTTTCAACTTGCACTTCTTTTGCAACGCGAGGATGAGCTGGTTGTCGTCGAGGAATTTGATCCGCATTTTCTTTAGCACCATTTTCTTCAGGTGCATTAGCTCGACGATCTTCGCGTTCTGGAATGAATTCTTCAGTAGATTCTTCAGTAGGAATGACATCCTCAGCAGCCTTGAACTTGATAGAATCCTCAGGTGCTGGTTCATCTATCACAGAAGGTAGGTGCTCTCTTTGCGAGCCATTAGTTTCATCGAACCGCACATCTACATTTTCAACAATCTTGTGAAGAGCGATGTTGAAGACTCTGTAGGTGTGTGAGTCCTTTCCGTAACCAAGCATAAAACCTTCATGTGCTTTCGGTGCGAATTTAGCATTGTGATGAGGATCCCTAATCCAACATTTAGCACCGAAGACTTTGAAATAACTCACATTGGGTTTCTTGTCAGTGAGGAGTTCATAGGCAGTCTTCTTGAAGAATTTGTGAATATATACTCTGTTGATGATGTGGCACGCAGTATCAATTGCATCAATCAAAAAACGATGAGGCGTTTTGTATTCATCAAGCATAGTGCGAGCCATCTCAACAAGAGTTCTGTTCTTGCGCTCCATGACGCCATTTTGCCGAGGAGTATAGGGAGCAGATAACTCATGAGTAATACCAAGTTCATCAAGATAGTCATCAAGACCGGAATTCTTGAACTCAGTTCCATTGTCACTCCTGATGTGCTTGATCTTCACACCAAAGTTGGTTGAAGCCCTCGAGGAAAATCGTTTGAAGACTTCCTGCACTTCATGTTTGTAAGTAACAATATGTACCCATGTGTAACGAGAGTAATCATCAAAAATAACAAAGCCATATAGAGATGCATCATTAGTGACTGCTGAGTAATGATTAGGACCAAAGAGGTCCATGTGAAGCAATTCGAATGGACGAGTAGTGGTCATGATAGTCTTTGCTGGATGCTTGGCCTTGGTCATTTTTCCAGCTTCACAGGCACCACACAAGTGATCCTTGAGGAATTTGACATTCTCAATGCCAATGACATGCTTCTTATTTGCAAGCGTGTGCAAATTACTCATGCCTGCATGACCAAGTCGTCGATGTCATAGCCAGCCTTCTGAAGCTTTTGCAAGTAAGCACACGGCAGGTTGTGGTCCTGTAGAGAAATCAACAATGTACAAGTCTCCTTTCCTAAAGCCTTTGAAGACTTTGGAATTGTCAGCTTCCATGATCACAACACAACAATACTTGCCAAAGACAACAACCATATCAAGATCACAAAGCATTGAGACAGACATGAGGTTGTATCCTAAGGTCTCGACAAGCATGACTTTGTCCATGTGTCGATCCTTTGAGATTGCAACCTTACCTAGACCCAATACCTGACTTTTGCCTTTGTCAGCGAAGATGATATGCTTCAGATGTGACGGTGTTAAGGGAGCATCCATCAATAGGTTCTTGTCACCAGTCATGTGATTTGTACATCCACTATCGAGGACCCATTCGTTTGCTTTGGGTTGATCATCCTGCAGATGAATTAGTGCAGCTTACAAACTCATATACTTCATCAGTGAAGAATATGACATCAATATCATCAGGTCAATTTCATCAAGTAAATTGATCAGATAATCAGTATGAGGACGTGTGAAATGAAGGTTCATTTCATCATGATTAGCCTGCGTCCTATCAGGCATTTTTTTGTCAGGTCCCCAGCAAATTCTTCAGACGATTTATCACGTCTGGAGACCTGACCCTGCATAAGAGATTAGTTCTTTTTCTTCACCACCCACATCTGAAGGGGTGGCAAGGAGTTCATCACTCTGCGAGCTCCATAAGAGAAAGGTGGCAAAGATGCCAAACCATTTCGTTTCACATAAGAGGGGTTAGGGTAAGCATATGAATAAGCAGAGAAATTCTTCGAGGACTTATGAACATAATGATTAGAAGAATAATGCTCATATTCATAGCCCTTGGCTCTTCCCTGCGAAACAGAGTTGTTAGCACGATGATGTTCATATGAGGACTTTGATCCTTTTGAGGAATTTGGTTCATATGAAGAGTTTGATCTGGGGTTCCTATTCTTCACTGGTGGTGTCATGAGGACATTCACCTGAAGACTTTCAACATAACTTTTGGGACCCAAATTTTCTTCATAGGGGAACCGTTCCTGCAGTTAGTGCCAACATATCTAGCAAATACTTCACCATTCTGATTTTTGAACAGTTTATAGTTGGAGTCAAATGACTCATCAGAAGAATGAGGAGATTCACATGTAAAGCCAGATAAGTTAGATGGATCAACTGGAGGTCCCTTTGCAACAACCCATGAGGTTTTGGGGTACTGCCCAGGCTTCCAATATGTTCCATCAGCATTGAGTTTCCTCTCAAAGGCAATACCCTCTTTCCTAGGGTTTCTGTTGAGGATCTACTTTTTAAGCACATCACAAAGAGTTTGATGCCCTTTGAGGCTTTTGTACATGCCTGTCATATACAATTCCTTCAGCCCTACATCGTTAGTGATACTAGCAATGTCGTCAGATGAGGAATTAGTGATAACAGAGGCAGGTGAAGAATTTGTAACATTTGAGGCATTTGAACATTCAGGTGAAGAATTAGCAGATTCACGTTCAATGCACTTTAAGCATGGAGGATCAAATTCTTCCTGAGTAGCGCTGATTTGTTGAGCAGGTAATGAATCGCGCTCCTTCTGAAGATCTTCATAACTCACTCTTAGCTTCTCAAGATCTTGCTTTCTTTGAAGAAATTCATAAGAAAGCTTCTCGTGATCAGATAAGAGAGTTTTATGATGACTTTGAAGGTTGTCAAACTTAGACTGAAGTCTCTGAAGATTTTCAGTTAAGTCTTTAGTGCGGTCCATTTCATCACCCAACATATCATCACTTTTGTCTAGCATGTTTTGAAGTTTTTCAATAGCCTTTTGTTGTTTCACAGCAATCTTAGCAAGTTTCGAGTAGCTAGGCTTAAGATTTTCATTAGATTCATCCTCACTTGATTCAGAGGAGGGGTATTTAGTTACCTTAGCAGCCTTTGCCATGAAACAATAGGTGGGAGCGTAGTCGTCATTGCCTTCATCAGCGTTGTTGGTGTTGCCATTTTCTTCAGAGTTGAAGATAGACTTGCTGACAAATGCGGTAGCAAGAGCTAGACTTGCCACACCTGACTTAGACTCCTCGGATGCCTCCTCTTCCTCATTATCCTCAGATTCAGCCTCAGAATCCATTTCCTTGCCAATGAATGCCCGAGCCTTCTTGGAGCTGCTCTTTTTGTGGGATGAAGACTTTGAGGATTTTGATGATGAAGACTTTGAAGATTTCTTCTTCTTCTTGGCATCATCAGAACTGTAATGCTTGTATTTCTTCTTCTTTAATTCCTTGTCCCTCTGAGGACAATCTTGAATGTAGTGACCAGGCTTCTTGCATTTGTGGCATAGCCTTCTCTTATAGTCACTTGATAAGGAATAACTGTTCCTTGAAGATTTTCCAAATCGACCACGTCTTGAGAATTTCTGGAACTTCTTCACGAGCAGTGCTAGCTCCTGGCTCAATTCTTCAGGGTCAACAAGGCTACTACTAGAATCTTCACATTCAGATTCAGACACTGCCTTGGCCTTTAGGGCATGTGGTTTGCCATAGCTTGAACCATAGAGATCTCTCTTTTCAGCAAGCTGGAACTCATGAGTATTTAGCCTCTCGAGGATATCAGCGGGATCTAGTGACTTGTAATCAGCACGCTCCTGAATCATTAGTGCCAGAGTGTCAAATGATGAATCGAGTGATCTCAGCAATTTCTTCACCACCTCATGGTCGGTGATGTCAGTGGCACCGAGCGCTTGAAGCTCATTTGAGATATGAGTGAGGCGATTGAAGGTTTGCTAAACATTTTCATTGTCGAGTCTTTTGAAGCGGTTGAATAGATTGCGAAGAATGCCAACACGAGAGTCACGTTGAGTTGAGACTCCTTCGTTTACTTTGGAGAGCATATCCCAGATAAGCTTAGCAGTTTCCAAAGCACTCACTCTACCATACTGCCCTTTACTCAGATGACCACATATGATATTCTTCGCTTGAGAACCGAGTTGCTTGAATCTCTTCACATCAGCAGCATTTAGGGAAGGTGTGACTGAGGGAACACCATTTTCCACAACGTACCAGAGATCGTTGTCAATTGCTTCAACATGCATTCGCATCTTATTCTTCCAGTAGGGGTAGTCCGTGCCATCGAAGGTAGGACACCCAGCAGAGACCTTGATCATACCTGCGGTCGACATAACTAGAACTCCAGGTGGTTAAACCAAAATCACACAGAACAAGGGAGTACCTTGCTCTGATACCAATTGAAAGTGCGTTATATCGACTAGAGGGGGGGTGAATAGGCGATTTTTGTGAATTCTTCACTGAGGAATTTGCCAGTGAGGAAATTCCTTAGTGAAGAACTACTTGCAGCGGAATAAGTACTCAGAAGTAAGCATGACAGAATACACACATGGTCATCATGATGAAATGAAGACAAACACAGAGTATAAGCGTAAACACAGGATAACACAGGATGAAGACAAACAGACTGAAGAAATTGAACTGAGGAAATAGAGAAAGACTTCAGTCAAAGTCTTCAAACACAGATATGAACAATCACTCAACACATTAATGAAGAAATGAAAGAGTTGAGGAAATAGAACTAGTAAGGTTGGTGAAGACAATGATTTGCTAGACCAGTTCCAACTGCTGTCTCAGTTGTACGTCTGGTTGGAGCGGCTGAGTATTTAAACTTGAGGACACACAGTCCCGGACACCCAGTCGCTGAGCACGCAGCTCAGGACACCAAGTCCTCACCGTATTCTCCTTGAACTAAGGTCACACAGACCTCGTCCAAACACTCGTGGTAAGTCTTCAGGCGACTTCCAAACCTTCAGTGATGCTCAATCACTTTGGGTTTGTAGGTGTTTGGGTTTGGGGTTTTTCCTCACTCGATGATTTTCGCTCAAAGTCCTCGGAGGATGGGTTGCTCTCAAATGACAAGTGTCAGTTTCTCTTGGAGCAGCCAACCAGCTAGTGGTTGTAGGGGGCGGCTATTTATAGCCTAGGGAGCAGCCCGACATGATAAGACATAAATGCCATTCAATGATATGACCGTTATGTGGATAAGATATTTTGGGACAGGTGGTAGCAGTAGCACAAGAACGGTTGGAAATTTGACTCTCAAATTCCTCGGGGCTATCATGTTCCTCCTTGTGTAGGCAATCCGCCTTTGGCGAATTCCTAACTCCTCGGTCGAACAAATTCCTCGTGACTGAAGAACTTCGTCTCATCCTTTGAAGAAATTGACTGAATGTATGAGATTTCCAATGGCTTCACTCGAAGGGATTGGTAGGTGTCGAATTTTGAGTTGAGCATCACATGGAAATTTTTCCTTAGTATTTCCTCGACCCCCTTTAACAGTACGGTGTTTCCTATGACTCAAGAAGGATAAAAACAAAACTATGAAAATGAAAGTCTTCAAGCTTCATATTCCTTGCATGAATATCAAGTCTTCACGGACACACCAATTTCTTCACTTTCAAAGTCTTCATGAAAGTCTTCAGGAATACCAAAATCCTCAGGCGAAGATATTCATTTTTAGGGGTCGACTTTCTCTGTAAATATCAAACTCCTCATAGACTTATAGACATGTGTACACTCATAAACACATTAGTCCCTTAACCTATAAGTCTTCAACACACCAAAATCACTAAGGGGCACTAGATGCACTTACATAGACAACCTCATGATAGGGAACCACCTAGTAAAGAAATTATTGGTCTTGCTTCCATTGTTGTTCCCCCAACTGATCCGTTAGAACAATATTTTGTAGACCATGAAAACGATATGTTTATGAAGGAAAGAGAGGAAATAGATGAAGTGTTCTTTAAACAGGAACCTATGCTGAAACATAACCTTCCCGTTGAAATTCTTGGGGATCCCTCTCCACCCAAGGGTGATCCCGTGTTTGAACTCAAACCATTACCTGATAATCTTAAGTATGCTTATCATGATGAAAAAGAAATATATCCTGTTATTATTAGTGCTACCTTTCAGAGAAAGAAGAAGAAAGATTATTGAAAACTCTGAAGAAGCACCAAGCCGCTATTGGATATACTCTGGATGATCTTAAGGGCATTAGTCCCACATTATGCCAACACAAAATTACAGTGGAAAAGGATGCCAAACCAGTTAGAGATCCTCAAAGACGATTAAATCCCAAGATGAAGGAAGTGGTAAGAAAGGAGATACTAAAGCTCCTTGAGGCAGGTATTATTTATCCCGTTCTTGATAGTGAATGGGTAAGCCACATCCATTGTGTTCCTAAAAGGGAGGTATTACCGTTGTTCCTAATGATAAAGATGAATTGATCCCGCAAAGAATTATTACAGGTTATAGGATGGTAATTGATTTCCGTAAGTTAAATAAAGCTACTAAGAAAGATCATTACCCGTTACCTTTTGTTGATCAAATGCTAGAAAGACTATCCAAACACACTCATTTCTGCTTTCTAGATGGTTATTCTGGCTTCTCTCAAATACCTGTGTCAGCGAAGGATCAATCTAAAACTACTTTTACTTGCCCTTTTGGTACTTTTGCTTATAGACGTATGCCTTTTGGTTTATGCAATGCACCTGCTACCTTTCAAAGATGCATGATGGCTATATTCTCTGATTTTTGTGAAAAGATTTGTGAGGTGTTCATGGATGACTTTTACGTTTATGGATCCTCTTTTGATGATTGTTTGAGCAACCTTGATCGAGTTTTGCAGAGATGCGAAGACACTAGTCTCGTCCTGAACTGGGAAAAGTGTCACTTTATGGTTAATGAAGGCATTGTCTTGGGGCACAAGATCTCCGAGAGAGGTATTGAAGTTGACAAAGCCAAGGTTGATGCTATTGAAAACATGCCATGTCCCAAGGACATAAAAGGTATAAGAAGTTTCCTTGGTCAGGCCGATTTTTATAGGAGGTTCATTAAGGACTTTTCTAAAATCTCTAGGCCTCTGACTAATTTATTGCAAAAAGATATTCCTTTTGTCTTCGATGATGATTGTGTAGAAGCATTTGAAATGCTTAAGAAAGCTTTGATCACTGCACCTATTGTTCAGCCACCTGATTGGAATTTACCTTTTGAAATTATGTGCGATGCTAGTGATTATGCTGTAGGTGCTGTTCTAGGGCAAAGAGCTTATAAGAAATTGAATGTTATCCAGTATGCTAGTAGGACTCTTGATACTGCCCAGAGAAATTATGCTACTACTGAAAAGGAGTTCTTAGCAGTTGTGTTTGCATGTGATAAGTTTAGACCTTATATTGTTGATTCTAAAGTTACTATTCACACTGATCATGCTGCTATTAAATATCTTATGGAAAAGATAGATGCTAAGCCTAGACTCATTAGATGGGTTCTCCTTCTCCAAGAATTTGACTTGCATATTATTGATAGAAAGGGAGCTGAGAACCCCGTTGGAGATAACTTCTCTAGGTTAGGGAATGTTCTTGATGACCCACTGCCTATTAATGATAGCTTTCCTGATGAACAATTAGCGGTCGTTAATGCTTCTCGTACTGCTCCTTGGTATGCTGATGATGCTAATTACATTGTTGCTAAATTTATACCGCCTAGTTTCACATACCAGCAAAAGAAAAAGTACTTTTATGATTTAAGACATTACTTCTGGGATGATCCACACCTTTATAAAGGAGTAGATGGTGTTATTAGACGTTGTGTGCCTGAGCATGAACAGGAACAGATTCTACGTAAGTGTCACTCTGAATCTTATGGAGGACACCACGCTAGTAGAACTGCACACAAGGTACTACAATCTGGTTTTTATTGGCCTACTCTCTTCAAAGATGCTCGTAAGTTTGTCTTATCTTGTGATGAATGCCAAAGAATAGGTAACATTAGTAGACGTCAAGAAATGCCTATGAATTATTCTCTTGTTATTGAACCATTTGATGTTTGGGGCTTTGATTATATGGGACCTTTTCCTGCCTCTAATGGTTACACACATATTTTAGTTGTTGTTGATTACGTTACTAAGTGGGTAGAAGCTATTCCAACTAGTAGTGCTGATCATAACACTTCTATTAAAATGCTTAAAGAAGTTATTTTTCCGAGGTTTTGAGTCCCTAGATATTTTATGACTGATGGTGGTTCACATTTTATTCATGGTGCTTTCCGTAAGATGCTTGCTAAGTATGATGTCAATCATATAATCGCATATCCTTATCATCCGCAGTCTAGTGGTCAAGTAGAGTTGAGCAATAGAGAGCTCAAATTAATTTTGCAAAAGACTGTGAATAGATCTAGAAAGAATTGGTCCAAAAAACTTGATGATGCATTATGGGCCTATAGAACTGCATACAAAAATCCTACGGCTATGTCTCCATATAAGATGGTTTATGGAAAAGCGTGTCATTTACCTCTTGAACTTGAACATAAGGCTTATTGGGCTATTAAAGAGCTCAACTATGACTTCAAACTTGTCGGTGAGAAGAGGTTGTTTGATATTAGCTCACTTGATGAATGGAGAACCCAAGCCTATGAGAATGCCAAGCTATTCAAAGAAAAAGTCAAACGCTGGCATGACAAAAGGATACAAAAGCGTGAGTTTAACGTAGGAGATTATGTGTTATTATTCAACTCTCATTTAAGATTTTTTGCAGGAAAACTTCTCTCAAAATGGGAAGGTCCTTACGTTATCGAGGAGGTCTATCGTTCTGGTGCCATAAAAATCAACAACTTCGAAGGCACAAATCCGAGGGTGGTGAACAGTCAAAGAATTAAGCATTATATCTCAGGTAATCCTATCAGTGTTGAAACTAATATTATTGAAATCGTAACCCCTGAGGAATACATAAGGGACACTTTCTAGAACGTTCCAGACTCCAAAAAGGAATAGGTATGTGGTACGGTAAGTAAACCGACTCCAAAACAACTCCAATGGCAATTTTTATCAGTTTTGGAATATTTGAGAATTTTAGGAAGAAAGAAGTAGTCTGAAAGGGACACGAGGCCCCCACAAGAGTGGAGGGCGCGTGGTACAAGTAAACCGACTCCAAAACAACTCCAATGGCAATTTTTATCAGTTTTGGAATATTTGAGAATTTTAGGAAGAAAGAAGTAGTCTGAAAGGGACACGAGGCCCCCACAAGAGTGGAGGGCGCGCCCCCTGTCTCGTGGGCACCTCGTGTGCCTCCCGGACTACGTTTTCTTGCACGTTACGTATTTTGGTCGGTAAAAATTCATTATATATACTCCCGAAGGTTTTGACCACCGTATCAGGCAAATATCCTCTGTTTTCGTTTCGACCTGTTTCTGTTTCAGATCTAAAAGCATCACGTCTCCAAGCGCTCCCAAGGACAAGTTTTTTGAGAGGGTTATCAACCCCTATCTTGCGGAGGTGCTGCAACACCCTCAAACCATTGAGATGCGTGAGGGGGTGCTGCACATCCGCGATGTGGAGGGACCAAGGCGTACCGGAAGCGTGGAGACAAAGCTCGAAGCCGTGGAGCAGCAAGTTTTCAAGTGCCAAGGGATGGTGGAGCGTGGACTCAACACCAACCAGATGATGATCACGGAGTTCACCAACAACCACAAGTTAGATGCCAAAGTCATTGGGGAGACCATCTTCAAGCTTCAAGAGAAAATCGAGCACCTCCAAGCCCAAATCTATGACCTGCAAAACCAGAACTATGAGTATGAATATAGATTCAAGAGGATGAGTTTGGTTGCAGATTTAAGGATCCCGGAGACTCGATCATCCTTCTATGATAGTGAGCCTATGCCTTGGAAGACGGACGACAAGCCTACATCATCAACAACTCCTACTTCACCACCTCCGAGGACATAATCACATGGGTATGGGCACTCCCCTTGGCAACTGCCAAGCTTGGGGGAGGTGCCCCGGTATCGTATCACCATCACACTCCTATCTTTACCACTTTATTTAGTTCAATCCTTTTAGTAGTATCTTGATCTAGTAGTTTAAAGTTTTGATATCAAGTAATTTTGAGTTTTGCTTTGTGATCTCTTTTTGTAATCGAGTCCGTGAGCTATCTATAATAAAGATTAGTGTTGAGTCAAGGGCTTTGCTATGTTGCTATGATCTTGAGAAAGTAGAAAGAATAAAAGAGTTCATATTGATCTTATGGATAGTGATAACTTCACACATAGAAAGTATGAGGCATAAAAATTGTTGAGAGTTGATGAACATAGTTTTGGTCATTGTTGCAATTAATAGGAAGTGATAAGGAAAGAGGGGCTCACATATAAATATATTATCTTGGACACCTTTTATAATTGGGAGCACTCATTAAGTATGACATGCTAAAAGAGTTGACGTTGGACAAGGAAGACAACGTAATGGTTTATGTTTTCCGACATCTCATTAAAGTATATTGTCATTGACCTTCCAAAAATGTTGAGCTTGCCTTTCCCCCTCATGCTAGCCAAATTCCTTGCACCAAGTAGAGATACTACTTGTGCTTCCAAATATCCTTAAACCAGTTTTGCCATGAGAGTCCACCATACCTACCTATGGATTGAGTAAGATCCTTCAAGTAAGTTGTCATGTTGCAGGCAATAAAAATTGCTATCTAAATATGTATGACTTATTAGTGCAGAGAAAATAAGCTTTGTACGATCTTGTTATGGAAGTAATAAAAGCGACGGACTGCATAATAAAGGTCCACATACAAGGGGCAATATAAAGTGACATTCTTTTGCATTAAGATTTTGTGCATCAACCCTAAACGCACATGACAACCTCTACTTCCCTCTACTAAGGGCCTATCTTTTACTTTATGTTTTTACTTTATGCTTGAGTCAAGGTGATCCTCACCTTTCCCTTTTTCATTTTATCATTTGGCAAGTTCCTCGTGTTTGAAAGATCATGATATATATATATATATATATCCAATTGGATGTAAGTTAGCATGGGCTATTATTGTTGACATCACCTAAAGGTGAATACGTTGGGAGGCAACACAATAAGCCCCTATCTTTCTCAGTGTCCGGCTGAAACTCCATAAGCTCTAGGTGGAAGTTCAACTTAACAGTCTCCACTAAAAATTCTGGTATATCAAACATTGTTTGGAACAGTTGACAAACTTATGTGCCTCGAGATCTGGTGGGGGATTGATGGATTATGGATGGGCTTAGGCCCATATAAGACAATAATCCCTAGTTAATCTCTAAGGCACATGCATGTGTACGGCAAGTGGTGGGAAGTGTGGGAAGTTTAGTCCCATACTGCTACAGTAAGAAGAGTGAGACCTCTTTATAAGGGCTGCTCTACCACTTGCTATTGGGAGCTTGGGAATAGGAGTTGTACACGCGCGCTCCTCCTCCTCCGCCGCCCGCCTCGCCTCGCCTCGCCTCGTCACGACACGCGCGCCGCGGGTTGCGGGAATGAGCCGAGCCGAAGCTTATTTTGCCGCTCAGGAATGGTTACTTAATTGTTAATTAATTAATGAGTCGCTTACAAAAGTGCCACTGTCCGAGACGTTGGACCGTGGGCTGTTTGCGGACTCAGTCATAGGCCTGGCCTAGGCCCATCTACGAGACGGCCTATATAAGAAGGTGCTGGCCAGTGAAGTGAACCCTAACTCAGTTCACTTACTCCCTCTCGTACAACCCTAGCCGTCATCTACTATTCCTCTCGCTGTGCTGCTTCCGGCGATCCCATCCCGACGACTGATACGTCTCCAACGTATCTATAATTTTTTATTGGTCCATGCTACTTTATCTACTGTTTTGGACTATATTGGGCTTTATTTTTCCACTTTTATATTATTTTTGGGACTAACCTATTAACCGGAGGCCCAGCCCAGAATTGCTGTTTTTTTGCCTATTTCAGTGTTTCGCAGAAACGGAATATCAAACGGAGTCCAAACGGAATGAAACCTTCAGGAACGTGATTTTCTCACCGAACGTGATCCAGGAGACTTGGACCCTACTCCAAGAAGTAACAGAGGCGGTCACGAGGGTGGGGGGGCGCCCCCTGCCTCGTGGCCCCCCTGTTGCTCCACCGACGTACTCCTTCCTCCTATATATACCTACGTATCCCCAAACAATCAGAACAGGAGCCAAAAACCTAATTACACTGCCGCAAACCTTCTGTATCCACGAGATCCCATCTTGGGGCCTGTTTTGGAGCTCCGCCGGAGGGGGCACCCACCACGGAGGGCTTCTACATCAACACCATACCCCTCCGATGAAGTGTGAGTAGTTTACTTCAGACCTTCGGGTCCATCGCTAGTAGCTAGATGGCTTCTTCTCTCTTTTTGGATCTCAATACAATGTTCTCCCCCTCTCTCGTGGAGATCTATTCGATGTAATATTATTTTTGCGGTGTGTTTGTTGAGACCGATGAATTGTGGGTTTATGATCCAGTTTATCTATGAACAATATTTGAATCTTCTCTGAATTATTTTATGTATGATTGAGTTATCTTTGCAAGTCTCTTTGAATTATCTGTTTGGTTTGGCCAACTAGATTGGTAGTTCTTGCAATGGGAGAAGTGCTTAGCTTTGGGTTCAATCTTGCGTTGTCCTTTCCTAGTGACAGAAGGGGCAGCAAGGCACGTATTGTATTGTTGCCATCGAGGATAACAAGATGGGTTTTTTATCATATTGCATGAATTTATCCCTCTACATCATGTCATCTTGCTTAAGGCGTTACTCTGTTTTTAGTTTAATACTCTAGATGCATGCTGGATAGCGGTCGATGAGTGGAGTAATAGTAGTAGATGCAGAATCGTTTCGATCTACTTGTCTCAGACGTGATGCCTATATACATGATCATACCTAGATATACTCATAACTATGCTCAATTCATCAATTGCTCAATGATAATTTGTTCACCCACCGTAGAATATCTATGCTCTTGAGAGAAGCCACTAGTGAAACCTATGGCCCCCGGGTCTATTCTCATCATATCAATCTCCATTACTTTATTACTTGCTTTGTTTTTGCTTTGCCTTTTACTTTTCACTTTGCATCTATATACCAAAAATACCAAAAATATTATTTATCATGTCTATCAGATCTCACTCTCGTAAGTGACCGTGAAGGGATTGACAACCCCTAATCGCGTTGGTTGCGAGGAGCTATCGTTTTGTGTAGGTACGAGGGACTTGTGCGTGGTCTCCTACTGGATTGATACCTTGGTTCTCAAAAACTGAGGGAAATACTTACGCTACTTTGCTGCATCATCCTCTCCTCTTCGGGGAAATCCAACGCAGTGCTCAAGAGGTAGCAAGAAGAATTTCTGGCACCATTGCCGGGGAGGCTCATGCAAGCCAGTCAACAATACCAAGTACCCATCACAATCCCTATCTCTCGCATTACATTATTTGCCATTTGCCTCTCGTTTTCCTCTCCCCCACTTCACCCTTGCCATTTTATTCGCCCTCTCTTTCCCAATCTCCTCCTCTCTTTCCCGGTTGCCTTTTCCCGTTGCCTTTCTGTTTGCTTGTGTGTTGGATTACTTGTTGCCATGGCGCAAGATAATACCAAATTGTGTGACTTCTTGAATACCAATAATAATGATTTCCTTAGTACTCCAATTGCTCCTCTAAATAGTGATGAGTCTTGTGAAATCAATACCGCTTTGCTGAATCCTGTTATGAAAGATCAATTTGCCGGCCTTCCTAGTGAAGATGCCGCTACTCATCTAAACAATTTTGTTGATTTGTGTGATATGCAAAAGAAGAAAGATACGGACAACAAAATTGTCAAATTGAAGTTATTTCCGTTTTCACTTAGAGATCATGCTAAAGTTTGGTTTTCGTATTTGCCTAAAAATAGTATTGATTATTGGAACAAGTGCAAAGATGCTTTTATCTCTAAGTATTTTCCTCCCGCTAAGATCATCACTCTTAGGAACGATATTATGAATTTTAAAAAACTTGATCATGAGCATGTTGCCCAATCTTGGGAAAGAATGAAATTGATGCTTCACAATTTCCCTACTCATGGTTTGAATTTATGGATGATCATACAAAATTTTTATGCCGGATTGAATTTTGCTTCTAGAAATCTTTTAGATTCGGCCGCGGGAGGCACGTTTATGGAAATTACGTTAGGAGATGCTACAAAATTGCTTGATAATATTATGGCTAATTATTCTCAATGGCACACCGAAAGATCTTCTAGTAAAAAAGTCCATGCTATAGAAGAAATCAATGTTTTGAGTGAAAAGATGGATGAACTTATGAAGATGTTTGCTACTAAAAATACTTCTCTTGATCCCAATGATATGCCCTTGCCTACTTTGATTGAGAATAATAATGAATCTATGGATGTGAATTTTGTTGGTAGGAATAGTTTTGGAAACAACGCGTATAGAGGGAATTTTAATCCTAGGCCTTATCCTAGTAATCCTTCTAATAATTATGGAAATTCCTACAACAACTCTTACGGAAATTTTAATAAGATGCCCTTTGAATTTGAGAGTAGTGTTAAAGAGTTTATGAATTCACAAAAGAATTTTAATGCTTTGCTTGAAGATAAATTGCTTAAAGTTGATGATTTGGCTAGGAACGTTGATATAATTTCTCTTGAAATTGATTCTTTAAAGCTTAGATCTATTCCTCCTAAGCATGATATCAGTGAGTCTCTCAAAGCCATGAGAATTTCCATTGATGAGTGCAAAGAAAGAACAGCTAGGATGCGTGCTTCCAAAGATGCCTTTATTAAAGCGTGTTCTTTCAATACCTATGAAAATCAAGATGAAGATCTAAAAGTTATTGATGTGTCACCCATTAAATCTTTGTTTTGCAATATGAATCTTGATGAAACTGAATATGATCTTCCTTTACCTAGAAGGTTTTCTAAGAATTCGGAGTTTTTAGATCTTGATGATGAAATTGATGAAAGTGGGATTGAAAGAAATAAAAACCTAGATGTTGCTAAACCCATTATTTCGGATCTCAAGGAATTTAATTATGAAAGTTGCTCTTTGATTGGTTGTATTTCCTTGTTGCAATCCGTACTAGATTCTCCTCATGCTTATAGTCAAAATAAGGCCTTTACCGAACACATTGTTGATGCCTTGATGCAATCTTATGAAGAAAAACTTGAATTGAAAGTTTCTATCCCTAGAAAACTCTATGATGAGTGGGAACCTACTATTAAAATTAAAATTAAAGATTATGAGTTTCATGCTTTGTGTGATTTGGGTGCTAGTGTCTCTACTATTCCCAAAACTTTGTGTGATTTGCTAGATTTCCGTGACTTTGATGATTGCTCTCTAAACTTGCATCTTATGGATTCCACTATTAAAAAGCCTATGGGAAGAATTAATGATGTTCTTATTGTTGAAAATAGGAATTATGTGCCCGTAGATTTTATCGTTCTTGATATAGATTGCAATCCTTCATGTCCTATTATTCTTGGTAGACCTTTCCTTAGAACGATTGGTGCAATTATTGATATGAAGGAAGGGAATATTAGATTCCAATTTACCTTAAAGAAGGGCATGGAACACTTCCCTAGAAAGAAAATAAAATTACCATTTGTATCTATTATGAGAGCCACTTATGGATTGCCTACCAAAGATGGCAATACCTAGATCTATCCTCGCTTTTATGCCTAGCTAGGGGCATTAAACGATAGCGCTTGTTGGGAGGCAACCCAATTTTTTTGTTTTTTTTTGCTTCTGTTTAGGAATAAATAATCCATCTAGACTCTGTTTGGATGTGTTTTTATCTTTTAATTAGTGTTTGTGCCAAGTAGAACCTATAGGATAACCTACGATGATAGTTAATTTGATTCTGCTGAAAAACAGAAACTTTGCGCGCACGAATATAATTTTGTTAAATCACAGGAACATTATTTTGCGTTGATTCTTTTTGATTATGTTCAATAGAAAAATTGTACAGGACTTACTATTTTGGTAGAATTTTTAGAGCTCCAGAAGTTTGCGTTAGTTATAGATTGCTACAGACTGTTCTGTTTTTGACAGATTCTGTTTTGCGTGTGTTGTTTGCTTAGTTTGATGAATCAATGGCTAGTAAAATAGTTTATAATCCATAGAGAAGTTGGAATACAGTAGGTTTAACACCAATATAAATAAAGAATGAGTTTATTACAGTACCTTGAAGTAGTCTTTTGTTTTCTTTCTCTAACGGAGCTCACGAAATTTCTATTGAGTTTTGTGTTGTGAAGTTTTCAAGTTTTGGGTGGATTCTTTTGATGGATTATGGAACAAATAGTGGCAAAAGCCTAAGATTGGGGATGCCCATGGCACCCCCAAGATAATCCAAGGACACCAAAAAGTCAAAGCTTGGGGATGCCCCGGAAGGCATCCCCTATTTCGTCTACTTCCATCGGTAATTTACTTGGAGCTATATTTTTATTCACCACATGATATGTGTTTTGCTTGGAGCGTCTTGTATTATTTGCATCTTTGCTTGTTAGTTTACCACAATCATCCTTGCTGTACACACCTTTTGATAGAGCCATGCATGAATTGGAATTTTTTAGAATACTCTAGTGCTTCACTTATATCTTTTTGAGCTTGATAGTTTTGCTCATAGTGCTTCACTATATCTTTTGAGCGTGATAATTTTTGCTCTAGTGCTTCACTTATATCTTTTAGAGCACGGTGGTGGATTTGTTTTAAAGAAACTATTGATCTCTCATGCTTCACTTAGATTATTTTGAGAGTCGTTAATAGCATGGTAATTTGCTTAATGTTAATATACTTGGTATTCAAGATATGTGAAACTTTCTTTTGAGTGAATTGAATACTAAGATAAGTTTGATGCTTGTTAATTGTTTTGAGATATGGAGCTGACAATATCAAAGTCGTGCTAGTTTGAGTAATTGTGAATTTGAGAAATGCTTGTGTTGAAGTTTGCAAGTCCCGTAGCATGCACGTATGTTTAAAGTTGTGTAACAAATTTGAAACATGAAGTGTACCTGGCTTGTGCATCCTTATGAGTGGCGGTCGGGGACGAGCGATGGTCTTTTCCTACCAATCTATCCTCCTAGGAGCATGCGCGTAGTACTTGATTTTTGATGACTTCTAAATTTTTGCAATAAGTATATGAGTTCTTTTGACTAATGTTGAGTCCATGGATTATACGCACTCTCACCTTTCCGCCTTTGCTAGCCTCTTCAGTACCGTGCATTGCCCTTTCTCACCTTGAGAGTTGGTGCAAACTTCGCCGGTGCATCCAAAACCCGTGATACGATACGCTCTATCACACATAAACCTCCTTATATCTTCCTCAAAACAGCACCATACCTACCTATCATGGCATTTCCATAGCCATTCCGAGATATATTGCCATGCAACTTCCATCATCATCATCATTGTCGGGGAAACTGATCCACGGACACCTATGGGACCGGCGGACCGAGCCCCTTTCGGTTCGGCGGGGGGTGGAGATCGCGCGAAGAGCGGATCGAGGCAAAGCACACGAGCAGTTTACCCAGCTTCAGAGCTCTCCAGAGAGATAATACTCCTACTGCTGCATGTCTGAGTGTATTGAGTTCTTGCTCGGGAGCGCTAAGTGCTACAGTACACACTAGCTGCTAACGAGACCTGGCGTGAGTGTTTTTCGCCTTGAACCCCCTCACGTTGCGCATGGGCCTCCTTTTATATGCTCAAGGGGTCACCGACAGGTGGCAACGCAGACAAGGGCAAAAATGGAAAGGTGTTGCGGTTGGTACAACTACCTGTACAGTGTATCCTACCTAACCCTGACGACAGGGGACAAAGGCATTAAATGCCCGTCTGTGTCGCCCAAATAGTGCAAAAAGGGACCGTCAGGGACGCCACCGCTTGCCACGATGGCAATCTTGTCAGCGCCGCTTGCCACCGCACACCGCCGGCGCACTGACAGCCTCCCGCCACGCGCTACCGAAAGGTCCGTGGTGACACGTTGGTGGATGTGCTGGAGCGTGGGTACAGAGTGGTAGCTTGCCACGGCACGCGCCTTGCCGCGGTCGTTGTCTTGTCGCGTCCGGAAGCTTGTCGCTCACCGGGCCTCGCCAGGACGCGTGGCGCATCGCGGCAAGTTCCTTGAGATGCCTCAGTTGGCCTTCTCGGCAAGCTCCTCTTGCCAGGGCCTTGTCTCCTTGGCTTGAATACTTTGTTCTTGAATGGCTCCAAAGGAACCACGGAGGACCTTGGCGGTCACCCGGCAAGCCTTGCCGCGGGGTGCTGCGACTGCCCGTGCACAAGTTCGGGACACTAGGGTACCCCTACTCTAGTACACCGACAGGAGCCCCCGGGCCTGGGCCACACACGGTGCCGAGCACTGTTGGGCCAGGCCCAAAACAGGGCACGGGCACGCGCGGCCTGGGTTACGCCGTATCTTACTCCGTATCCACCGCGCCCTCCTAGAGCGGCACGCATCGAATGCGGCGTCGTGGGAGAGATCGTGGGTGGTTTCTTTATTCGGAAAGACGGAACGTCCACCCCCTCCCTCTTTAAAAGTAGGGGAAACAGGGGTGGTTCGCCCATCTCGCCGGTTCTATTCCAATCTAAAATATCTCTGCCGCTCCCCCCTTCTTCCCAAAGCTGAAAGAGAGCAGCGCTCCGTCCCCCATCGCCACCAGCACCACCAATGCCGTCGATCTCCCCCACCACCTCCGCCATGGCTCCGAAAGCCGGCAAGGGGAAGGTCGTGAAGTCGACCGAGGCGCAGCGGCTCGCGGCGCTGCGAAAGGAGCAGGCAACCTTGATAGAGGCGGAGGTGTCCCGTCTTTCGATGAGATGGTGGATTTCGCTTTGGTGGAAGTCGACTTTGACGATCCGACTACGAGCGTGCGAGGGCGCCGCATTTAGCAATCGCTAAACCAACTCCGAGAGGTTATTGACCACGCCAGAGCACGATCAACGACCACGAGGGTCTTCTTCGCGAGCAAAGCGAAGAACAAGCAAGAAACTGAGATTGCAATCTGGATATTGCGAATATAAGATGAAAGCTTTATTGATCAAGGTGGGGTTACGTGGCGCCTTTGTGCAGTCGTTGAACACAAGCGAAATGCTGCGAAGTTGCAGCTATGGCGAACTTTTAATCTAAACAAAACCCAAAGTCTAAACGGTGCCCTAAGGGCTGTATATATGGAGGAAGAGGGGGTGAATTTCGTGGCCCTTGGTGGAAGGGCCCGAAACTAACCCTATCTCTTGTTTCCCCACACATACGGACTCTAAAAATAGCCTATACTTATGTATTTCGAAATTACATGGGCCTGGCCCAATAATAAGGTGACGCAGCACCTAGAATAGCCTCTGGACGAAATTTAAGAAGTGGCATCTTGTATATTTTGTCCAAGGCTTCATGCACTCATTATGGTGGCTTCAAAGTCCCGAAATCATCACTTGTAACTCTGGTCTTGTCCCCCTTGCGCATGCCATCATCTCCATGCTTGTTCTTGCTCCAATGTTCATCCTTCTCCAAGCTAGGCCCTTCATTTGTAAGCAAAACAAATGTATCCAATTTAGGCATCATCATATTCTCATCAACATTAGAATCATTACCAAGAAAGCGAAAGTACAGGTAATTTAGTTGGCGTCTTGTGAGCTCTAGTAATTGGTCCAAGTATGTATAGCAGCAGGGGCTGTGGGTGTAACAATGGTATTGATGTCCTCATCATCCTCCCTTCTTGAAATGAAGTCGTCCTCGACGGAAGTTCATCTTCATCACCAAATATGGCTTCAAATCTGCAATGTTAAAAGTGGAACTAACCCCAAAATCTGCAGCAGCTCAAGTTTATATGCATTATCATTTACTTTCTCCAACACCTTAAAGGGACCAGCAGCACGTGGCATTAGCTTTGATTTGCGCAAATCAGAAATCTATCCTTACGCAAATGTAACCAAACAAGATCTCCGGTGCAAACACAACATGTTTTCTACCCTTATCTCCAGCTAGTTTATATTTAGCATTCATACGCTCAATGTTTTCCTTAGTTAACTCATGCATTTTAAAATCAATTCAGCACGTTCTTTAGCATCAAAATTAACCTTCTCCGAAGATGGAAGAGGCAACAAATCAATAGGTGCACGAGGTAGGAAACCATACACAACTTCAAAAGGGCACATCTTAGTAGTAGAATGCAATGAACGATTATAAGCAAATTCAATATGAGGCAAGCATTCCTCCCACATTTTCTTATTATTCTTCAAAACAGCCCTAAGCATAGTAGACAATGTTCTATTGACTACTTCAGTTTGTCCATCAGTTTGGGGGTGACAAGTAGTACTAAGAAGCAGTTTAGTCCCCAACTTAGCCCATAAACATCTCCAAAAGTGACTAAGAAATTTAGTATCACGATCTGAAACAATAGTATTTGGCACACCATGCAAACGAATAATTTCACGAAAGAACAAATCAGCAACATTAACGGCATCATCGCTTTTATGACATGGTATAAAGTGTGCCATTTTCGAGAATCTATCCACGACAACAAATATGTTATCCCTCCCCTTCTTTGTTCTAGGTAAACCTAAGACAAAGTCCATAGATATATCCTCCCAAGGAACACTAGGTACAGGCAAAGGCATATATAAACCATGAGGATTGAGTCGTGACTTAGCTTTTTGACATGTAGTGCAGCGAGCAATAAAACGCTCAACATCCCGTCTCATCTTTGGCCAAAAGAAATGTGTAGCAAGTACGTCCTCCGTCTTCTTCACGCCAAAGTGTCCCATTAGTCCTCCTCCATGCGCCTCCTGCAACAACAAAAGACGAATGGAGCTAGCTGGAATGCAGAGCTTGTTAGCACGGAACACAAATCCATCATTAACGACAAACTTGTTCCATGTTCTTCCTTCTTTACAATTCTGCAATACATCTTTAAAATCAGCATCATGCACATATTGACCTTTGATGGTCTCCAAACCAAATATTTTGAAGTCAAGTTGTGAAAGCATAGTATAGCGACGAGACAATGCATCAGCAATAACATTTTCTTTACCCTTCTTATGTTTAATGACATAAGGGAAAGTTTCAATGAATTCAACCCATTTAGCATGTCTACGATTCAGTTTAGCTTGACTTTTAATATGTTTCAAAGATTCATGCTCGAATGTATAACAAATTCTTTGGGCCATAAATAATGTTGCCATGTTTCTAAAGTCCGAACAAGAGCATATAATTCTTTATCATAAGTAGAATAATTCAGACTAGGCCCACTCAATTTTTCGTAAAAGTACGCAACAGGTTTGCCATCTTGTAATAACACACCTCTAATCCAATTCCACTAGCATCACATTCAAGCTCAAAAGTCTTATTAAAATCAGAAGTTGGAGTAAAGGAGCATGTGTCAACTTATCTTTCAATACCGTGAAGGCTTCTTCCGTGCGATTACCCCAAACAAAAGGCACATCCTTCTTTGTAAGCTCATTGAGAGGTGCAGCAATGGTGCTGAAATCTCTCACAAAACGCCTATAGAAACCAGCGAGGCCAAGAAAACTCCTCACTTGTGTGACCGTTTTGGGCTGCGGCCAACTCTCAATAGCTTCAATCTTGGCTTTATCAACTTCAATTCCTGTGGAGTAACAACATAACCAAGAAAAGACACTCGATCGGTGCAAAAGGTGCACTTCCCAAGGTTACCAAACAAGCGTGCATCACGTGAGCAATATAAACAACACGTAAATGTTCCAAATGTTCCTCCAAAGATCTGCTATAAATCAATATGTCATCAAAGTAAACTACCACAAATCGTCCAATGAAAGCACGTAAAACTTCATTCATTAATCTCATGAAAGTACTAGGTGCATTAGTTAACCCAAAAGGCATGACTAACCACTCATATAATCCAAACTTAGTTTTAAATGCTGTTTTCCATTCATCCCCAATTTCATACGAATTTGATGGTATCCACTCACGCAAATCAACTTTGGAGAATATTATAGAGCCACTCAATTCATCAAGCATATCATCTAGCCTAGGAATAGGATGACGATAACGAATAGTAATATTATTAATGCCTCTACAATCAACACACATACGTGATGTACCATCCTTTTTCGGCACTAGAATAATAGGAACAGCACAAGGACTAAGGGATTCGCGTATATAAACTTTGTCGAGCAGCTCTTGTACTTGACGCATAATCTCCTTCGTCTCCTCTGGATTGGTACGGTATGGCGCACGGTTTGGCAGTGAAGCACCGGGAATTAAGTCAATCTAATGCTCAATCCCTCGAATAGGTGGTAATCCCGGTGGCACATCTTGTGGAAAGACGTCAGCGAACTCCTGCAAAATGTTAGTGACAGCAGGAGGCAAAGAGGAAGGCACGTCCTCGAATGAAAATAATGCCTCTTTGCACACAAAAGCATAACAAACAGATTTCCTGAAATCTAGCTCATCAATATCAGATTTGGTGGCAAATAAACATGCACTTTTCAGTTTTATTTCAGAAGCAACACTAGATGGTTTATTATTAGGCTTCATTTGTTGCTCAAATTCTTTTGCCACAATCTGATTCGCTCTTATTCTTCTCCTGTTTTGCTTTATTGGCTCTATTAATATCATCTTTCAAAATAGAATCTGGAGTCATAGGAAGCAAAGTAATATTTTTATCCTTATGAACAAGAGTATACTGATTGTTTCTACCATGATGTACAGAATTTTTATCAAATTGCCATGGTCTACCAAGTTATAAGGAACATGCTTGCATAGGTACCACATCACAATCAACATAATCAGCATATGTAGAGATACTAAGATGCACACGAACAGTACGTGTTACCTTAACCTTGCCGCTGTTATTGAACCATTGGATGTAGTAAGGATGTGGATGTGGTCTTGTGGTGAGAGAAAGCTTCTCCACCAACTCCATGCTAGCCAAGTTGTTGCAGCTCCCTCCGTCTATGATGACGCGCATGAGCGTTCCTTCACAACTCCTTGGTATGGAACAAATTGTGCCTCTGATTTTGCTCAGCTTGTGTGACCTGCACACTCAAAACACGTTGAGCAACTAAACATTCATACCGTCGGCGTCTTGAGGAGCCATGTATTGCGTCTCATGATCAGAATCATCTCCACCGTGTTCTTCACGTGTAATAAGAGCCAACGTCTCCTCATCATAGTCACTAGCGGACTCATACCCACCATCCTCAGTAGCAATCATCACACGCTGAGATTTGCATTCTCTCGTATAATGACCTCTTCCCTTACAACGATGACAAATAATATCACTGGTGTGCCCAGTTGATGCCATGGAAGAAGAAGAGCTCTGTGTAGGCCCGGCAGGTGCGCTCTTGGTAGATAGTGGAGGTTGTGCCTGCTTTCTTGTATCACGGCTGGAGGTAGCAGCTGATGGAGGTGCTGGTGTAGTGGAAGTAGAGGATGCACGCGGTGTCCATGATGAAAGTCGACCTGCAGAAAAGTTAGTTCGCGCCAATGCTTGTCGATCCTACACTTCACGTTCAGCTTTACAAGCAAGATGGAATAAACGAGTGATATTAGTATACTCCTTATACTCAAGAATGGTCTGAATCTCTCTATTTAATCCACCTATAAAACGTGCAAGCATAGCTTCATTCTCCTCAACAATACCACATCTAATCATGCCAGTTTGTAATTCCTGATAATATTCTTCTATAGAATTTTTTCCTTGTCTTAAACGCTGCAATTTTTGAAGCAATTCACATTGATAATATGGTGGAACCCAACGAGTACGCATAGCAGTTTTCAAAGCAGGCCAAGTAGCGGGAATAGGATATAATCTACAATGTTCAGACCACCATACACATGCAAAACTAGTGAAAGCACAAACAGCAGCAGCAACCCGTCTCTCCTCGGGATAATGTAAACATGTAAAACGTTGTTCAGTTTCTAACTCCCAAGTAAGATATATATCAGGAACATATCTACCCTCAAATGGTGGAATATTCAATTTCAGTTTAGTAATATGGACATCATCGCGTACCTGAGGTGGTGGTGCAGGCCTACCATTACTAATATATACCTGAGGTCGACCTGCTGGTGGTGGTGCTGGTGGCTGCACGTAGTTGTGATTTTGATCAACCCCATCCTCATAATCGCCGGCATACTCATCATCCTCCTCGGTACCAGCAGCAGCAGCAGTAGGAGCCAAAGAAGCACCAACAGCGATGAGCAATGCCGCACCAGAATTTTGTCTGGCTCAATAGGAACACGCTGAGCTCGTCCATACTGATTCGGAAGGGGGCGTAGTTGTTGTTGTTGCAGAGGTGCGATAGGTGCAGCCGGCGGTGGTTGTGGAAAACGCGCAAGCAATTCATTAAACTTTCTATCAAGCTTTGTTTCAAACGTCTTCTCAATGCCATCTATCTTCTCCATGGCCTCGTCAAATCTGTTTAGCACATCTTGCACCTGTCCACTCATCATTTGCTGAAATTTATCATGTAGCTGTTTGTTCGTCAGGTTCTCCCAATCAGTCTCATCGACTTGTGATCCTACCATGGTTAGCAGCAAATAGAAACACACAAGAATATGATCCTACAGACTACTAAGAAGTGGTGGTGGTGTATCACAAACCCGTCAAGCAAATCTCAAATTCTTACAAGTTCTTACCCAGCAGCAGGTGGTGATCGGCAACCGTTGTAGTCAAAACTCTCAAAGCTTGGATATAGCGATTACGGGGAGAATCAAGCGCACGACGTAGATGTATGTGGAGCTGGGAAGGCTTACAATATGGTAGCAAAAAGGTCAAGAATAATCAATTCAGAGATGCAAAGTTGAATAAACGCTCAACGACGGTACTGTGCTGGTCCTAGGCTAGACCGTGCTAGAGATGCGAGCCTAGAACACTAACAAAATCACGGCGCTGCACGTAAACAAGGAAGAGTACACTCTGAGAAAAAAAATTCGATCCTTTTTTTGCGCTGCTCTTTTTTTTCGCTCCTTTTTTTGCGAAAAATCACTATAATGGCGAGTGTCTCAAAACTCTTCCCAGGTCAAACTGACAGGATGGGCACGAAATTTTTTCGACCATTTTTTCGATTGCTGGACCCAAAAACTGAAGCAGGTCAAAAAACTTTCTATAACGGCGACTGTCTCAATACGCTTAGAAACACCTAAAAATAGGATAGCCAGAAATTTTTTTGTCAAGTGCGTTTTTGGAAAATTTTGGGCCTAAACGGAGGGTGGTTTCTGGACTCTTTTTTTTGGAAACCAACCTCTTCTACGGACGGCAAAAGATTGCTGGAATCCGAAACCTACTTAGACAAGGAAACACGAATCGGAAATTAGATGGATCCCGAAAACAAACCTAATATGCAAGGAACTCGGATTGGTGGTGGATATATGGTGGTAGGATATGGCAGCGGTGGTGGTATATGATGGCGGATTCGAAGCGGTGGCGGATAAGCGGTGGTGGTAGATGGCAGGGGCGATGATGATGGTGCGGCGGCGGCGTGACAACTTATGACCAGAACTCGAAACTCTAAAAGACTAGACTCTAAGACCAGCAACTAGACACGATGATGCAACCGCAAATTCAACAACGCAAATCTGTAAAAGAATATGCAAAGGCTCGATTGGTTCGGATATGATGAACTAACCTAATTTTTTCGGCTTTTTCGTGGACTGTAGGTATGAAGAACAGACTCGATCTAAACTACGAAAAACTGTAAAATCTCACCGAGCAACACGGAAATCTGATACCACTTGATAGAGGCGGAGGTGTCCGTCTTCGATGAGATGGTGGATTTCGCTTTGGTGGAAGTCGACTTTGACGATCCGACTACGACGGCGGCGAGGGCGTCTACTTAGAAATCGCTAAACCAACTCCGAGAGGTTATTGACCACGCGAACACGATCAACGACCACGAGGGTCTGCTTCCTGCGAGCAAGCGAAGAACAAGCAAGAAACTGAGATTGCAATCTGGATATTGCGAATATAAGATGAAAGCTTTATTGATCAAGGTGGGGTTCTGTGGACGCCTTTGTGCGGTCATTGAACACAAAGCGAAACGCTGTGAAGTTGCAGCTATGGCGAACTTTTAATCTAAACAAAACCCAAAGTCTAAGCGGTGCCCTAAGGGCTGTATATATGGAGGAAGAGGGGTGAATTTCGTGTCCCTTGGTGGAAGGGTCCAAACTAACCCTATCTCTTGTTTCCCACACATACGGACTCTAAAATAGCCTATACTTATGTATTTCGAAATTACATGGGCTGGCCCAATAATAAGGTGTGAGCACCTAGAATAGCCTCTGGACGAAATTTATGAAGTGGCATCTTGTATATTTCGTCCAAGGCTTCATGCACTCATTATGGTGGCTTCAAAGTCCTGAAATCATCACTTGTAACTCCATTCTTGTCCCCCTTGCGCATGACATCATCTCCATGCTTGTTCTTGCTCCAATGTTCATCCTTCTCCAAGCTAGGCCCTTCATTTGTAAGCAAAACAAATGTATCCAATTTAGGCAGCATCATATTCTCATGAACATTAGAATCATTACCAAGAAACGAAAGTACCTGGTAATTTAGTTGGCGTGCGCGAGCTCTAGTAATTGGTCCAGTATGTATAGCAGCAGGGGCTGTGGGTGTAACAATGGTATTGATGTCCTCATCAAACCTTCCCCCCCCCCCAAGCTCGCCGTGAAGGAGCTGAGGGAGTATTACTACCTCTTCTGGTCGACGGAGACGCGAGCGCATCCTCGCACGAAGGTACTTTCAGCCGCCGCTTCGGAACTGGCTCCGAATGGATATCCCTTCTTCACGTTGTTCTTCTACTGCGGGCTCTGCCCGCCTTTCTCTGAGTTTTTCTGTGACATTATGAACACCTACGGGTTCCGCCTCCTTGACTTCACCCCCAATGCCGTTCTGACCATGGCAGTTTTCACACATCTCTGCAAAAACTTTGTCGGAGTCTATCCAAGTGTAGCTCTTTTTCGCCACTTCTTTATGCCCCGAGTTGAGAGAGGGGAGCCTTTATCCGGCGGAATCGCCTGGATCTCGAGAGCTGGCAAGAAGGAAGCTTATCTGGAGGGAGAACTCCGCGGCAAGTGGGAGGAATGGAGAGCAGATTGGTGCTGGATTGTCGAGGAGAACCCGCAGCCGTTTACCGCCCAACTCCAAGCCCCAGTAGCGCGTGGCAACGATTGGAGCAACGTGGCCCCGGAAGATGATAGGCTGAAGATTGCCGTCACCCGGATCCAACGCCTCAGGTTGGCCGGGCTCACTGTAGGCGCCGTTGGCGCGTATTTTCTTCGCCGCCGCATCGCCCCCCTGCAGGAGAGGAGGAGACCCGCCTGGGAGTTCCAGAATGCGGCGGATATCATGAGGCTGCGCCCGGGCCTCAACTTCAACTTCACTGTTCTGGAACTGGACGCGATGCTCCAGGAACTGTTCAAGCACGACCCTCAACATCCCGAAGTGTTCAGGTTGCCGAAGGGTGTCGTTCCGCTGTGCAACAACTCCTCGCTCGACCGCATCCGTGCAATGATGCCGCTGTGCGATTCGCATGGAATTGTCCCAACTTGGCAAGAGCCTGCAGACGATGTCGTGCAGGAGTTCTTTGACGGCTTGGTAGAAGTGCTGGTCCGCTCCGATGAACAGAAAAGCCTTACCCGCGACACCACTGATGCGGAGATGCAGCGCATCGCCACTAGGCTGGAAGAGGCGGCGGCAGCCGCTGCCGCGGGCGAGTTTGGTTTCACCGTGGAGGAGGCAGAGGCAGCAGAGGCAGCAAGCCTTGCCTAGCGAGAGGAGCTTGCCGGCGAGGGAGAGCTTGCCGGGCCTGAAGCCAAGTCGAGTGAGCCCGCCGAGGGTGCGAGCGGCTCGATGAAGACCAACTCCTCTTCCTCCTCATCTTCAGACAGCTCGCCGCAAGCAGAGCCCCCAGCTCCACCAAGAAGGCGTCTCCAAGGCGGGGGCGTGGCGGGCGGCAGGCGAGTCAACAGCCGCCGCGCGCGCGCGACACGCTCCACCGTGGCAAGCTTGTTGCAGCTGGAGCACCTCACGCCCTTCTGGCAACTAGGCGGGTCCTCCGGACCACCGCTTCTGCTCCTGCCGCTCCTCATGCCGCGGCGGCGGCCGGAGCTGGGCCGTCTCAGACCTCCGCCACTACCCCCGCCAAGCGGCTAAGGGAATCTACTCCTCCGCCTCATCGCGCCGGAGGTGAGCCCGACTTCGACCTCTCCGCGCTCAGCTCCGACGAGGAAGAAGAAGAGTAAGATTCTTTGTTGTACTTGTAGTTCTTCAATTCTTGCTGTTTTGTCTTGTATCTGATTTGCTTTACTCCAAACCCATTCCTTTTCAGGACTCTGGCCCAGAGAGAGGCGAAGAGAGCCAAGGTCCCGATGATTGTCATCGAGGATTTAACCCACCATGACAATGGGGTGTGTCGAGACCACCTTGCCGGACCGGCAACTATTCTAAAGCAGCCCCAGCGCAGCCCCAGCGTAAGTATATGGTTTACTTCCGCTGTTAGGTGCGCAAGGGTGCTCTTTCTTTGCTGACATCGACTATTGGTTTGTGTAGGAGCAGAGCAGCCTCACCAGGAGCGCCCGGAAGCTGCCCCCGACATGCCATCTGCTTCGACTACACCGCCAAGGGAGGGTTCCCCGGCAAGGGAGCATTCTCCGGCAAGGGAGAATTTTCCGGTAAGGGAGAAGTCTCCGGCAAGGGAGAGTTCTCCGGCAAGGGACAGCACCAGCGACCCCCTGGTGGCGGAGACCATGACTGTAGAACCTAGTACAGGTAATCCTTTTGCTTGAAAACTTCCCTTGGGTTCTTCTTCTTCTGATTTTCTTTTTGGATATTTGCTTGACTTTTCTCCCTTTTCCGGTTGTCAGATCCCTCTCCCACGGAGCCGATGGAGACCGAGGTCGCCGGCGAGGAGAACGCGCGCGGCAATACCGATGATGCCGCTGCCACCGAAGAAGCAGCTGGCATTGATGATCCCGCCGGCGAAGAGGCCGCCAAAGCTGCCGCCGCAAAGGCTGGCGAGGGGTCTGGCGATCGCACTGACGGCCCCGAGGCCGCAGGAGCGCCAGGTGCTACGCCGACCGCCGATCCCTCCGCCGTTGCCGCAGCGTCAGGCTCCGAAGAGCCCCAGCCCGGTGCCTATTTGAAGGCCGGCAATGGCGTCTTCATCAAGCTCCCCTGGGCGTCAAGCTCTAGGGCGCCGGTCGAAGGAGAAATCTTTGATGGAGAGGTGCTCGCCTCCGCTGGGCTGACGCTGGTTGATGCGCCGAGCAGCAGCAGCGGCAAGTCTGAGGAGGAGCGGCTGCTGCGGAAGCTGGTGTCGCTCTACCGCGCTCGACAGGCCAAGCTGGAATCCTGGGAAGCGCTTGCCGCGAAGGCGGGAGTGGACATCAAGAAGCGCGCGGAGGAGCTCCGGGGTCTTAACCAGGAAGCTCTCCGGTCCCTGGCAGAGAAGCGGGAGCAACTTGCCGAGGAGCGAAAAGCCTTCCTCCTCGAGAAGGCTGAAGTTGAAGAGCAACAGCGGCTTGCCGCCGAGAATCTGTCTGCGCGGGAGGGCGAGTTGGTGCAGCGGAAGGTCAACCTTGACAGCCACGAGGAGGAGCTTGCTGCACGCGAGCAAACATTCGACGGGGCTCTCAAGGAAGCAGAGGATGCTGCCGCAGCTACCGAGGCCGCCCAGAAGGAGCTGGAGACGAAAGTGGCGCAGCTGGAGGCTGATCTCAAGGCGAGCGGTGAAGAGCTTGCCGCGCTCAAGCGTGAGCGCGAGAAGGATGCCTACACCTATGGCGAGCTGCAGGGTCGTTTCGCCGAGAAGAGCAAGGAGCTTAGCGCCGCAAAGGACTCCAACATAGATCTTGAGTTGAAGCTGACTACTTTGACCAAGACGCTGGACGGCGCTAGGGAGCACGAGGTGGCCTTGAAGGAGAAGATCAAGGCCGACGAGGCGCTGCTGGCAATCTTCTTGCCGCCTGAACACTTTTAGGGAGAATGTGGAGCACTGGACGGAGGGTCTCGTGGATGTTGTCGCATCCATCGACAGGGAGCTGGCGCAGCTGGGGATGGAGGATCTCGGGTATTCCTCCAATGAGAACCTCCAACCCAGTGCCAAGCTCAGCTTGTTCTTGAGGCGTGGCGGGCCCTCCAGCGACTCTGGAGAGGATCCCAGCAGTTGGTGACGAGTCGTGCAAGATCTGCAGGAGCTCTTCAAAAGGTGTTGGTGAAGGTGGCCTTCCGCAACCCAGGCCTCAACCTCACTGGCGTCCTCGGGACCTTGCCGCGGATGCTGATCTGAAGCGCTCAAGACCCTTGTCGCACCCATTGTGGACAAGGTGGCGGGATCAAGAGGGTTGAGGCGATCGCATAGATTAGGCCGCCCATTTCTCCTTTTCTTGTCGCTGCTGGTCATGTTATGAGAACAATCTGTTAGAGCTGCGACAAGCTATCTTGTAATATAACTCTATTTTGGGTAGCGATTGCCATGTTATTTCCTTTACTTGATTCCTTCCTTTGTATGTTTTGCCCTCGCTTTTAGGGAACTTGTCGTATGAGCACCTTAGCCATGGCGCTGAGTCTGGGACATTCAGAGCCTGCTTTGGCGGTGCCGCTACCAACAAAAACCTTGTTGCAACTAGTCGCAGCTCACTTAAGTTGTTGAGCGGACTCGAAACAAAGTAAGGGCGCAACTAGCTACGAGTTGGTTCCTCCGCGCACAGGTTTTCCATACAAAGCACGATCGTTCGAGGAAGATAACTTAAAAATTTTAAAACTGATTACTCAAACTTTGGCAACTTAGCTTTACTGTCGTTTGCTTCCTTGTAAAGCGAAACTTTCTTGAACGACGCCTGGTCCACACCATTATCTTCTCCTTTCCCCCCGGTAAACTTGTGGGCGAGGAAACTTCCTTTCTTTGAGAAAAAAGAAAGAAGAGAAAATAAAGATATGGAACCTTCCGGCTCGTTATTGCTTACCGGGGGTAGGCGCTGCACAAAGTGTCAGATAACACATGCAAAAAATAGAAAGCATGAAATTGACAAGATATGCGGAGCACATGTGCTTTACTTATGCACGGGGTCTGCGCTTGACTTTGTACAAAGGATTACATGCAACAGCGGCAAGACTTGTACAAAAGGTGGTTGCGGAACAGTTACAGCAACCGCGCTTCTGAGTAAAACTTATGAAGATGCTCAATGTTCCAGGAGTTGCTCACGGAATGCCATCTTGGTCTCAAAGCGGACAGCGCCGAGCCTAGTGACTCGTTTCACCCGGTGAGGCCTTCCCACCAGCGTCAACTTGTTGGAATTCTTGGCGGACTGAACGCGCCGAAGAACAAGGTCGCCTTCCTCGAGACTTCTGGCATTAACTTTGCGGCTATGGTAGCGGCGCAAAGCTTGTTGGTATCGAGCAGCTCGTACAGCGGCCTGAAGACGGTCCTCCTCAAGGAGCAGCGCGTCATCTTGTCGTAGCTGCTCTTGCTCAAGCTCATCATAAGCGAGCACTCGAGGTGACCCGTATACAAGTTCCGTGGGGAGAACTGCCTCTGCTCCATAGACTAGAGCGAAAGGTGTCTGGCCAGTGGCTCGATTTGGCGTCGTCCTGATCGACCAAAGAACCACCGGCAGCTCCTCAATCCAGTTCTTTCCGTACTTGTGCAGCCTGTTGAAAGTCCTGCTCTTGAGCCCGCGCAGCACTTCAGCATTTGCCCTCTCCGCTTGACCGTTGCTTCTCGGGTGGGCAGCGGTTAAGCAGAACCTTGGCGCCAAGATCTTGGGCGTCTTGCATGAAGGTGCGGCTCGTGAATTGCGTGCCGTTGTCGGTGATGATCTGTTAGGGATCCGGCGGCAAACAATCTACCTAAAGAACTTGATTTCTTGTTGTCTTGTCACCTTCCTCCTCTGCTTCCACTTCCGCCACTTTGTGAACTTGTCGATTGCAATGTACAAGTACTCAAAGCCCCGACGGCTTTCGGGGAAAGGGGCCGAGGATGTCGAGCCCTGGACCAAAAATGGCGGGATAAAGGGATCATCAGGAGAGACTGAGTGGCTGGTGTATCTGCTTGGAATGGAACTGGCACGCTTCACACTTGGTTACTTGTTGTAACGCCCTCGATGCGGCTATATCTCCCACGTGTCGAAGCACGACTTAGAGGCATAACCGCATTGAAAGCAATGTCGCAAGTGAGGTAATCTTCACACAACCCATATAATACATAAGGGAAAAAGATACATAGTTGGCTTACAATCGCCACTTCACACAAATACATGAATAAAGCATTACATCATCCAGATACAATCAAGGTCCGACTACGGAACCAAAATAAAAGAAGAACCCCAAATCGATAAAGGTCCCGATCGACCCCAAGCTGGGCTCCACTCTTGATCAACTAGAACAAAACAACACAAAGGGCAAGATCTTCATCGAGCTCCTCCTTGAGCTTGATTAAATCACACCTTTCATTAACATAGGCACCGCAAACTGGTTTTGGAAGTATCCGGTGAGCCACGAGGACTCAACAATCTCGCACCCGCGAGATCAAGACTATTAAGCTTATGGGTAAGGTAAAGGCATGAGGTGGAGCTGCAGCAAGCGACTAGCATATATGGTGGTTAACATATGCAAATGAGAGCGAGAAGAGAAGGCAAAGCACGGTCGATAAAAGTATGATCAAGAAGTGATCCTATAGCAACCTCGTCAAGCATAACTCCAACACCATGTTCACTTCCGGACTCCGCGGAAAGAGACCATCAGTTACACACGGTTGATGTATTTTAATTAAGGTCAACTTGGTCTTCTACAACCGGACGTTAACAAATTCCCATCTGCCACATAACATGGGCACGGCTTTGAAAGTTCAAATCCCTACTGGGGTGTCCCAACTTAGCCCATGACAAGCTCTCACGGTCAGCGGAGGAATAGACCTCCACCCAAGACACTCCGATCGGACTCGGTATCCGGTACAACAAGACATTTCGACGGGGTAAAACTAAACCAGCAACACCGCCCGAATGTGCCGACAAATCCCGATAGGAGCTGCACATATCTCTTTCTCGGGCACACTCGGATGAGACTAGCTACGAGTAAAACCAACCCTCAAGTTTCCCGAGGTGGCCCCTGCAGTCAGCTCGGTTCGGACCAACACTCGGAGGAGCACTTTCGCCGGGGGTTAAAATAAAGATGACCCTTGAGTCTGCAGAACCCAAGGGAAAAAAAGGGGCTAGGTGAGGCAAATGGTAAAACCAAGGTTGGGCATTCTTGGAGGAGCTTTACTTAAAGCGAAGCTGTCAAGGGGTTCCCATTATAGCCCAACGTGTAAGGAGCATAAAATCCGGGAACATAACACCGATATGGCGGAAACTAGAGGCGGCAAGAGTGGAACAAATCACTAGGCATAAGGCTGAGCCTTCCACCCTTTACCAAGTATATAGATGCATTAATTAAATAAGATATATTGTGATATCCCAACAAGTAAACATGTTCCAACAAGGAACAACATCTCCATGTTCAACAAGGAACAACCTTCAATCTTCACTGCAACTAACAACGCTATAAGAGGGCTGAGCAAAGCGGTAACATAGCCAAACAACGGTTTGCATAGGAAAGGTGTCAAAGGTTAGGGGTTTGACATGGCAATTTGGGAGGCTGACAAGCAAATGGTAGGCATCGCAGCATTGGCATAGCAAAAAGCGAGCAAACTAGCATAGCAAAGATAGTAGTGATTTCGAGGGTATGATCATCTTGCGCAAGGTTCTCGAGTTGTCGAAGACTTGATCCTCGAGAGGCGTTCTCAACAGGTTCCTCGTTCACGTACTCGTCTCGGCTCTACCCAAAGCAAGAACACAAGCGGCGGAACCACAATCAAACAAGGAACAATGCACAAGCAATATGATGCAATACATGACATGCTATGCGAGATGTGATATGCAATGCATATCTATGCTCGGAAGGAACATGATGAACGGGCATCAACTTGGCAAACCAAGTATGCCGCTGGAAAGATGGGATGATTTGGGTGAAATCGATATAAAGATCACCGAATCGGATGCACGGTTTGCAAATGACAAGCAAAACAAGAATGATGCAAATCTGCGTTTAATGACCCGATGCTACTTAGCAAGCAACAAGAAACTATGCTACAGCACCCCACCATAAAAACAAAGCATATGGCAGCGAACTACAGGAGATGCTTAACAAAAGAGGAACACTGAGCTACGGCTAAATCACATCATAACATGTTCAAACAAGCATGGTGAAAGTGCTAAAATATCAGGTTCACAGACTTAGTGAAATTACTAACATGCCAGGAATTAACATCAGGAAGGCATGTTTAGAGCAAGCAAACAACATGCTACAGGAACTTATAATAGCAAAACAAGGCATGACATGATTCTACTCAAAGCATATATCAATAGTCCCTTACTGACCATAAGCCAAAAAGGACCTTAAGAAATGATGGCACCCATGTAAACATAGCAAGTTTTATTACAGATTTCAGACTTAGCAGAAAAACTGGGCATGGCAAAAACAGATAACGAGTAGGCATGTTCGTGAGCTCGATGCACTCAATACAGAGCAATACATGGCATGGCAAGGCAACCAACAGTAAGAAGGCATGATTATGAAGCTAAGCATGGTAAGAGCAAGGTCATAGCATACACGGATCAACTACAACGACCTCGTGAAAATTAAATCTCATGCAAACAATCTGCCAGGAAACATTTCAAGCAAAAGTAGAGCACGAAAATGACATGCTAGACTACTCCATAAATACCAACAAAGGCATGGATGGATAAAGCACATCCATATGATCAAAACACCCTTACTGATCATGCTCAAAAAGGCCATAGATCTCTCTGTAACAACATGAACATATGGCATAAAAATAACAGCAGGACAAGACTTAGTGAAATCACTAAGTTCCTGAAATCAGCAACATCATCATCCCTACTTTGCATGCTTGTTCTAGTCAACACATAACTCAAAAAAATGCAAGGCAAACACCCCTGGAAAGATGGCATGGCAATGTTCAACTCACATGTAGGACTCAAGTTCATAAGGTGCACACATAATTCATGGCAAAAATGACAAAAGAGCTCGAGCTGATAAGATTCTGAAACTAACGATCTGAAGCCTTCTTCCAATAGCATTTCGGGCATCAAGATGAGCTCAAATGCAAATGATGCAATGGAACGAAATGATGTACTCGTCGAGACGAACAATTTGACATATTATACGCGTGAAACGGAGCTACGGATGCAGAGATGTGATGCGATGAATATGGCATGAAAATGTATGAAAACAGGGACTTGGGCGTTTCTACGAGGGGAAAGTCAACCCAGCGATTTCGAGGTTCGCCGGGCATCGCGGAGAATGGGCGGGGCGGCGGATCTGGCGGATCCGGGCTGGGAGGTTACCTCGGCGGATCTCGCCGGATCCGCGTGGGGCAGCGAGAGAGGCTTGAGGCGGAGGCGAAGGCGGCGACGGGCGGCGGGCATGGCAGGCGCCGGCCAGGGAAGCTGGTCAGGCTTCCCTTGGTGGCGGAGCTCGACGGAGGACGGCGGCGGGCGGCGGTCGAGTCAGCCGAGCTTGAGGCGCCGGAGGAGGCGGGGAAGCGGCCATGGGCGCGGGCAGCAGGGCGTGAGGCGGCGGCGAGGCACGCTGGCAGTGGTGAGGCTTCGCCCGCGGCGAAGCGGACAGGCGTGGGGCAGGGAGGCTGGCGCAGCCGGGCGCAGCGGATGGGCCATGGGCTGGAGCGGGCAGCGGGCCGACGGCGAAGCGGCGGCGGCTGCCACGTGGTGGACGGCGATTCGCCGCGCGCGGCTGGACATGTCCGCTCCGTCCGGACGTGTCCGCGGCGTGAGAGGAGCGAGGCTAGGGTTTGAGGGTTTGGACCGAAATTTGGAGGAGAGGCTAATTTATAGGTAGAGGAGCTAGGAGAGTCCAAATGAGGAGCGGTTTTTGCCACGCGATCGTGATCAAACGACCGAGAGCATGGAGGGGAGTTTGGTGGGTTTTGGGCCACTTTGGAAGGGGTGTTGGGCTGCAAACAAAAGAGGGTTTTGCGGTTACCGGTTAACCGTTGGAGTACCAAACGACCTCCAAATGGCACGAAACTTGACAAAGCGGACTACGGTGCTATACCAAGGCCGCTTGGCAAACCTCGGCCATTCGAGAAAGTTTAATACCCGCACACAACAAAAGATAAAAGGGGACGCCGGGGAACATAGGAGTGCCGGATTGCAAAACGGACAACGGGGAAAAGGCTCGGATGCATGAGACGAACACGTATGCAAAATGAAATGCACATGATGACATGATATGAAATGAATATGATGACATGGCAAATGCAACACGTGAGCAAATGACATGGCAACGACGGCGAATAACTGGCAGACACCTGGCGCATCGGATCCGGGGCGTTACAACACTCCACCACTACGAGAGGATCTCGTCCCGAGATCTAGGATGGCACCGGAGGGAAAAGGAAGAGGTAGATAAGAGGTAAACTAAGTTGCTTCTTCGGCAAACGAGTGAAACCACGGACCTTGGGAGGTTGAGCAATTTAAAAGAAAGAGTACAACAGAGATGAACGAGATTGCAAACAATCCGGTAGAAAAGAGGAACAAGGAGCATTACGAGGACTTGAAGGTTGCAAAGACATTAATCAAGAGTTTAATGGACAAGATAGATTTCGAAACCACTCCGGTTAAAACAAGATGAGAGGGGAAGAATTCGGGCAGCACTCCGGTTGAAAGAAGAAGGAAAACTTGATAAGATGAAAAGCATTTGAAGAGGTGACACAACACTCCGGTTAAATGGATAAGCAAGAAAAGAACACGATCCTCACAATTCGAGATGATGAGTGAAAAGAGCAACATCACAATGCCTTCGGAAGAAAGAATAGAAGATAAGTCATAGGAATAATAGAATGAAGGAGAAAATGCCAACTTCTGCCCCAAATGAGCTTGGAAAGCATCCTTGCAAATAAGAATTGAACGGAGTTGTCGGAAAATCAACAACGAGAAACACAAGCTTGTTGTGGGCTTATGGAAAACATCTCGAGACTATGAGGTGACAACCGGCCACAAATGGTAACCATTGATTGCTTGAGATTAATGAAGAGATGAAAGCTTGTTCCATCAAGATGGAAAAGAGATAACTTGGGTCATTAGTAAGCACCAAAATAGCAACATTCCTTAGGGAAGGCTTTAGGTGAAATCTATACCAAGATAACTCCAAAGAAGAGATTGGTGGATTTAAAATACCTCATTCTTGACAACATGTGAATCATGGAACATAAATGGAAATTGTCAAGAATGATATAACACCACCTCAAAAGATAAGGTAGAAAGAATTGCACTTTGGAATGCAAGACGAAGAATACTTGAGCTTCTCAAAACAAAACAAGTGTTGGGCACCCTGTTTATTTAGAGTAAAGCTTGGCGGATCATAACTTCGAGAGAAATCTTGAAGAACAAATAAAGAATGAAAAGAATCCTTGACGAACCATCATGTAGAGCCTCCATGAAGAACTACGGTAATAGAAGGATGATGAAAAGAAAGAGAAGTTGAAAACACAGGGTGAATCCTTGCAATGATTTAGATGGAGCTTCGCGACGAGATAATTGAGAGAGCTTGGAACTCCGAAAAGAAAAGATGAAGCATCTCGGACCGAGAATGTGATATGATGAACAAACTCCGGAAAGAAGAGATGAACAACTTAGAACTGAGAAATTGATACCATTACGAACTCCGGAAGAATGAATCAATCACTTGGATGAAACAAGAACAAGAATTATGTTATGCGTATCCTTCACCAATTAAATTGATGACAATCAATGGATTTGGCATACTACTTATTCTCTTAGAAAGGATTAAGAGAGATATGGCGTAAACTTGAGAAGGTCTTCAATGAACCACCGGTAGGATTGGAACAACAAATGAATTGATATGATGAACAAGGAAGAGGGATCTTGAAAGAACCACCGCAAGAATTGAAAATGAACGTAGCGAAGGCACAATTCACCGGGAAGAATTGGAAAACGAATGAAGATACTAGAGGGGATTTAGATACCTGAGAACGAAGAGATCACGAACAGATTAGAGTATATTTGAATGATGCACTGGTAAGATTTAGAGAATGATAGCTACTTTGAGACCCATTTAATTATGACATGATGGCCTTGGAGGAAAGAAATGGAAACAACTCATGAAATGCTCGGGTAGGAAGAAAAGAATTATCACAATCAAAACAATTATGAGGATAGCATGAAGCTAGAACCATGAATATTCAAGAGAATGGACCAAGATTTAAGAGAAATCCTTCTTGGTCTTCAAATGATGAGAATGACAACGAGAAGCATCACCAAGAATTATTGAGGCACACGGAAGAATCAAAAGCGAAGAGGTTGAGCCAACTATGAAAAGAATTTGAAAGATCTTGGAGAAAAGCATATGACTGATGATAACTCATTCTTACGTCAAACCTGGAGAAGAATTTAGGATAGCTCTGGGAAAATAGAAGAGTCAGGTAAGATCCTGGAAAAAGACCTGTGGGTTAGGGCCCACTCAAAAGAACACCGTTGAAAATGATTTAAAAGAGATGTTGCACCGGTTGAATTAAATGACTTGAATGAGATAACAACCTCAAAATAACTTGAACGGATAGAGAATGTAAACACGGATCTTCCGAGATATCTTCAACACTCCGGAACAAATGAATAGGAAGAAGTGAATGATTAAGAGGTGCATCGGTATGAGAAAGCGTTAGAACGAGGAAAGGAATATGATGAATATCGAAAGCTTGAATAGGATCCACCGGATAAGAAACAACAATGAAGGATGATGAACTTGAAAGCTCGTGAGCATCTTCACGAGGGATCATCGGATCAGAACATCGAAAGAAAAGAATGAAGAGACTTCACATGAATAAATGGATACTTGATTAAGAAATCTGTGTCCTTGAAGAAAAAGGGTGGGAGGGCGGGAAAAACAAAGGCAACTTGGAGACGGATGAAACAAACACCGTTGAGAAAACTTAGAAATGATCTTGAGGATGGGAAAAATGATGGGATCCGCTTGAAGAGAAGCACACCGATTGGAAAGGAGTTGACATGACAATCTCGATTGTCGAGAAGGATTGGTATTCACATCGGAGTATGAGAACACCATTTCGGAAAGGTATGGAATCAACACTTGGCATTGAAGCAACTCGAATACCACAAATAACACAAAACAAAGGATTTGGCTTGTAGAATAAGCCGGAACAAACATATGATAGAGATTTCGTCCGAAGTTTTCGTGGTGGGGCCTACACGGGCTCAATCGTACAGCACCATCATGTACAAGGCAGTGCACATGACATACGAAGCGTCCCCGAGTCGGCATAGCCAAGGACTCTTTAAGACACAACGAGACCACTGTAAAACCAACCGTGAATAGGCGGACCACTAGACGTCGAACCCCAATTTCATATCATACATCCGTCGAAAAGATATCCTAAGAGCTACTTGAATTCCCACCTATGAAACTCCGAAACTTTCGGTTATGCAATCTGGTGTTGGGGATACAGGGAGCAATATATCTCACCCAAACTAACAATCCCTACATCCATTTGTATCCATCATCAACACATAACCAAGAAACCTTCGAAATCGTGTACCGCAACCTTGAAAAGCATCCGTTATCGAGTCATGGCAATACTCCGTACTCACCTCGATCTTTGGGTTAGCGGGGTTATCTCACCAACAAGCGCATAAAAGAGATTTTCGATGTCGGCGTACTAAACTCGGTATTCCAGAACTGCAGCGATAAAATTATGGCGACAACACCTCGGATCTCAACTCCCCGGGACACTGCCACAACCCTTAAATGTCAGGAGGCAACCAAGACAATGTTGACATCATAAAACCATCGGAACGATTCTAAGATACCCGCGTGATCCTAAAATTTTTTTTAGTGAAATTTGAGAAGAGAAGAGTCAAAACTCTCGTCGGGATACCTCACCGGAAGGTCGAAGGACTGGGAGTAAAAAGAATTCCTAAACTCTCCGATATATATAATCCTAAGTGACTCAAAACATTTTTCTAGACACAACTCGCCACTACAAGCGATCAGCGGTGGGGCTCCTAAGGTCGGAGAAGGCTCGATTACCAACATAGCGCCCTCGATGCGGCTATATCTCCCACGTGTCGAAGCACGACTTAGAGGCATAACCGCATTGAAAGCAATGTCGCAAGTGAGGTAATCTTCACACAACCCATATAATACATAAGGGAAAAAGATACATAGTTGGCTTACAATCGCCACTTCACACAAATACATGAATAAAGCATTACATCATCCAGATACAATCAAGGTCCGACTACGGAACCAAAATAAAAGAAGAACCCCAAATCGATAAAGGTCCCGATCGACCCCAACCTGGGCTCCACTCTTGATCAACTAGAACAAAACAACACAAAGGGCAAGATCTTCACGAGCTCCTCCTTGAGCTTGATTGCGTCACTGCTTTCGGTAACATAGGCACCGCAAACTGGTTTTGGAAGTATCCGTGAGCCACGAGGACTCAACAATCTCGCACCATGAGATCAAGACTATTAAGCTTATGGGTAAGGTAAAGGCATGAGGTGGAGCTGCAGCAAGCGACTAGCATATATGGTGGTTAACATACATAAATGAGACCGAGAAGAGAAGGCAAAGCACGGTCGATAAAAGTATGATCAAGAAGTGATCTATAGCAACCTCGTCAAGCATAACTCCAACACAGTGTTCACTTCCGGACTCACCGAAAGAGACCATCACGGTTACACACACGGTTGATGTATTTTAATTAAGGTCAACTTGGTCTTCTACAACCGGACGTTAACAAATTCCCATCTGCCACATAACCGGGCACGGCTTTCGAAAGTTCAAATCCTGCAGGGTGTCCCAACAGCCCTTGACAAGCTCTCACGGTCAGCGGAGGAATAGACCTCCACCCAAGACACTCCGATCGACTCGGTATCCGGTACAACAAGACATTTCGACAGGTAAAACTAAACCATCAACACCGCCCGAATGTGCCGACAAATCCCGATAGGAGCTGCACATATCTCTTTCTCGTGGCACACTCGGATGAGACTAGCTACGAGTAAAACCAACCCACAAGTTTCCACGAGGTGGCCCCAGTCAGCTCGGTTCGGACCAACACTCGGAGGAGCACCGCCCGAGGGGTTAAAATAAAGATGACCCTTGAGTCTGCAGAACCCAAGGAAAAAAAAGGGCTAGGTGAGGCAAATGGTAAAACCAAGGTTGGGCATTCTTTGGAGGAGCTTTACTTAAGGCGAATCGTCAAGGGGTTCCCATTATAGCCCAACCATGTAAGGAACGCAAAATCCGGGAACATAACACCGATATGACGGAAACTAGGGCGGCAAGAGTGGAACAAATCACCAGGCATAAGGCCGAGCCTTCCACCCTTTACCAAGTATATAGATGCATTAATTAAATAAGATATATTGTGATATCCCAACAAGTAAACATGTTCCAACAAGGAACAACCTTCAATCTTCACCTGCAACTAACAACGCTATAAGAGGGGCTGAGCAAAGCGGTAACATAGCCAAACAACGGTTTGCATAGGAAAGGTGTCAAAGGTTAGGGGTTTGACTTGGCAATTTGGGAGGCTGACAAGCAAATGGTAGGCATCGCAGCATTGGCATAGCAAAAGAGCGAGCAAACTAGCATAGCAAAGATAGTAGTGATTTCGAGGGTATGATCATCTTGCCTGCAAAGTTCTCAGAGTTGTCGAAGACTTGATCCTCGTAGGCGTTCTCAACAGGTTCCTCGTTCACGTACTCGTCTCCCGGCTCTACCCAAAGCAAGAACACAAGCGACGGAACCACAATCAAACAAGGAACAATGCACAAGCAATATGATGCAATACATGACATGCTATGCGAGATGTGATATGCAATGCATATGTATGCTCCGGAAGGAAAATGATGAACCGGGCATCAACTTGGCAAACCAAGTATGCCGCTGGAAAGATGGGATGATTTCGGGTGAAATCGATATAAAGATCACCGGAATCGGATGCACGGTTTGCAAATGACAAGCAAAACAAGAATGATGCAAATCTGCATTTAACAGCCCGATGCTACTTAGCAAGCAACAAGAAACTATGCTACAGCACCCCACCATAAAAACAAAGCATATGGTAGCGAACTACAGGAGATGCTTAACAAAAGAGGAACACTGAGCTACGGCTAAATCACATCATAACATGTTCAAACAAGCATGGTGAAAGTGCTAAAATATCAGGTTCACAGACTTGGTGAAATTACTAACATGCCAGGAATTAAGATCAGGAAGGCATGTTTAGAGCAAGCAAACAACATGCTACAGGAACTTATAATAGCAAAACAAGGCATGACATGATTCTACTCAAAGCATATATCAATAGTCCCTTACTGACCATAAGCCAAAAAGGACCTTAAGAAATGATGGCACCCATGTAAACATAGCAAGTTTTATTACAGATTTCAGACTTAGCGGAAAAACTGGGCATGGCAAAAACAGATAACGAGTAGGCATGTTCGTGAGCTCGATGTACTCACTACAGAGCAATACATGGCATGGCAAGGCAACCAACAGTAAGAAGGCATGATTATGAAGCTAAGCATGGTAAGAGCAAGTTCATAGCATACACGGATCAACTACAACGACCTCGTGAAAATTAAATCTCATGCAAACAATCTGCCAGGAAACATTTCAAGCAAAAGTAGAGCACGAAAATGACATGCTAGACTACTCCATAAATACCAACAAAGGCATGGATGGATAAAGCACATCCATATGATCAAAACACCCTTACTGATCATGCTCAAAAAGGCCATAGATCTCTCTGTAACAACATGAACATATGGCATAAAAATAACAGCAGGACAAGACTTAGTGAAATCACTAAGTTCACGAAATCAACAACATCATCATCCCTACTTTGCATGCTTGTTCTAGTCAACACATAACTCAAAAAATACATGGCAAACACCCCTGGAAAGATGGCATGGCAATGTTCAACTCACATGTAGGACTCAAGTTCATAAGGTGCACACATAATTCATGGCAAAAATGACAAAAGAGCTCGAGCTGATAAGATTCTGAAACTAACGATCTGAAGCCTTCTTCCAACAGCATTTCGGGCATCAAGATGAGCTCAAATGCAAATGATGCAATGGAACGAAATGATGTACTCGTCGAGACGAACAATTTGACATATTATACGCGCGAAATGGAGCTACGGATGCAGAGATGTGATGCGATGAATTTGGCATGAAAACGTATGAAAACAGGGACTTGGACGTTTTACAGAGGGGGAAAGTCAACCTTCGCGGATTTCGAGGTTCACCGGGGCATCGCCGGAGAACGGCGGGGCGGCGGATCTGGCGGATCCGGGCTGGGAGGTTACCTCGGCGGATCTCGCCGGATCCGGCGGGACGGCGAGAGGCTTGAGGCGAGGCGAAGAAGCGGCGACGGGCGGCGGGCGCGGCCGCCCTGTGTGGCGCGTTGGTCGGAGACTTCCAGCCGTGGCGGAGCTCGACGGAGGCAGCGGCGAGCGGCGACGGGTCGAGCCGAGCGCGGGCGCCGGGAGGAGAGCCAAGCGCGCATGGCCATGGCGGCGGCGCGAGCAGAGCTTGAGGCGGCGGCGAGCACGCCGCCGTGGCGGAGGCTTCGCCGGGCGCGAGGCGGCAAGCGTGGGGCGGCGGCAGCGGAGGGCCGGCGCAGGCGGCGGGGATGGGCCATGGGCCGGGAAGGCGAGCGGGCGGACGGCAATGGGGCGGCGGCTGCCACGTGTGGACGGCGATTCGCCGCAGCAGGCGGCTGGACATGTCCGGCTCCGTCCGGACGTGTCCGGCGGCGCGGAGTGGAGCGGGGCTAGGGTTTGGAGGGTTTGGACCCGAAATTTCGGAGGGGGAGGCTAATTTATAGGTAGAGGGAGCTAGGAGAGTCCAAATGAGGAGCGGTTTTCGGCCACGCGATCGTGATCAAACGACCGAGAGCATGGAGGGGAGTTTGGTGGGTTTTGGGCCACTTTGGAAGGGGTGTTGGGCTGCAAACAAAAGAGGGTTTTGCGGTTACCCGGTTAACCGTTGGAGTACCAAACGACCTCCAAATGGCACGAAACTTGACAGGCGGACTACCGGTGCTATACCAAGGCCGCTTGGCAAACCTCGGGCCATTCTGAGAAAGTTTAATACCCGCACACAACAAAAGACAAAAGGGGACGCCGGGGAACATAGGAGTGCCGGATTGCAAAACGGACAACGGGGAAAAGGCTCGGATGCATGAGACGAACACGTATGCAAAATGAAATGCACATGATGACATGATATGAAATGAATATGATGACATGGCAAATGCAACACGCGAGCAAATGACATGGCAACGACGGCGAATAACTGGCAGACACCTGGCGCATCGGATCCGGGGTGTTACAACACTCCACCACTACGAGAGGATCTCGTCCCGAGATCTAGGATGGCACCGGAGGGAAAAGGAAGAGGCAGATAAGAGGTAAACTAAGTTGCTTCTTCGGCAAACGAGTGAAACCACGGACCTTGGGAGGTTGAGCAATTTAAAAGAAAGAGTACAACAGAGATGAACGAGATTGCAAACAATCCGGTAGAAAAGAGGAACAAGGAGCATTACGAGGACTTGAAGGTTGCAAAGACATGAATCAAGAGTTTAATGGACAAGATAGATTTCGAAACCACTCCGGTTAAAACAAGATGAGAGGGGAAGAATTCGGGCAGCACTCCGGTTGAAAGAAGAAGGAAAACTTGATAAGATGAAAAGCATTTGAAGAGGTGACACAACACTCCGGTTAAATGGATAAGCAAGAAAAGAACACGATCCTCACAATTCGAGATGATGAGTGAAAAGAGCAACATCACAATGCCTTCGGAAGAAAGAATAGAAGATAAATCATAGGAATAATAGAATGAAGGAGAAAATGCCAACTTCTGCCCCAAATGAGCTTGGAAAGCATCCTTGCAAATAAGAATTGAACGGAGTTGTCGGAAAATCAACAACGAGAAACACAAGCTTGTTGTGGGCTTATGGAAAACATCTCGAGACTATGAGGTGACAACCGGCCACAAATGGTAACCATTGATTGCTTGAGATTAATGAAGAGATGAAAGCTTGTTCCATCAAGATGGAAAAGAGATAACTTGGGTCATTAGTAAGCACCAAAATAGCAACATTCCTTAGGGAAGGCTTTAGGTGAAATCTATACCAAGATAACTCCAAAGAAGAGATTGGTGGATTTAAAATACCTCATTCTTGACAACATGTGAATCATGGAACATAAATGGAAATTGTCAAGAATGATATAACACCACCTCAAAAGATAAGGTAGAAAGAATTGCACTTTGGAATGCAAGACGAAGAATACTTGAGCTTCTCAAAACAAAACAAGTGTTGGGCACCTGTTTATTTAGAGTAAAGCTTGGCGGATCATAACTTCGAGAGAAATCTTGAAGAACAAATGAAGAATGAAAAGAATCCTTGACGAACCATCATGTAGAGCCTCCATGAAGAACTACGGTAATAGAAGGATGATGAAAAGAAAGAGAAGTTGAAAACACAGGGTGAATCCTTGCAATGATTTAGATGGAGCTTCGCGACGAGATAATTGAGAGAGCTTGGAACTCCGAAAATAAAAGATGAAGCATCTCGGACCGAGAATGTGATATGATGAACAAGCTCCGGAAAGAAGAGATGAACAACTTAGAACTGAGAAATTGATACCATTACGAACTCCGGAAGAATGAATCAATCACTTGGATGAAACAAGAACAAGAATTATGTTATGCGTATCCTTCACCAATTAAATTGATGACAATCAACGGATTTGGCATACTACTTATTCTCTTAGAAAGGATTAAGAGAGATATGGCGTAAACTTGAGAAGGTCTTCAACGAACCACCGGTAGGATTGGAACAACAAATGAATTGATATGATGAACAAGGAAGAGGGATCTTGAAAGAACCACCGTAAGAATTGAAAATGAACGTAGCGAAGGCACAATTCACCGGGAAGAATTGGAAAACGAATGAAGATACTAGAGGGGATTTAGATACCTGAGAACGAAGAGATCATGAACAGATTAGAGTATATTTGAATGATGCACTGGTAAGATTTAGAGAATGATAGCTACACGCTGAGACTGACGAATTATGACATGATGGCCTTCGGAGGAAAGAAATGGAAACAACTCATGAAATGCTCCGGGTAGGAAGAAAAGAATTATCACAATCAAAACAATTATGAGGATAGCATGAAGCTAGAACCATGAATATTCAAGAGAATGGACCAAGATTTAAGAGAAATCCTTCTTCGGTCTTCAAATGATGAGAATGACAACGAGAAGCATCACCAAGAATTATTGAGGCACACCGGAAGAATCAAAAGCGAAGAGGTTGAGCCAACTATGAAAAGAATTTGAAAGATCTTGGAGAAAAGCATATGACTGATGATAACTCATTCTTACGTCAAACTTGGAGAAGAATTTAGGATAGCTCTGAGAAAATAGAAGAGTCAGGTAAGATCCTGGAAAAAGACCTGTGGGTTAGGGCCCACTCAAAAGAACACCGTTGAAAATGATTTAAAAGAGATGTTGCACCGGTTGAATTAAATGACTTGAATGAGATAACAACCTCAAAATAACTTGAACGGATAGAGAATGGAAACACGGATCTTCCGAGATATCTTCAACACTCCGGAACAAATGAATAGGAAGAAGTGAATGATTAAGAGGTGCATCGGTATGAGAAAGCGTTAGAACGAGGAAAGGAATATGATGAATATCGAAAGCTTGAATAGGATCCACCGGATAAGAAACAACAATGAAGGATGATGAACTTGAAAGCTCGTGAGCATCTTCACGAGGGATCACCGGATCAGAACATCGAAAGAAAAGAATGAAGAGACTTCACATGAATAAATGGATACTTGATTAAGAAATCTGTGTCCTTGAAGAAAAAGGGTGGGAGGGCGGGAAAAACAAAGGCAACTTGGAGACGGATGAAACAAACACCGTTGAGAAAACTTAGAAATGATCTTGAGGATGGGAAAAATGATGGGATCCGCTTGAAGAGAAGCACACCGGTTGGAAAGGAGTTGACATGACAATCTCGATTGTCGAGAAGGATTGGTATTCACATCGGAGTATGAGAACACCATTTCGGAAAGGTATGGAATCAACACTTGGCATTGAAGCAACTCGAATACCACAAATAACACAAAACAAAGGATTTGGCTTGTAGAATAAGCCGGAACAAACATATGATAGAGATTTCGTCCGAAGTTTTCGTGGTGGGGCCTACACGGGCTCAATCGTACAGCACCATCATGTACAAGGCAGTGCACATGACATCTGAAGCGCCCCAGTCGGCATAGCCAAGGACTCTTTAAGACACAACGAGACCATCAGTAAAACCAACCGTGAATAGGCGGACCACTAGGCGTCGAACCCCAATTTCATATCATACATCCGTCGAAAAGATATCCTAAGAGCTACTTGAATTCCCACCTATGAAACTCCGAAACTTTCTCGGTTATGCAATCTGGTGTTGGGGATACAGGGAGCAATATATCTCACCCAAACTAACAATCCCTACATCCATTTGTATCCATCGGTCAACACATAACCAAGAAACCTTCGAAATCGTGTACCTCAACCTTGAAAAGCATCCATTATACGAGTCATGGCAATACTCCCGTACTCACCTCGATCTTTGGGTTAGCGGGGTTATCTCACCAACAAGCGCATAAAAGAGATTTTCGATGTCGGCGTACTAAACTCGGGTATTCCAGAACTGCAACGATAAAATTATGACGACAACACCTCGGATCTCAACTCCCCGGGACACTGCCACAACCCCTAAATGTCAGGAGGCAACCAAGACAATGTTGACATCATAAAACCATCGGAACGATTCTAAGATACCCGCGTGATCCTAAAATTTTTTTTAGTGAAATTTGAGAAGAGAAGAGTCAAAACTCTACGTCTGGATACCTCACCAGAAGGTCGAAGGGACTGGGGAGTAAAAAGAATTCCTAAACTCTCCGATATATATAATCCTAAGTGACTCAAAACATTTTTCTAGACACAACTCGGCCACTACAAACGATCAAGCAGTGGGGCTCCTAAGGTCGGAGAAGGCTCTGATTACCAACTTGTAACGCCCTCGATGCGGCTATATCTCCCACGTGTCGAAGCACGACTTAGAGGCATAACCGCATTGAAAGCAATGTCGCAAGTGAGGTAATCTTCACACAACCCATATAATACATAAGGGAAAAAGATACATAGTTGGCTTACAATCGCCACTTCACACAAATACATGAATAAAGCATTACATCATCCAGATACAATCAAGGTCCGACTACGGAACCAAAATAAAAGAAGAACCCCAAATCGATAAAGGTCCCCGATCGACCCCAACCTGGGCTCCACTCTTGATCAACTAGAACAAAACAACACAAAGGGCAAGATCTTCATCGAGCTCCTCCTTGAGCTTGATTCGCCACCGCCGGTAACATAGGCACCTGCAAACTGGTTTTGGAAGTATCTGGTGAGCCACGAGGACTCAGCAATCTCGCACCCGCGAGATCAAGACTATTTAAGCTTATGGGTAAGGTAAAGGCATGAGGTGGAGCTGCAGCAAGCGACTAGCATATATGGTGGTTAACATACGCAAATGAGAGCGAGAAGAGAAGGCAAAGCACGGTCGATAAAAGTATGATCAAGAAGTGATCCTATAGCAACCTACGTCAAGCATAACTCCAACATCGTGTTCACTTCCGGACTCCACGGAAAGAGACCATCACGGTTACACACACGGTTGATGTATTTTAATTAAGGTCAACTTGGTCTTCTACAACCGGACGTTAACAAATTCCCATCTGCCACATAACCGCAGGCACGGCTTTGAAAGTTCAAATCCTGCAGGGTGTCCCAACAGCCCATGACAAGCTCTCACGGTCAGCGGAGGAATAGACCTCCACCCAAGACACTCCGATCGACTCGGTATCCGGTACAACAAGACATTTCGACAGGTAAAACTAAACCAAGAACACCGCCGAATGTGCCGACAAATCCCGATAGGAGCTGCACATATCTCTTTCTCGAGGCACACTCAGATGAGACTAGCTACGAGTAAAACCAACCCTCAAGTTTCCCGAGGTGGCCCTTGCAGTAGCTTGGTTCGGACCAACACTCGGAGGAGCACCGCCCGGGGTTAAAATAAAGATGACCTTGAGTCTGCAGAACCCAAGGGAAAAAAGGGCTAGGTGAGGCAAATGGTAAAACCAAGGTTGGGCATTCTTTGGAGGAGCTTTACTTAAGGCGAATCGTCAAGGGGTTCCCATTATAGCCCAAAGTGTAAGGAACATAAAATCCGGGAACATAACACCGATATGACGGAAACTAGGGCGGCAAGAGTGGAACAAATCACCAGGCATAAGGCCGAGCCTTCCACCCTTTACCAAGTATATAGATGCATTAATTAAATAAGATATATTGTGATATCCCAACAAGTAAACATGTTCCAACAAGGAACAACATCTCCATGTTCCAACAAGGAACAACCTTCAATCTTCACCTGCAACTAACAACGCTATAAGAGGGGCTGAGCAAAGCGGTAACATAGCCAAACAACGGTTTGCATAGGAAAGGTGTCAAAGGTTAGGGGTTTGACATGGCAATTTGGGAGGCTGACAAGCAAATGGTAGGCATCGCAGCATTGGCATAGCAAAAGAGCGAGCAAACTAGCGTAGCAAAGATAGTAGTGATTTCGAGGGTATGATCATCTTGCCTGCAAAGTTCTCAGAGTTGTCGAAGACTTGATCCTCGTAGGCGTTCTCAACAGGTTCCTCGTTCACGTACTCGTCTCCCGGCTCTACCCAAAGCAAGAACACAAGCGACGGAACCACAATCAAACAAGGAACAATGCACAAGCAATATGATGCAATACATGACATGCTATGCGAGATGTGATATGCAATGCATATGTATGCTCCGGAAGGAAAATGATGAACCAGGCATCAACTTGGCAAACCAAGTATGCCGCTGGAAAGATGGGATGATTTCGGGTGAAATCGATATAAAGATCACCGGAATCGGATGCACGGTTTGCAAATGACAAGCAAAACAAGAATGATGCAAATCTGCGTTTAACAGCCCGATGCTACTTAGCAAGCAACAAGAAACTATGCTACAGCACCCCACCATAAAAACAAAGCATATGGCAGCGAACTACAGGAGATGCTTAACAAAAGAGGAACACTGAGCTACGGCTAAATCACATCATAACATGTTCAAACAAGCATGGTGAAAGTGCTAAAATATCAGGTTCACAGACTTAGTGAAATTACTAACATGCCAGAATTAACATCAGAAGGCATGTTTAGAGCAAGCAAACAACATGCTACAGGAACTTATAATAGCAAAACAAGGCATGACATGATTCTACTCAAAGCATATATCAATAGTCCCTTACTGACCATAAGCCAAAAAGGACCTTAAGAAATGATGGCACCCATGTAAACATAGCAAGTTTTATTACAGATTTCAGACTTAGCGGAAAAACTGGGCATGGCAAAAACAGATAACGAGTAGGCATGTTCGTGAGCTCGATGCACTCACTACAGAGCAATACATGGCATGGCAAGGCAACCAACAGTAAGAAGGCATGATTATGAAGCTAAGCATGGTAAGAGCAAGGTCATAGCATACACGGATCAACTACAACGACCTCGTGAAAATTAAATCTCATGCAAACAATCTGCCAGGAAACATTTCAAGCAAAAGTAGAGCACGAAAATGACATGCTAGACTACTCCATAAATACCAACAAAGGCATGGATGGATAAAGCACATCCATATGATCAAAACACCCTTACTGATCATGCTCAAAAAGGCCATAGATCTCTCTGTAACAACATGAACATATGGCATAAAAATAACAGCAGGACAAGACTTAGTGAAATCACTAAGTTCCTGAAATCAGCAACATCATCATCCCTACTTTGCATGCTTGTTCTAGTCAACACATAACTCAAAAAAATACATGGCAAACACCCCTGGAAAGATGGCATGGCAATGTTCAACTCACATGTAGGACTCAAGTTCATAAGGTGCACACATAATTCATGGCAAAAATGACAAAAGAGCTCGAGCTGATAAGATTCTGAAACTAACGATCTGAAGCCTTCTTCCAACAGCATTTCGGGCATCAAGATGAGCTCAAATGCAAATGACACAATGGAATGAAATGATGTACTCGTCGAGGCGAACAATTTGACATATTATACACGCGAAACGGAGCTACGGATGCAGAGATGTGATGCGATGAATATGGCATGAAAATGTATGAAAACAGGGACTTGGACGTTTTACAGAGGGGGAAAGTCAACCTTCACGGATTTCGAGGTTCGCCGGGGCATCGCCGGAGAACGGGCGGGGGCGGCGGATCTGGCCGGATCCGGGGCTGGGGAGGTTGCCTCCGGCCGGATCTCGCCGGATCCGGCGCGGGACGGCGAGAAGCGCGGGAGGCGAGGCGGCGGCCGGCGACGGCGGCGGCGCTGAGCCGCAGCCATGCAGGGCGCGTTGGTCTTCACGGGCCCGGAGTCGACGGAGGCTCGGCGGAGGGCGGGCGGCGAAGCCGAAGTCGAGCCGCCGGAGAAGCGGCGGGAAGGCGCGCTGGCGGCCAGCGGCGCATGGCGTGAAAGACGCCGGCGTGGTGAGGCTTCGCCGTGAGCGGCGGACGGCGGTGGGGCGGCGGCGGCGGAGGCAGCAAGCGGCGGCGGATGGGCAGGGGGGCAGGCGGGCGAGCGGGCCGACGGCGCGGGCGGCGGCGGCTGCCACGTGGCGGACGGCGGTCGCGAAGCGCATGCGGCTGGACATGTCCGCTCCGTCCGGACGTGTCCGGGCCTTGAGTGGAGCGGGCTAGGGTTTGGAGGGTTTGGACCCGAAATTTCGGAGGGCGAGGCTAATTTATAGGTAGAGGGAGCTAGGAGAGTCCAAATGAGGAGCGGTTTTCGGCCACGCGATCGTGATCAAACGACCGAGAGCATGGAGGGGAGTTTGGTGGGTTTTGGGCCACTTTGGAAGGGGTGTTGGGCTGCAAACAAAAGAGGGTTTTGCGGTTACCCGGTTAACCGTTGGAGTACCAAACGACCTCCAAATGGCACGAAACTTGACAGGCGGACTACCGGTGCTATACCAAGGCCGCTTGGCAAACCTCGGGCCATTCCGAGAAAGTTTAATACCCGCACACAACAAAAGACAAAAGGGGACGCCGGGGAACATAGGAGTGCCGGATTGCAAAACGGACAACGGGGAAAAGGCTCGGATGCATGAGACGAACACGTATGCAAAATGAAATGCACATGATGACATGATATGAAATGAATATGATGACATGGCAAATGCAACACGCGAGCAAATGACATGGCAACGACGGCGAATAACTGGCAGACACCTGGCGCATCGGATCCGGGGCGTTACAACACTCCACCACTACGAGAGGATCTCGTCCCGAGATCTAGGATGGCACCGGAGGGAAAAGGAAGAGGCAGATAAGAGGTAAACTAAGTTGCTTCTTCGGCAAACGAGTGAAACCACGGACCTTGGGAGGTTGAGCAATTTAAAAGAAAGAGTACAACAGAGATGAACGAGATTGCAAACAATCCGGTAGAAAAGAGGAACAAGGAGCATTACGAGGACTTGAAGGTTGCAAAGACATGAATCAAGAGTTTAAT